>JACAFV010000010.1:262066-298057 GCA_014635975.1 Plectosphaerella sp. P0831 | reverse complement strand
CCCTGGCGCCACCCGCTCCAGATCGTCATCAGTCTTGGCCAGCTGTACGGCGACGTCCTCTACTACGCGACGTGCACCTTTGAGGAGCACGCGCGCGCGACGTTGTACTCACGGCCGGAGCGCTACTACTTCTGGGGCTACTACGTCCTCCTTAACGCCTTTTGGATTGTCATTCCCCTGACACTTCTGTGGCAGAGTCTGCGCAGTGTTGCCGCCGTCTTTGCCAGAGTTCAAAAGCTGGATCAGGGGAAGAAGGGTCGGTGAGCGCCCCAGAGCCCTGGCCAAGCATAAAGGCGCATGATGACTTAGAACGAGCTTCATCTGCCCAAGCTTGCGATAGAGCTGATGCAAGATACTTGCATGGCATGAATTTAATCCAGATAGACTGAGCCTTGGACAGTCTCGGTTACTTCTGCCTCACGCCAGATCTTGTGACAGCCTCAAGGCCCGCCTACTCCGCGCCAAGTCGTCACATGACACCCCTGGCCATTTCACAGGCTGAGAAACAGTGACCAAACTGTACGAGCTGCTGCTTTGAGGAACGTCAGCCGGCCCACCCGATTGCCAAGATTGTTAGACACCACAGCCACCTATTCTGTCAGGGGAAGTAGTCCTTTGGGCACCACGAGACCTGCCTGTGGCTTGAGCGGCACCGTCACCTCGTCCCCGGACATTCCCGTGAGCCCACCAACTCAAGCTCACAGCCCCCTGCAATCAGCCTTCTTGGCCGAAATCGAGGCCTGACGGGCGCTCGGTGGCGGTGCGACGCCTCAATCTCCAGTCTTGGAAGTCAATCTCAGGTCTCGTTCCCTCGTTTACCTCGTATCCCAGCATCTCGTTCGGTTTATTTAACCACGCGATGCCCCTGTTCCTGTCGCACTTGCCTTCAGACCATCCCCACCCTGCACAGCATTCGACAGACGACGATGCCGCCAGAATACGTCCACGACCCTGGATAATCACTATACAACAGCCAGTGCAACCAATGCAACATCAACAACCATGATCTCCCTTCACTTCCTCCTGCGATGCGTCGCAACCCTCTCGGCCCTCCCGCTCTCCGAAGCCGCTCCCAGCTACTATGTTAACATGATCTGGGCAACCAGTATGGACGACTACATCAGCGTGATTGACGGTTACACCCTCATCGACGACGTCGCCTACGGAGAGAACTTCAAGACTGGTCGCCTGCCACGATTTCCCTGCGAATCAACAACATCTTTCCAGGACTACCCTCTCTCGGTCCACATCGATACTGGCTTCCCGTTCCAAGTCGATCAGACCTACCCGACTCAGCCCAGTTCCGTTAGGCCTGTAAAGGAGTTGATGGGCGAGTGGTCCGCGGATGTCTTCTTGGGCCAGTTTGCGGGAGCGGATTTCGACCCAGACAGGACGAGATATTCGTGGTCCAGGGCCATGGACAGGAAGTTCCGCGTTGTTGGCGACGGACAGTGGTGTCGGGGCGGTGTGCCAATCCCGATCCCGTCCAGCGTCCAGGTCGTCGGCGGTGGTTGGGACAACAGCATCCGTATCGAACCTGCCGAGCTTGAGGGCGTCAACGCCACCTTCGCCATCCGCTTCAACTACTTCGACATGGATCGCGATGTGACCCATCCCAACTTCTCAGACCCGGTACACGTCTCGACCTCTGTGAGCCAGCACTTTGCGTCCTCTACTTTCCCTCTTGTACTGACCTCTAAATCCAGTGTTTCCGCGTTCAACTCACATCATCCCTGGGCGGCGTCCGGAGAAGCTGCACCGCCGGCGACAACGGTGGCGATACACGAGCAGAAGCTCTGGACATTGCTGGCATCACACCCACCGGCGTGCAGCCGTCGGCAACAACCACCACCAGAACAACCACCACCCCGGCATACACCGGGATCGCGTGGCCTCCACGAGCGAGACCGGACGAGAAGGAGGTCACACAGGTCAACGGGAAGTACGTGGGCGCCGGAGTCGGAGCAGGTTTCGGCTTGATCGTCATCCTCTACATCTTTTTCAAATACGCCAGTGAGCGTAAAGAGAGTGGCAGTCCGACACATCACAGCCTCCCCAGGAGGGAGATGAGGCAGCCGCGGCCGACAAGGAGAAGGTGGGAGACGGTTGGGGGGTCCTCTTCGGTCTATCAGTCAGGCACCCCGGGAGGCGAACGCGAGCTCTCTGTGGTTCCAGTCTTGCTCGCCGATTATAGGGCCGCCGCCGAAGCAAATGGCCCAGTCAGGACGTCAGGGACAGTCGTCCGCATTGCGGGTGCCGACGAGATACAGCAGCCGCCGCCGATCTACGAGCCTCCTCCGAGATATGAGGACATTGATGCTGGGCAACAACGGCAGACTTGAATTTGCTATGATCTTGGCTGTTCTGGCCCTTTTCATGATTATCAACCCTCCAGCTCTTTCTCGCCTAGCTCTCCCATTCTGTTGTACTTAAACATGACAAGCCGTGTACTACCCGCTCAGACCAGCCATGCTCTCGAATCTTAGTGTTTATGATCCCGATCATTGTTCATTGTCCTGTGGAATTGAGTCCAGAAGTCGTTGAAAAATTTCCAAAGTCTGGAATGGAGATGTCTCCATCAGAGAGTTCATCCAGTGCTTCGTCATCGGCAAGTATGCGTCGAGGAGCAAGCGAGAAGTCGGATCGCACACCACAGTACCAGGAGCCAGAAGACATGATAGGGCGGCGTGAACATCGGGAATGCTTTTTACAGCGACGCCCACGCTCTCGGGGGTGAACATCTCCAACGGCTTGGCTGCCATTTGGTGCGCTCCGACGAGATGAAGCAGCGGGATGAGACATTCTAGGGCGATGGCTCTGCAAAAGGTCCAGTCCGCGGGGTCGTCATCGATAAAAGACTTGCGCTTAAAGTGGCGGACAAAGGTTCTCATCTTCTCCTTGTACAGCTGTGCCAGGCCAACGGCACATTTGAGCGCCGATCTGGAGGAGTTCAGCTCAACCTCCCCGCCAGCTTCAACCAAATCGATGATGTCCTGAAACTTCTGGTAGTGATGCGATGTGGTAAGATGATCTTCCACGGCAGTTCGGAGCTTTGCGGCTAGCTCGGCAGAGAGGTGTTGCGCAGGAGGCAGAATTGGCTTCGTGGCCTCGTTCGATGTCGTGGGCTAGGAGATGAGGTTGCAGTCGTCAAAGGTAATTTGCTCCAGGGTGATTCCAGCGGCGATAGCCTCCTGCAGCTTTGACTTTTGGGCATCCTTTTGTGCCCGACGAAATTCCTGTGAAGCAACCAGCTCCCAGAAAACACGCAGAGTGTCACGGGAATGTTGATGCTGTGCAGGCTGGTTTGGTAGAGGAGTCGGAAGTTGTGACTGGATGATCGTAAGAGGCTTCAAGTCTTCCGGCCGAGGAAAAATCTCGAGAACCTGACCGGAGATCAGTCGGAGTCTGCCTTTTTCTTCAAGTCCACCTGGCTCCATGACCTGACTGGAGACTTTGTTGCTGGCACAGGCCCTTGCTTTCATGATCGCGGGACTCACCCAAGTCTTCGGGATCAAGATCGGAATGACGTTTGACGGGTCCGTGGGGTAGGCGGGATGACCGATGGCATGAATGCTTGGCTGTCCAAGTCGCTTCGCTAAGGCGACGTCAGGAACAGCGAAGCCATAGAGCTTGCCATCTGCAGGAAAAGTGAGCGTTGAACCTGGCCAGGAAGATGGCAGCATCTGCACATAGTCGGTTCTGGGTTGTAGTCTGCACAGATCCACCAGACGTTTTGCATCGTTCTCCCAAGCAGAGTTCCCGGGGACCTCAGAGACGCTGTTTTGACACATTGCCTCGACGAAATGGCACGGGTGTGCGTAGACTGAGAGGTGAAACACCTCATGGAAGCGAAGATAGTGTGCCCAATGGACAACAAAGTTGACAAGTTTCTGCTTCACAAACATCGAGAGGCCCTTTTGAGAAGCATCAAAGTGGATATCAACCCAGACAATCACCGTCATGAGAACCACATGGAGATGGAGATTGTCCTGGGGTAGAGAAGCGTGGATGTCTTTTGCCAAAGAAACGAGAGCTTCCGGAAAACTCGTGTTGCCCAGGCAGGGAACCGAGAGGTTGAAGAATTCGCGACGCCCATACTCTTCGATGTTGCGAAGTCGCAGGGGGAGGCTCGACGGAGGCGGAGTGGTGGCAGTTGACATCTCAGGTTCTGGGACGGCAGGGAAGCGTTTGCGTCGCTTTTGAGCTCCCCCAGCGCCTGCATCAATCTGCTCTGTGACGTTCCTTTTGAGTTGTCCGGCCGATGTTGGTTTGCGCCTCAGGAGTTTCTCGTCGAAAACGATGTCTTTGGCAGCGCACGCCTTACCCCCGGGCCTTTGTAGAAATGAAAGGCCCGTAGTGACGACGGGTACCAAAGTAAGGACGTGGACTCCCACATAGTGCTCGGACTTTTGGGCCTGCGATGACACGTGGCGAAATCGACCCCCTTAGCGGTTGAGGCATTCGATGGTGACCCAATCCCCCACTGTGCCCGCCAGTCTCAGGTCATGTTTCTTTGGGATATCCGTGGGCACTGTCGGGAGCCTGAAATGGGCTATGGCGGTGACTGGAAGGCTGAAAGGCGAAGGATCCGCGGGTTCGGGTGCCATGATGATGGCTTGATGTGCCCGGTCGGGCGGACTGTGGCTCCAGATCCTGTAATGTTTCGTTGGGATAGAGGGCGGCGAAAGTTTATTCTTCAGTACCTGAGCAACAGGGTTTCAGAAGTTCGCTGTCCGGAAACACAAGTTAGAGTTTTCTCAGGTTTGGATGACTGTAGCCAGATGGGATGCAAGACAACCTACCAGTTCGGCTTTTGCAGCAATTCCAAAGGCAAAAGGCGAAAGTGGTAATCGGTGTGTTTCGCGATTCTTTCGGGTAACGGAAACGCTGATTTGGGGAAGAATGCAGAAAGCCCGAAGTGCATCGAGGACGCAGAGACAAAAGAGTTGGCAGGGGGGGGAGCGGAAAGAGAAGAAATTGGGTTGTTTGTGTTTTGCGCGTTTCCTTGCGTGGTGACTTGAACCTGGAGGCAAAGGCTGCCATCTGATGCGGCTTTGAACAGGTTGAGGAGCAAAAACCAAGGCGAGTCGCGGAATCGAACCGCCCTGCTCGACAGCTGCGGCGACTCGGTGAGTCGGCCTGCGTCAGGTGAGTATCACCAAATCGCCCAGCCTGCAAGTTGCGCCATCCTCCCCTTGGTTGGAAGGGTACCTGAGAAACTACATTATAGACCCAGGCGCGGGGCAGGTGCGGCGGCAGGTATGGCAGGTGTGGGCACGCAGGCACGCAGGCGCGCAGGCTGGCAGGCACCACATTCACTCGGTGTCAGTACATCCAGTCCTTGCAAATGCAATGCCTAAATTCGCCTATAAAGCTAAATCCGCCTCTATAACCGTAATCCATCTCCAAGTCAATCTCGCGACCAAGTCTGAACTGGCTCAGTCACAGAAACTGCTGCCGCGAGACTAGCTATGTTGTAGGACCGTCTACTTCCCTGGGGCGTCTAAACTTTTGGACTTGACTGAAGATGACCGCTGGATTCTCCATCGGAGCCCCCTCAACCCGTGGAATCAAGGGACTTGGTTTGTCAACCTCACCCACGTCATGGGAACAGCGTGGTGGCTGTAGGCTTAGCCCCTCTCGGTACCCCAGAGCGTTCAGGACTACAACCAGAACCTTGATGCCGACGATAAGAAATTCGGCCCCGCGTTTGAGGAGTGGTTGAGCATTCGACCTTCTAGTCCGTAACTCTTGACCGCCTGCGTCTCTGGACTGTCTGCGTTTGTGGACCGTCTACGTCGATATACCTACCATGTCTGTAGACCTACTCCTTTATAAGACTGACTTCGAGATAGGTAGCTCAGGGTCACGGAGGCAAACGTAGCTAAGATGGAGGCGAAGATAGGCGCCCCGACTCGTAAATCACCTTCAAGTAGACCTGATCGAAACTTTGCACAGAATCTAGTACCGAAACTCCAACGCCGTGCCACATTCCGATGGGGCTTCATGCCTGATGCTCTCTATCGCTGCACTCTCTATCGCTGGACCAATGTTTTGCACCCAAACCTGAACACCTTCTATTTTTCTTCGCTCATCAGCTTCTCCGTCTTCGGTTCATACCTGATCAGGAAAAGCACGATAATGCCTGCCGAGAACCCGGTGATTGCAGCTACGTGTTGTCAGTACATACGCATCCACACAAAGATCCCAGGAGACTTACTAATGGTAAAGGACCACCCAATGCCAATCGACTCCATCATGATGACTCGTGTCGCCATCGTAACCGCCGAGAAGGAATACTGGATGATGTACTTGCTGCTGATGACCTCGGTCTTGCACGGCGGGTAGACCTCTGCAAGGGGGTTAGTATGAGTTTGAAGCAGCAAGAAACGGATCCATACCTGCGGAATACGTGTTGAGTCCGCTAAACGACCACATCAGACCGGCGCCAGCAAAAAAGGCGCTGACAGCAGGGAGAGCCATGCCCCCGATGCTGTCCTGCAACCCCCAGCCGAAGAGCAGGGTACCCAGTGGCAGGACGAGGAACATGGCGCCGAGGCCGCTCCTCAGTCGGTCACGGGGGAGGCGCAGGCCATTCCGCTTCACAAGGTACCGCTTAACGGTATGGTCGGAGATCCTGCCGCCGATGGTGCTACCCAAGAGGAAGCCGCCGCCAGGGGCAAGGTAGAAGAGACCGCTCGTCAGAGGAGTGTTCAGACCGAAGCGCTCGCCGACGGAGAATCGGATGGAGCTGAGCAGGCCGTACTGGTTGAAGGAGAGGAGGCCACAAGCAATGTCCTGGACAGGGTCAGTACTCGACAGTTGCAAAATGCTGAGGGAGAACGTACGGCCAAGAGGATGTTGGGGAAGAGGAACATCTTGAAGACAGTCTTGGGGCTAAAGGTCGACAAAAGGGTGCGCATGCACTGTGAAGTGGGCTTGCTCGTGCGGAAGCCCAGGTCGACGGCGGGAATGACGTCCTTGGGGACAAGGAACCAGGCCATGACGAGACCGAAGAAGGACATGGCGGCCTGGACCCCATAGATGACGCGCCAGCTGGTGTATGTCGCGATGACACCACCAGTCAGAGGGGCGACAGTGTTTGCGCTGACGCAGGTACCCAGGAAGAAGCCAACGGCGGTTCCCCGAGTCGTCTGTCCATGTCAGCACAGCCCCCAAACACTACTCTCCGTGTACTTACAGGCTCAAAGATATCAGACAGGATAGTCTGCCCCGAAACCAAAAAGACGACACCCGTCGATCCACCAATGACCCAAATGGCAGCGAAGGCAGCTAGATTCGGTGCCAGAGCAGCACCAAGCGAGCAAAGACACATGACAGCGGCGGCGAGGATGTACCCAAGACGACGGCCAATAAGGCGGGCGATGGGGTTCCAGATGAGGGGCGACATGGCCATGGCGACGAAGACGCCGGCGTTGGCGAGGTGAATGGCTGTCTCGTCGACGTTGAGATCGCTGGCGACCTCTGGCGTGACGGCCATGACGGACGAGGTGCCAAATGTCATGGGGATCGGGAGCCAGCACACGACAAACAGGATGATCCACCGGCGGATTCGGGATACGGCGACGACGTCGTCGTCGGAAGACCGTGGCGGGGCGGAGGTGTCAGAGACGGAGACGGGGCCCTCTTCAGCATCGGCGAGGAGGCCCGGTGGCGGCGGTTGGGCCATTGATTTCTCGTCCATTTTTGAAGCCATTGCAATGCCGTTGTTGAATGATACAGCGTTTCTTCCAACACTGCTTCATCGATCGCCCTTCGTCAGCGGCGCCCAGCTTCTTTTCTTCCCTGCAGCCGAGTTTTCACCAAGACTTCAAGCCGGGCAAAAGGCCCCCTTGCCCGGGGTTAGTCATTTTGCTATGGAGCCATAGTGGAGATGCATGTGGTGACGGGATTGAGGAGGCTGTAGCCGAGGGCAATTGGCAGTGAAAAAGGGGGGACTGGACAGGGTTCGGCATAGAAGTCGAGACGCCGAGAGTTTTGGGGGTGGTTGGCGGGCGCGGCTCGGCGAAAGGGGCGGTTTTGCCGACGAGATCGGAGTGGTGTGCCGCAGGTGGGCCGGCGGACTTGCACCGGCTTGACGCCGCAAGCCGTGTTGGTTTGAGGCTTGAGTTGACGTTTATAAGAGTTGAAATAGCACAAGTTCTAAAGCGATTTATCAAGTCAAGGTCTCTTGAGGTCCTGTAAATAGGTACTTTGGGCTTCTAACTGGTACCTGGCCCTTTAAGTTTGCGCAAGCCCGGAATGAAAGCCAAGGGGATTCGGTCGCAATATTTCCATGGCTATATTTGGCTTGTGATTATGGCCCCTGACGCTCAAGTCTCGGCGAATTTACGCATCTGGCCGGACTACATGGGCCTCGCCCCCTTGGCTGCAGATGATGACTTGACAAGAATGTTGAGCCACACTTTGCGCCGCAGACTTGTGACGTTGTCTCAACACTACTCCGTGGAGCTGAATAGGAGGCACCACTATCAGTACTCTCACCAGCCTCAATGTCCCTACCGATTATCTCAATGTGAAGCCTCCTCCTGGAAGCATTGTGACGCGCCACTGTTTTTTGGGGCGTTTGGTATTAACAGCCACTCAAACGTGGTCTTGGGAAGGGTGAGTGGGTGTGGAGGTTCGTACAGTATATGGTGAGCATCACCTGGCATCAACAGAGCACCGGTCATTCCAATCAAGAGAAACTTACCCCTTTATACGTATCACCCAAGTCCCCCTACCCATCCCGTCCCCATCCCGTCCTTCCGCCGTCCTCACCCCCGTTCTCCGTCCCGTTGTACGCCCGTCTTCCCCAGATTCAACAACCCGGCACGGCCCGGGCGCCACAGCAAGAAACCCGGAAATGTCCGGGTCCCCTCCTCGGTCGCGGCGTCTCCAACCTTCTCCACCCAGCGGGGCCGGCGGCCAAGACGGACGTTCCGATCTCGGGCCCTCCACAACTCGGTATGCGTCACGCTCTGACCGAATAATAGCACAGCAATCCCCCACTCCTCTAGTCCTGCTGCCGTCCGTCACTCTCACGAAAGCATCGACAAAGCAACTCAATGCTGCCACGGCACCGTCTCGCTCATCCCCCTGCGATGAGCCCTGCCGCCCGCGCGCCGCCCGCTCCAACATGGCGGGATTCCACGACGACGACCGTGCCAATGGCACAAGCTCAAGAGCGAGTGATGCGCCCTCGGCTTCGGGCGCCGACGACTCGGTAGGCGGTACAACCCCGCCCGCCTCTGCCAGCGGCGCATCCCGTCCCCAGCCGAAGACCAAGCCCACCGCGTGAGTTTCCGGCGATCCATCATCAGCCCCTCCCCCGACCCGTCGACACCTCATCCTTCTCCGAGCATCCCGACTGACAGCCGTCGTTCAGCTGCCGAAGGTGCCACTCGCGAAAGGTCAAATGCTCCGGCGGCCATCCTTGCCAAAACTGCCGCCAGGCTGGCAAAGGCGCCGAGTGCTCATACCCAAGACGCAACCGTCAGGTCAAGGTCGCCCAGAGGTATGCCATCCCTCTCTCACTCATCCTGTCCTTTCGCTAATATGACCTCAGCTACATCGACGGTCTCCTCGATGAGATCCAACGCCTCAAGACCCAGTCACCGCAGTCCACTGCTGCCAGCCACCCCGCCCTGGCCACCCCCGGCCTCACGGTCCCCCTGAGCACGACCACCTGCGTCGCCTCAGCCAACGACCCCCTCCGCACCTTCACAGCCGCCTCCTCCCGCCGTCCCAGTATCGACAGCGGCGACGCAGCCCGCAACGTCACCCTCGACGTGCGTCCATGGTTTGTCAACACAAACGTCTTCGACACACCCATCCTCATCGGCGAAGCCGCCGATGCAGCCTTTGCCACCCGCTTCCGCCAGGCCATCTCCGACCCCGCCGCCCCTCAGCATAAGCACATCCCGCGCGTCAACTATGCCACCGACCGCCAGCTCATGCTCCTCGCCGACTCGGAGGTGCAATGGCCCAGTCCCTCGCGATGCCGCTTCCTCATCGAGGTTGCGCTAAAGTATCTCTGCCGCTCTTACCATGTCGTCCGCCGCACAGCCGTCATGGAGAACCTCGAGCAGAGCGTCCACAATCCCGCCTGGGGTGATTCCATCCAGCGCTGCAAGTTCTGGGCTCTCTTTGCCGTTGGCGAGCTCTACTCGACGCGCTCTGCGTCAGATAAGGACTTTCCCGGCATGGCGTACTTTGCAAAAGCCGCCCGCATCCTGGGCAACTCCCATGAGCGACCTAATGTCGAGTCTGTTGAGATCCGTCTGATACTCTCCTTCTACTCCCTCGCCTTGAACCGTCGCTACTCGGCCTATGCGCTTTCTGGCACTGCCATGCGCATGGTCATCGTCATGGGCCTGCATCTCAACATCCCAGTCTCGCAAATGAGCGACCCTGCCGTCAGGGAGCACCGCCGCCGCGTCTTCTGGACGGCCTACATCTTTGACCGCATGTGGGCTTCCAAGCTCGGTCATCCACCAGCCATACAGGACGACGATATCGACGTTGACCTTCCCTCCAACCCGCCCCTGGACCCTGCAGTGGCCGGCGACTTTGCCGACGCAGAGTACTACATCGCCAGTCTGCGTCTTGCCGGCGTCATCACCCGCGTCATCCGCTCCATCTACAGCCGTCGCAACCAAGGCACAACCCTCTCCACCCGGGTCCAGCAGGCCCTCAAGGATCTCCGCGCCTGGGTCGAAGAGCTCCCCGGCCACCTCCACGTCGACGCTCAGGGTTTCGCAGAGTCGGTCCCCAAGCCCGTGCCGCTCCATCTCTCCTTCAACCAGTGCGCCATCCTCGCCACCCGTCCCGTCCTCCTCCACGTCCTACGCAGCCACATGTCCTCCTGGCCTCAGCCCGTTTCCGACTCGCATGTCCCCGCCAGCGCCATCACCCTCTCCGAGACCTGCATCCGGTGCGCCCGCCACTCCGTACGCCTCCTGACCGAATGCTGGATCGACGGCTCCTTCGCCACATTCGACTACTTCTACACCCAATACCTCTTCTCCTCCCTCACCGTTCTCGCCGTGTCCAGTCTTCTGGAAACAAACGAGAGCCGCGGCGATCGCGAGTCCTTTGAAGAAGCCGCCCGCTTCCTCGAACAGTTGCGCGAAGCTGGCAACTTTGCCGCCCACGAGTTTTGCCACCATGTCAACGCCATCAAGGCTCTCCTCGTCACTGTCCACGCAAAGCGCACCGGTGGACTCGACACACCGACCTACGGACCCTCGGACGGCATGGCCTTTGCCGGGCCCATCCCGCCCCTGGCCTTCCCTACCCGCACCACCACTGCCGGCATGGCTCTCACCGAGCCTTCTCTGCAAGAGCTGCTGGCCCAGCCCGCCCTGGACCTCAAGTTCCTCGAGGGGTCTGTGTATGACGACTACTCGCAGGGGCTGTACTGGCCTGACTTCAGCGCCGAGACCTGGACGCCCGAGACATGGGCGCTCACCTAGTTGCATCTTTTGAACAACAACATCTCCGCTCGATAGACTTTGTCTACATCTAATGTTTACATGTACCAAGGACACCTCAACGGGCCCTTCAGAGACGAGGGCTAGTCCTCTCGTCATCCCATAAACGCAGACGTCTAGTCTAGTCGTGTTTCTCAGCTGCAGCCGGTGTTTGCCGGCGTTTCATAGACAGCTTGTATTTACTTCAACACAAGAACACAATGATTTTTGCACACTCAAATTGATCGCTCATGGTGTCTACTCAAGAAGGCGAAGATTGTACGTCACTCTTATTTACCGCCAGAGTACGACACCACCGCCCACTTGCCGCTCCACGCCCACTTCCTCGCGCCCGTGTCGCCGCCGCCACCCTCCATCGCGCGCAGTTCCTCGTCCTTACCCGCAAGAAGACCAACCACGACGTCGGCCTTGCATGTCCGGAGCGCAAGAACGTTGACGCCCGAACCGGGGCCAAGGCTCTGCAGCGACTCGGTGAATGGGGTCGTCGGGTCCCAGGCGGCCTTGTACAAGTTAGCAATGCCCGAGCACTCCCCAAAGTATCACTCACATCGTTGGTCAGCTTGCGGTAGTTCAGATCTCCCTTGAAGATGACGAGCTCGCTCTCCTTCAGGTCCTCGTGCAGCTCCTTGGCCTCGGGAAGCGTCCAGAAGCTGTCGGGGTGCGTCCAGTACCTGTTCGGGCGGAGGATCAGCTGGCCCTCGGCGTGAAACTGGCTCCATTCCTGGAAGAGGAAGGCCAGGTTCTCCTGGTCGGCCTCGGGAACGGGCGCGGGCACCGTTTCCTGGAGCTCCTCGTCCTCGGATGGGGTCTCGTAGAAGGACTTGGGGCTGGCGATGGCGCCAAGAAGCTGCGCAAAGTCGCCTGGCAGCACGTCTGAGACGAACCAGGGGATCGACTTGGGGTGCAGCACAATGTGGGTGGCCAGACCCGACGAGAGCAGGTAGCCGGCCAGGATGAGGTCGACGTAGAGCTCGAAGCCTGCATTGTCCAACACAATATCAACCCTGCGCTCCTTCTTGCCCGCGGCCTGCGCCGCCTTGAGCACCTTGTACGCCTCAGGCAGATCGTTGACGAGGATGTTCTTCTCGGACGCCTTGCGGGCCTCGGAGCCCTGCAGCTTCTGGATGTCTTCGTAGGTAAGGCTCGTCAGCAGCGAGAGGTCGGTGGCGTTGCCCCAAAGGCAAATCTCGCACATCTCGGTGAACAAGAGCTTTTCGGCTTCCTCGTCGCGAGACGCGTTTTTGTCGGCGCGGAGCTGTCCGACGAGCTCCCGATAGCGGCCGGCGAGTTCGAAGACGGCAGGTCGGGATGACCGGAATGTCTTGATCTTCTGGCGGCGGAAGATGTCGTAGGACTTCCAGTGCGTAGAGAGAGCAAAGTACGAGCTGATGCGTCTGTTTCGCGAATGAGCGGGTGTTGGGAGGTACAGGCAGAGAGCGCGCTCACCTGTAGAGGTAGCATTCGGAGTAGAGCCAGGGGCAGTTCAGCCAGGTCGGGGCGCCGAGCTCCTGGAGCCTTTCGTTGTAAAGTTTGACGTCGGGGTAGCCATCATCGTCGATCGGGCTGTCAATCGGGTCGTCAGCGGTGTGCCGGCATCGTCGCAGCGTTCAATGGCAGGGCCACTTACGTCAGGGCGCGATCGTGCTGGACCTCGTACTTCAGCTTGGAGATCTTTTCAACAATCTGCTTGCCCTCGGTTTCCTTCTCCTTGTCATCCACCTGCGTTATGGTGCGGTAGACATCGTCGATGGCCTGGGTCTGTTCGGCATCAGTTGGAAGATTGACGCGACAGATGGCAAGGGAAGCGTACAATGATGACCGGCCAGCGCTCCCGCGCCGAGGTCGACGCGAATGACGTCTTGTCAGAGGTGTTGTAAGGTACTGAATTGTCAGTGTGGCCGAGCTGAGGACAGAAAAGTCGACGTACCAGCCATATTTGCTTGCCAGGTTTGAAGATCTGGTCGTGACAGTTGGAGTCGATGGGCGGTGGCGGCATAAAGTCCAAGTCCAGCTCTCATGGCGGGGCATGGCGGGGTAAGCTCGGATAGGCGAGTATTTCCAGACTCATCGGTGTAGAGGGGTTCGTAACTTGCTAACCGTTTTCGACGATATTAGTCAGCGCCAGGAAATGCCATAGTGGATGAACCATCTGCAGGCCGAGATGCGCGCGCGAGAGCCGACGCCGATGGACGCCTCGCGCACCAGGGCACGCATGCTCTTAGAACGATGGGCAATAACCGTCACTGATCAGAGATGCCTCGAAACCCAAGCGACTCACTGGGCCATTTCCTTCAGCTGCCATGACCGTCCCGATCGCCACCCAACGCCCAAACTTCCTGGTCATTGTGGCCGACGACCTGGGGTTCAGCGACTGCAGCTGCTTCGGATCGGAGATTCGCACCATCAACACCGACAGCTTATAAGATCACGTTTGTGCCCAAACCGCGGGGCCCGCAGCGATGGGAGCTATTCAACGTACGCGAAGACCCGCGCGAGACGACGGACCTTCGTAAGGCCCTAACCCAGCTGTTTGCTGAGTTGTTGGTGCTGTGGGAGGAATACCGCGACGAGGTGGGCGTTGTCGAACTGGACGGCGAGTTTCAGCGCATGAAGCCGGGCGATCCTCCCATCCCGGATGAATTTTCGGATCCTTACTCCTGGATCAAAGACGTGGGACGACCGGAGAAGACGCCGGAACGGCTCAAAGGAATGATTCCGGAGATGTTCCAGGCCAGCAGCGTATAAGGGACAGCGTGTAAGAGGGCCGTTGACCACTGGCTGTCAACCAAATTGGTCAGGTCCTTCTCGACCTGTTACAGCTCCCACCGGCTCTCGCCGCGGGGGGATGCATCCACGCCGCCTTCCAAGGTCCCTTGCGGATAGCACGCAATCCCACGAGCTCCCAACCATGAACATGCGCCTTCTCGTCAGCACCTAGGTGCCAGCAAGGTCCCTTGAGGAGAGATGTGCCACCCAAGACTTGCCCCTAAGCTCTTCGACCTCCCGCCCACGAAACTGCTTACCCGGGTGCTTGACGCCCGCAAGCTCCAGTACCATTGGTAGGATATCCATGACGGTAGTGAACTTGTGCGTTATGTCGCCTGGCTGGGCTTGCAGCGGAGGGCACCTGACGATACACGGACACCGAATACCGCCCTCAGTCGGCAGGCCTTCCATCCTCTGCTTGAGGCTGTGGAAGCCGACGCCCAGCGAGGGCCATACCAGGCGAAGGAGTTTGCGTTGCCGATATTGTCGAGGCTGTTATCGTAATAGGCGTGGATAATATCAGCCATGGTCGTCTCGTTCCCCATAACAGGAAGCGCTTCGAGCATGACGCCCTCGGCACCATTATCCGACATGAAGAGCACAAAGGTGTTGTCAAGCTCATCCGTCGACTTGAGATAATCGATCACCTGCCCGATACCTTCGTCCATGGCATCCACCATGCCGGCAAAAACCTCCATCTTACGCGCACTTTCCTTGCGGTCCTGCTCAGGGAGGTCCTCCCATGACGTTTCCATATCTCCCCAGCCCTCGGGCTTGGCTGGGGTCCCATCCCCGGCGACAAGCCCCAGGTCCTTCAGTTTCTGTGCTCGTCGCTGGCCCAGCTTCTCCGGGCCGTCGTCGTAAACGCCTAAATATTTCTGGCACTTCTCCTTGGGCGCCTGCAGCGGCCAGTGAGGCGCTAGGTATGACAGGTACGCGAAGAATGGTTTCTCCTTCTCATCTTCTGTCCGTTCCTTGAGGAACCCAAGCATGCGATCCGTGGCGTATGTGGTTGAGTAAAAGTCTTTGGGCACCTCCTTCTCGCGGTCCATGTAACGGTCACCATCCATCCACAGGCGGTTCTTGAAGGTGAGGTCGAACCGAGGGCCGCGGGACTGAGGCTCGTAGTTGTAGTGGTTGCCGGAGCCGGCCAGGTACGAGAAGACCCTGTCGAATCCCCGGGCTGCAGGCGCGTGCTCCTTCTTCATACCGAGATGCCACTTGCCGCTGAGAATGTTGAGGTAGCCTTCGTCATGCAGAATCTCGGACAGCGCGGCTACACGCAAGTTCAGGTAACCCTCGTAGCCGGGCTTGTCCTTGAAAAGGTCGGCCTGGCGCGCCATGTGTTCGGCCAGCTGTCCCAAGCCTGCAATGTGGTGATCCGTGCCGGAGAGCAGCATGGACCGCGTCGGCGAGCAAGCCGCCGCCGTAAGGAATTTGGTCATGCGGACGCCCTCATCGGCCAGCTTTTGAAGGGCCGGGGTATGGATCTCACCGCCGTACGGGGACACATCGCTGAACCCGAGGTCGTCGGCGATGACGAGGAGGAAGTTGGGCCGCTTTGGGATGGCCTTGGCCTGCTCAGGTTGTGATCCTGGTGCCGCCATGGTGCTTGTAATATGTGCTGGTGATCGAGTACCTGTTGTGATCGAGCACCTGTTGGTGAACCAAATGCATGCATTCACCCTTGTGAGACTGCGTCCCTTTTTCTTGTCCCGTCATGGTCTCCGAGTCCGGACATCGGCTCCCGAGGCAACGGACGTCAGGGCTACAAAGCCAGGAGAACCTTCAGCACCACAGACACCGCCGACGCGAGCGGGAGCCGAAGCTTCCCCCTGTTTAGCGAACCCCGATGGTTGACCACAAGGACTCCGGCATTCGGTGCTCGGACCGGCTCTCGCCTCAGTAAAAGGTTTTGGCTCCGGGCAATGGTGCCGGCTCTCGCATGGTTCCGGCCGGCTCTCGCGTAGCTCCGGATAGCCCTCGCACAGTTCCGGTCGGTTCTCGCGCAGCGCCAGCCGAATCACCCTCCCCTCACGCATTCCACTCTCCAGTATTGCAACTTCACCGGCCAGTGAGTCTGGGGCCCCGTGCGGAGCCTAATGCCACTACCCCACGGGACCCTCCCGACCTGCATCGTGATGCATGTCTTCCGGGCTTGGGCACGTCCATCCCGCAGGATCCAAGCCTATGTTGACTTTGCTGGTCTTCACTTACATGTAAGAACTGGGCTCCGCCGTCGTCTTCTAGTCGGTTTCGTCGCCTCTAGAAGCAGCTCGTTCGACGTTCTCATGGTCGCCCGTCCCCTTTCCAACTTTCCTCGGACAAGCCAAACCCCAACGACGACTCTACGAAAGCAGTCTCTGCCCATCATGTGGTCTTTCCTCCGTACGCACAACTACCATGTCACGCCCAACATCACCTCGAACCTACTCATGGCAGTTGCCGTGCTCTGCACCAGCATCTTTGCCTTTGGCTTCGAGACAGCCGTGCTCGCCACCGTCCAGGCCATGAACTGTGAGTTATCCCAACATGTCCTGTTGTTGAACAAGACCAGCCTCGCTGACACTTTCCTCCTCGCGCCGTAGTCTTCGAGCAGCGATTCGGCGAGTGGGACCCCGCCAAGGAGACCTACTATCTCTCGTCCAGTAGACTCGCGTACCTCAACTCGTTCCCTCTCATCACCTACGCTATCGGCGTCATCGTCGGATCACAAATCGCGGAGCGCTTCGGCCGTCGCATCATGCTCTACATCATGAACAGCTTCTGCATCGCTGGGATCCTGATCTCCCCATTCGCCACAAACTACGGCATGACTCTGGGCGGCCGCCTGCTCATCTACGTCCACGTCGGTATGGAGGGCTATCTCGTGCCCATGTACGTGGCCGAGCTGGTACCTGCGAGCATCCGCGGCTCCATGGTCGCAACCTACGCCATGTCGCATATCTTCGCCGGTTTTATTGCCTCCATCATCACCAACTTCACTAGCCGCATCGCCGGCCACGGGAGTTGGCAGATTCCCGTCGGCCTTATCCTCATCTTCCCCACGCTCGTCATCTGCTTCACTTGGCTCGTGCCAGAGTCGCCGCGCCGGCTTATCCGCAAGGGCCGTATGGAGGAGTCCATCGATAGTATCTACTACCTTCGCGGCGCCAAAAAGGACTATCCAGCCGAGGAAGAGGCACGTCTCATACACGAGACGATCCAGACCTCCACCAGCCAAGGCCGCTGGAGGGAGCTCTTCAGGGGAACAAACGCTGTATGTAGAGCCACTCCCCTTGTGTACATACCGTGCTTTCCTACTGACCCACCATCTCTCTGCAGCGTCGAACCTGGGTTGGCCTTCTCGCCGCCTCGTCCACGCAGCTCACCGGCCAGACATTCGCAAGCAACTAGTACAATTCCCTCACCTTAATCAGGTTCAATTTTCGTCTTACTGACCCTCCCAAGTGGTGCCGTTTTTCTCAAGCAGCTTAACATTATGGACCCCTTCACCGGCACCATGATCAAGCGCGCCATCATGCTTTTAGTCGAGCGCATCGGCCGTCTTCGTCTCGCTCTCGTTGTTGGCAGCATGTGCTGTGCCTCGCTCATGCTCATGGGTGGCCTCGCCACCGTCAGCCCCCGCAGCAAGGACGTTGGCAACGGCATCCTCGCCATGACCATGCTCTTCCCTGTATTCTACATGATCGGCTTCGGCTCTACCATGCAGGTTGTCCAATCGGAGATCCCCCACACAAGCCTCCGCGACAAGTCCACCATGCTGCATTGGTCTGTCGCCAACGTCTGCAACTTCCTCACTACCTTCACCCTGCCCTACCTGTTGCGCGAGCCCACTAATCTTGGCGCAAAGGTGGGCTTCGTGTATGGTAGTATCACCCTTGTTACCGTCGTTTTGGTATTCTTTTTCATGCCTGAGATGACAAACCGGTCGCTTGAGGAGATCGACGAGATGATGGAGGCTAGAGTCCCAGCCTGGAGGAGCCGCAGTACGTTTTTTCCTGGCCTGCCCCTGGTTTCTTCGAATATTTTCACTGACCAAGATTCTTTCCAGAGTGGGTTGCGACAGGTCTTGGCTCGAGACTTACAGTTCAAACATCGCCAGCACTCATGTCGACATGGCTCCAACCTTTCTGGAGCTGGCAGGTGTATCCGAGAAGGATTGGCCTGTCTTCTTCGACGGCCGGAGCTTGTTGAACGAATGAAAACGCCCTGCCTCAAAAGCCAACAGCGGCTGTTCTACTCGCCACAGAGGCCGAGAAGTCCTGAATATCGAATTCTGGGGCAACATCGGCAACGCTGCCGGGCCTGACTACGCAAAGTCATCCCCAGTCTACAACTACAAGACAGTAAGAGTCATCACGGAGGAGTATTCTTGGCTTTTTTCTCGTTGGTGTGACGGAAATGCGACTGAACTCTATGACACCAAGGTCAGCTATATCCTGATGTGGCTCGTCAAATACAGAAGGCTAATAAGGTGTACTCTCTCGGCAACAGATGGATCCTTACAAGCTCACAAATCTTGCCATTGACCCTTCTGCGGAGCACCAAAGGCTTATCGGGCGCCTTAACGGTCTTTTGCTCACGATCAAATCATGCGAAGGAGCGTCCTGAAGAGACGCATGGCATGTTCTTCGAGAGGCCTCAGCTGGGGCCTTCACATCTTTGGAGGAGGCAATGAGGCCCGAGTACGATTCATACTTCGCCTCACTTCCCTCCGTCGGTTTCCAAGCGTGCCTGAATCTACTGGCAGTCTCCAATGAGGAGCCATTTTGCCCTCCCGAATCTGCCTCCCTGGGTTCAGAGTATCGTGACAACACTGATGCTTTCATCATCAAGGACACGGAAGGACTTGTGTTTCTGACCGGCAGGGACGCACGGCAAGGATCGACGGCTCAAAAGACGGCCAAACTTGCCGATATGTTGAAGAATGCTCGCGCAGTTACGGATGCCGAAATGGGAAAGGAGGTGTCCTGTGGGCCGCCATACAAGTGTGGTGGTGGGCCTCTTGGGGGAAGTTAGAGGGATGGGTTGATCGACGTAACCGAACATCAACTCATCCTGTTCATCAACTCATCCTGTTCATCAACCCATCCTGTTTATCAATTCGTCCTGTTCATCAGTTCGTCCTGTGCATCAATCCGTCCTGTTCATCGAGACAGGTGGGCGACATAGCATGCAGCACTAGCGGCAGGGAGAACAATTCCAATAACCCCCAACACTCCAGGCCAATGAAGCGGGGGCGAGTCATGATAACGGGGAGGCCTGCGTTAGCGTGATGCGGGGAAACCGCCTCCATCGGACAACCGGAATGTCCTCCACTGGCATCTGAACCTGGAGGATGGGTCTTAACCCCAGGTTTCCGCCCTGTTCATCGTGCCCCCTCCTCCACCTCAACATCTTGACGCCATTTTCATGACAGCAGCATCCAATGGCCCCCTCAGCCAAACCAGCCACCTCCACCGTTCACTTGCCAGACCGGATACGCCGGCAGAATCACTCATGCGATCATTGCAGAAGGTCCAAGAAAGCCTGCGATGGCTACACGATCAACGAAGCCGCGCATAGGTCTCCCCAGACCGTTTCGTATGCAGCTCCATCAGGTGGTATGTGCCGCAAGACGTAGGGAATATGGGGCCTGGATGCTGATTGTCCCGTTGTAGCCGCCAGTCACGAACCACTGCCCTGCTCCTATTGCGTCAGAACGAAGAAACAATGCTCTGCGAATCCGTACTGGAGAAGGCCCCAGTCCCAGCTTGTGCACGATACTGGCGAGGCTGGGACGTTGGCGGACTGGGAACGAGCTGCAGAGCCCAAGCGACAAAGAACAGACCAGGCAGCTTTCCCCAAGCCTAGGCTCGAACTGACGTCCGAGGAGCTTGCCCATGTCTTCCAAGTGTCCGATCTGGATTCCCTCCCCTGGAATGTCCCACCGCCCGGCCCAGACATGGCTCAAATGCAGTCATTATTTGACATTGCACCAGCTTCGTTGAGTGGCATGGGCTCGGTTCTAAGCGGGCATGGAGAAGCATCTGGCTATCTGGCAGACGACATGGAGCTTGAAGCATCTGGCTCGATGAGCTTCCTTCCACCTGACACCCTCTCGACGCTGCTCGATCATGTCGACCCTGCAGCACCCCAAGACAACAATCAGGCAACGCCGTGGAGTGTAACGCAGGGATCTTTCTCGACGCCAGCGTCCATGCCCTCCGGTCAAGCCCTCAGCTTTTCCGACGGCGGAAACCGAAGAAGGCGGCGAATCAGCCAGTACTCCGACACGGCTGTGGGCTACCAGCCATCCATCTCTACTGCCGACAGTTGGATGATGACGGACTCGAACAACCTGATCATCTCCGACAGCCTGCTTCGTATCTACCACGACGTGCTCGAGAACAACCTTGCCTGCTGGCTCGCCGAAGAAAACTGCCCATACAAGATGGTGCGCTTCAGAGGGACCATGATGGCGGTTCCATCTTCCGCTGATGAACTCGGCGTCTCTGAATGGGGCACATCGTGGACCAACAGGCTCTACCGCCGCGTCATGCAACTTGACCGTGCGGCCCAGAGGGCCAAGACCATTCGGCTTACTCGCGATGAGAGCCAGGCTGCATCGCGGGCTCTTGATCTTGCTATCATGGCTTTTGCCACCCAATTCGCTCAAGGCAGCCGAAGGAAAGAGAGGTTTCGCTCGGCAGCGGTTCAAGACGACGACACGGAAGATGCCTTTGAACAGACAATGCAGCAAAATATCTGGAGACAGGCAAGGCAGGCCCTATCTCAAGTCGCCGACCTCGAGTCCTACCGGGTGGTCTACGCGGAGTTGATCTTTGGTCTGACCGAGAAGCCATGGGTTGAGGATGATTTTCCGGGTGGGGACGGCACTGAAAAAGAAGCCCACGTCTCTGCGCTTCCAGAGATTCTGGAGGCAATTGCTCAGTCTGGGCCTCCGGTGTACCTCGACAGGGCGGCGAAAAAGGTGCAGACACTTCGACACAGGTTCGAGGCCAACGAGACGGCCGCTGCCTGCAAAGGCCGCACACGGACGGAAGTCGACATGGCGCAGGAAGACAGACGAACCATTGGTCTCTTGTACTGGCTTGCCGTCATGTTCGACACCGTCTCGTCCTCGATGAATGAGCGACCCGTCGCCCTAGCGGATGAAGAGTGTGAGCAGGACGTGGTCCATGAGAGGCGGTCGTCGCAATCAAGCACTGATCTGGAAGCTACGCGGTCGAAATGGGAGGTGGACATATTCGTCCCTCCGGGGCATATCGGGCAACTATCAAGGCTGTCCTGGCCTTGTTCGTACGACGTTGCCACGGCCGCCATCTCCCGCTCCGCGCCCATCAAGATCCTCATCTTCCGCCACCTCTCGTACTTCCAGAACGTACTGCGACGGAAGGAGTTCGGACAGCCCACGGAAAGCGCGATTCGAGGGGCTACGATGGTATACCGGTACTGGAACACGACGTACAGCTCCTTCTACCGGGACCTGGTGCAGCACTACGACTCGACCCCGACCCGTATCAAGAGTTGGTTCGTCTGCATCTACATCCCCTGGCACCTGGCTTCCATCATGCTCTCGGACATGATCGGTTTTGTCGACGACAACGGTCTCGGCACGGAGAAGTCCAGCGGCGCCAGACGGGCTTCGAGCATGGCGGCGAGAATGCGGAGGAGCAGCGCTATCGCGCTGTCAGACCTGGCGAGAGTCACGACGCCTGACGACACGGTACAGCTGCCCGGCTACCACTTTGCGGTTGAGGAAGGCCCTTTGATGACGGAGCCGTGGACGGTGATCCTCGTCAGGGCGTTTACGAAGACGGCGCTGTTTCATCTCGAAGAAGCTGAGGATCTGCGGCGGCATGATCTGGAGGTCTTGGGGCAGAGCAGCGAGGAGCTGCAGGATAGCATTCGAAGGGCGGAAGGCTGCGCTAGGGCTCTATGGTCGCTGGGGAAGAAGTCGCAGACGGCGAGACACATTTCGAATATCCTGTCAGCAGCTTTGGAGCGGATGTAAGTTTGTGCGGACTGGAGGCAGAGCTGAAGCGGGGGTTGTATTTGGTGATAATTTCTGAGGTCGCATCTTGAGAGTGGCACCAATAGCCATATGTGATGCGATAACTAGGCGCATGAATTCGGATTTCAAAACCCGGTAAAGGCCCGATTCGAGCTGGCTTTGAAATCAATCGTCCGTTCTTGATCGCCGCTTCCTCGTGGCAGAGATTGACGTTGCTTGGATCTCGGCCCCGAACTGCGACATCTTTGTTAGTAAAGTACTGCGGGATCGCCCGATACGGAAGTGCCGCGAAAATCTCCGAAAACCGGGGCAGCCTCAACCTCGCGCTCCGACGGGCGATGCTGGCGGGGCCTTCAAGTTGGTCTGCAAAACATAATCAAGCAAGGTCCGCCCAGCACGAATCGCCCCTCCTCTCTGGATTCTCCGAATGGTCAGTTGTCATGACCTCATCGCGGAATTCTCAGTTACATGCTTAGAAATCACGACCATGGTGTGGATAGCTTCAGCAGGGCACGTTCGAGGGGGTATAAAGCTGCTGCATCCGCTGGAAGTCAAGATGATGTTGACCTGCTGAGAAACGCACGATACCATCAATTGACTTCCTCATCTTGTCCTCGCATCTACTCTCCAGCCCAACTTCAAAATGACCGTCTCCACTGAGAGAAGACATGCCGCCGCCGACCGCCTCGTCCCGGTCTTCAACGCCGCTGGACCGATAGCCCAGAACGGCACAGGTGCCAAGTCCATCGTCAACGAGTCGGCCAAGGGCGTCCCTTTCTTCACGCCCGAGCAGGACATTGCCCCCGGCACCGCCGTCAAGGACAATGACCGTCCCATCCCGACGCTGTTCACGCCGTTGAAGATCCGCGGCATCGAGATGCCGAACCGCGTCTGGCTCAGCCCCATGTGCCAGTACAGCGCCCACGAGGGATTCCAGGGGCCCTGGCACACCACACACTACGGCGGCATCGCTCAGCGTGGTACCGGCCTGACCATGCTCGAGGCTACTGCCGTGCAGGCCAACGGCCGCATCACTCCCGAAGATTCGGGCATCTGGCTTGATGCCCACATTGAAGGTCTCCGGAAGCACGTCGACTTTGCCCACAGCCAGAACAACCTCATCGCCATCCAGCTCGCTCACGCCGGCCGCAAGGCCTCTGCCGTCGCGCCCTGGTTGAGTGCCGCAGCCATCGCGACTGAAGAGGCAGGCGGCTGGCCCAACGACGTCGTCGGCCCAACCGACGAGAAGTTCGACGAGGGCTACGCATCGCCGCGCGCCCTGACCATTCCCGAAATCGAGCAGATCAAGAAGGACTTCCAGCGCGGCGTCATCCGCGCCGTGCAAGCCGGCTTCGACGTCATCGAGCTGCACTTTGCCCACGGCTACCTCGTGTCCAGCTTCCTCTCGCCGGCCGTGAACAAGCGTACGGACAAGTACGGCGGCAGCTTCGAGAACCGCGCCCGTCTGGCCCTGGAGCTCGTCGAGGGCGCTCGCGCCGTGCTTCCTGAGAAGACACCGCTTTGGGTGCGCATCAGCGCCACCGATTGGCTCGACAACAACCCCGCGTACGAGGGCGAGAACTGGACCGTTGAAGAGAGCATCAAGCTGGCGCACCTCTTTGCCGAGCGCGGTGTTGATGTGCTGGACGTCTCCAGCGGCGGCATCCACCGTCTGCAGAAGGTCAACGGCGGTCCTGGCTACCAGGCTGGCTTTGCCAAGCAGATCAAGAAGTCTGTGGGTGATAAGCTCCTTGTCAGCACCGTCGGCAGCATCAAGACGGGCACCCTGGCTGAGGAGCTCATCGCCGGTGGCAAGGACGAGGATGACACACCATTGGATCTCGTCGCTGCGGGCCGTATGTTCCAAAAGAACCCGGGCCTGGTGTGGTACTGGGCCGACGACCTGGAAACATCGATCCATGTGGCCAAGCAGATTGGTTGGGGATTCGGTGGTAGGGCGGCGCTGAAGAAGGAGTCGGGGAAGACAAGCATTCCGTGAGGAGATGCCTTGCGTGGGTTTCGATAAGACAGCATAAGAAGCCGGGTAGCCATTAGATTTGAATTTGACGTATTGACTTTGCGAACCGACGAGACCGACTTGGGAGACTTGGGCAGACTCTGCCTGGAACTGCCTGTACGTGACTGTGGGCTCGTCAAACAGCAACGCCTCAGACAGATGTTCTTCCCCCCTTTGAAGAAGCCGCACTAACTCAATACTGACAAATGTTCGAAAGGAGGACGCGTCGCATGTTGAAAGTGTATGATTGTTCTTCCTGGGTATCTTCTATCGCAAATCTTCGTCCATCCGTCCTACCAACTCAGCCCCGCGTCAAATTCCGCAAGTTCGCCTTGTGCTGCTTGGCATGGAACTTGACGTCAGGCGGGTGGAGGGGGTTGTAGACGATCCTGCAAAGCTTGCACTCCTCAAACGTGGATTTCGTCGACAGGTTGAGAGTCGTCTGCACAGGGGCCGACTTTGTCCGCGTCGGTTTCTTCTGAGGGTTTATCGAGACGAGACGCGGTGCCTCATGGCTTGTTGATAGTGTCCTTGAGAAGACGTCCTCTGAGCCATCGGTCTCAGTGCTGGCTGCAGAGTCGTCGCTGGGTAATGCATTTCGTCGATGAGTGCTGGACAGCGTTGCTCTTGGCTGCATTGCGCTGCCGGAATCGCTCTCGTCATCGTTGTCAAACCCCGTGAGGAGAGGCGCGGGCGGACGGAGCTGCAGTCTCCGTGGTGCTCTTTGTGGCGGGTTGCGGTCGAGGGGTATTGGTGGCGAGCTTGACGCCAGCTTCTTCAGCATGGACGAGTCGACCGACGAGCTGGACCGGCATGGCTTGAAGTAGTTGAGTATTGAGCCCTTTTCAAAGCTGCTGCTGGGGGCAGGAGCCGGCAGTCTTGGGAGTTCGGGTTCGGGCGCAGCAGTCTGGCCAGGTGTTGTGCTCGGTTCTTGTTGGATCGTCGGGGACGTTTTCCTTCGTTTGTCGGTTGTTTGCGTCTCGGAGAAGGGCCTCTTCTTGCTGTATGTGCGGAGGGGTTTCCTGCTGCCAGTCAGTTGCTGCTCTTGAGGGTGCTGCTGCATGCTTGTGAGGTAGACGAACTTCCGCTGCGTCTCCATCGCGTCTCGGACGGCTCCAACTGCCGCGACGGTCATGGCCAATTCATGAAGTGTGCTGGCAAATACTTGGTGAGTATGGCAATCGGTCGCAGGGGGTGTGCTTCAGAAAGTAGAGTTGGGTAGAAATTGGCATGGCCTGTGCCGCTGAATGACGCAAATCACATGGATGGTTGGGCGCTGTTGACCCTGCTTGCGCGACTCGACGCGCCTCGACGCGTTGTCGCGGAGTCACGTGGCAACCCCCGAACGCGCTTTGGTCGCAACGCAACACAACACCACGGGGCGGAAAGCCAGGCTTATCTTATCAGCTTGGGACATGTCTGTTGATTCCACCTCTCGTCTCGACCAGATCACGGCATGTGATCATGTCGGCGGAGCTATCTGCCGTCTCCTGACGCCCTCATCCGTCTCTGGTGTTTTGGCGTCAGGCTTGGCGTCTACCAAGATAGCATCCTCCTCGCTCGCGACGTCTGTCTTGTGCTCGTCCTCGGCACCTACGGTCCACGTGCCTATCACTTCCTTCACCTCCTTCATCTTGTCCTGCATAATCTTTGCCTCGCCCATCCTCCAGATGTAACCATTGTACACGGCGACCTCGGCGATCGCGACTAGTATTGACCCAGCCAGCGTGAGGAACAGCCTTGCGGTCGTGTTCCACCAGCGCGCTGCTATCCAGAGAGTCGCGGCCACACCGAAGATGCTGACGAGGAAGTTGAGAAGGAGCATCATCTGCCGATGTACGTCGTCGTAGGTAACGTCATCATCGCCCTCGTCGCTCTTATTCGTCGGCCTGTTCACCTCGGCGAATGCGTGCACTGTCGAGAGGGCGCCGGGGTATTGTTGCGAGAAGGTCTCCATGCGCGAAGGCTGTTTGACCATGCGCTGGTATGATCGCTCTTCTTCGTCTCGTCGCAATCGCGCCATGAGGGCTTTGTATTCATCGGACTGGACGCAAGTCGTCAGCATGAGGAGGACTATTGGGGGATCACAGGGAGTGACAAACCGGCTCGACCTTGGGCGGTGGCGGAGGGATGTAGACATGGGAGCCCTTGAGGAGACTTTCCAACGTGTACTCCGGGTTTCCGGATGCCTTCAGGCGCTTCCACAGGTCGACCACTTGGCCATGGGTGATAGGGTCCCCGACCTTGACGTTCTCCAGGGACGGCTCGGCTGCAACCTCTGGGCTGTCTGCGGAAGCCTCGGGCGAGGGATCCGCCGGGACGAGCTTGAGGGCCTCAACGGCGGTTGGCGTAACTGTCAGGCGTACCATAGTCGATTGTCGATTAGCGCCAACAAGCAATCAATAGTCGCGATGCACACCGGAAGGTTGCAGTTGCCAACAAGACCCTTGACTTGACGAAAGGTAGCCAACTCGTTGGAAGCGAATATGCAGCAGCCTAAAAGAGAACGGTACCCCACCTTGGACCTCCGAAGTCGACTCGCAGTGTGACGGTCATCTGCAAGCTCGGACCAATCACAGCGCAGCAGTCTCGGTGGTTCGTCCTCTCCTCGGCCCATTCCGCATGCCCGGCACGGGTCAGTGAATTTCTGGGGAGGGAAAAAATGACCCGGTTCGTTCCACGCGACGCCGAAGGGCAGAGATAACCAACTTTCATAACCCTCAATTGCTTCCACCACGACACTCCCCGCGCTCTCAAAATCCCTCGCCATGCGATAGGCATCATCCGAAACCCCCCTCCTTCAATACTTAAGCGAATTCGATCATCACATCACATACCCGACATCATGCAAATCCGGCCGGGAGCTGTGCTCCTGCGCAACTCGCTCCAGGCGTCCCGCCTCTCGCCACGATCATGCACCTCATGTCGGCCCAGCACAGCAGTTTTCGACAGGCGGATACCTCTGGGCGCCGCCCTGTACCACAACTCGCCCCGGCGCTCGTCGGCCTGGGGCGCTGCCGTGTCGGTGGCCTCGAATATCGCTAGCAATGCCATCAACCGCGTCACCAAGGGCGACATGCACATCGACCCCCTGCGGACGGTGGCCAAAGAGATGAAGTTCCTGACCGGCAATATTCGGAAACTTCTGGGATCGGGCCATCCTTCGCTGGACAGGGTCGCAAAGTACTACACAAAGGCTGAGGGCAAGCATATCCGCCCGCTCATTGTCCTCCTCATGGCAAGAGCCACGTCGCTCTGCCCCAAGGCACCGCGGCCGCTTCCTTCTCAGTCGGCTCGCAGTGTCGACACCAACATTTCACCCCTCGACATACTCGCCGACAACAACCCTAGCTCCCCTCTCCTCATGGGCGATGCCGTCGAACCCGCCGAGACCGACGCCGAGATCCTCCCGTCACAGCGCCGTCTGGCTGAGATTACCGAGCTGATCCACACGGCCTCCCTGCTGCACGACGATGTCATCGACCACTCAGTCTCCCGCCGCGGCTCTCCCTCCGCCAACCTCGAGTTCGGCAACAAGATGGCCGTCCTGGCCGGCGACTTTCTCCTCGGCCGCGCCTCCGTGGCTCTGGCCCGCCTACGCCACGCCGAGGTTGTCGAGCTCCTCGCCACTGTCATCGCTAACCTCGTCGAGGGAGAGTTCATGCAGCTGCAAAACACGGCGCAAGACGAGAAGAAGCCAA
The DNA here is from genome assembly GCA_014635975.1 of Plectosphaerella sp. P0831. NCBI lineage: Eukaryota > Fungi > Ascomycota > Sordariomycetes > Glomerellales > Plectosphaerellaceae > Plectosphaerella > Plectosphaerella sp. P0831. The sequence goes on along the minus strand of JACAFV010000010.1, from coordinate 270,058 downwards.
CATACTCCGAGGAGGCCCTGACATACTACCTCCAAAAGACATACCTCAAGACTGCAAGCCTTATTTCAAAGTCTTGCCGCGCCTCGGCCATCCTGGGCGGTGCCGATGCCGCTACCGTCGATGCCGCCTACGAGTACGGCAAGAACCTGGGCCTTGCGTTCCAGCTCGTCGACGACATGCTGGACTACACGCAGAGCGAGGCGGAGTTGGGCAAGCCCGCCGGTGCGGATCTGGAGCTCGGCCTCGCCACGGCGCCGTTGCTGTACGCCTGGAAGGCGAATCCAGAGCTGGGTGCGCTGGTCGGTCGCAAGTTCGAGCAGGAGGGCGACGCCGCACGGGTAAGTCTTCAACATACTGGCCGTTGGGGGGTGACGCTGACATGATTACCCAGGCCCGCGAGCTGGTGCTTCAGAGTGACGGCATCGAACAGACACGCCTCCTTGCGCAGGAGTACTCTGACAAGGCCATTGCGGCCCTCGACAACTTCCCCGACTGCGAAGCCAAGGATGGCTTGATCGATATGGCCATCAAGGCGCTGAAGCGGCAGAAGTAGAGAGCGGAAGTCTGTGTCAAACAACGTGTACGATGAGTGATGGACGAGTACATAATCGAGAGCGCCACGTCGGGAGGCAAGCGCGTGTACAATAGAGGTTGGGGTGGTATTAGCTGGACCTCGGGTCACCTATGAGAGATGCACATGGGAGAGCGACTGTACGTCGGGAGGGGATTAGACGGCGTTGTTTGCCGGCCCTACTCAATGACAATATTTCCTGCTGTAGAGCGCCAGCGGGGAGCGTGGTCGTGGTAAGAAGGACGGCCATGTAGAGGAGGATGGTTGAAGTTGTCTTGGAGGAATCAGCCGATTACAGGCGCAAGTGTAGCATACATTTTAACGACATGTTGGGTTTCGATTACGTTTCGTCGCATGCAGAGGGACAGTCCAGGCCGAACAGGCGAAAGCTTACATATTCCAGGGCGTCGGGCGACATCATCAGGAGGGGAAGGAGACCCTGGTGATCTTCTTCAAGGAGGGTGAGAGGGTGGGCGGCCTGTCGAGACATCTCCGCGGCGGCGGTCTCCGCCGACGACGGAACCGAGCGACGAGGGGTCTGGAGACGCTTGAACAGCGGCCCTCTTTCGATCGCGCGGGGGGACAGGACATGGCGGATGCGGCAGTGTTCGGTCCTGGGATCATGCGCCGAGACGAGCGGACTTGCTTCAGGCGGTGACGAGACGACGCTATTACTCGAACCACGAACGAGAACAACAATACTTTGGGCGAGTTCCCGGACATCTCGGCCACCGTCGGATGCGCCAGAGTGCGACGCAGCGGCGCATTGCATGATGGATTGAAGCCGAGCAGACTTTGGGGTTGGGGCAGGGCGCCGAGGCTTCGCGAGGTTTGCAGTCTGGCGGGCCAATCCGGGGACGTCGGGGGACGGGTAAGCAGTGTGGTTTTACTCGATAATTACTCGATGGAAACTCGAACAGGACTTTTTTCAAGTGCTGGCTAGAGATCGGGGCCGCCGGCGGGCTTCTTGATTCGTCACGTATTAGCCTTTGCGACGATATGGAGACAACAAGGGGCGTCGTGTTGGCCGAGTCTTTTCTCACCGGTGTTCTCGTCCGTCCCAGACATGTGGTCGGTCTGGCCCTGAGCAGCTTCTTCGTGTTCCCAGGTTGTCGGGCAAAAATCAAAGACGCATCTGGGAATGTCTCGTGTCTCGCGTCCCGCGTGGTCTATTAATGCAGACTTCCAGATGCCAGGGCCCGAAAACGGCCGATTAACCACCAATCCCCATCCCGTTTAGCAGCGCGGCGCGGCGCGGCGCTTGATTGGTGCCCTGCGGCTGCCACATGCTCGATCGAGCAAACACAGATCATCGTCCAATCACAGTGCCGTGATAAGGCGGACAAGGAGGGTGTTGGCGTTGAGGGCATTCAGGGTCTTGGGGGCCGTCATCATCCCCCTTTTGCGCCCGCCCGCAGATAGCCCCCTGCACCCCGCCCTCTTGTGTTGAGGCTATTACTCGATCCTTTGCTTTGAGAGTGATCGTCGCATTGGTAAGTATGAGGGAGAAAAAAACGAGGAATGGCTCGGCCGCCGAGACGAACTGAGGCCCCGTTTTCTAGCGCCTCCTCCAGGCGGCCTGGCCTTTTCCCGGGGTCGCGCCACCACCACGACTCGGAAACGTTTCGGCATTGAAGTCCCATCAGCATGCGGCTTTGGCTCCCGTCCGTCTGCTGGCCCCTGGGTCCATCGGCGCCCCGTCTTCGGGCGAGGTCAGCTTAGCCTCCGTGTTGGGTGCCGCCGGCGAGGGCGGGCGGACGGGGTTCTTAAACTCTCCCCTCTCCCTCACCTTCTTCTCCTGCAAAGCATCTTCCTTCTGGAAATACCGTCCCATCGGACCAGCAAGGTTCCCCAGACGCAGCACCCGCATCTTGACAACGGCGCCACATCCCTTATCTCTACTCGTCACACACCCTGCCCCTGCCCCTCCCCCTCCACGACTGTCCAGACACACCCCACCTCGACCGAGATAAGGATCCTGCCCCTCGCTGCCGGCCGACCTCCGAACAGACTTCCTGCACGCTCGCCCTTCTTATCCCCAGACCGATTCCCCCTTGGGACGACCGACCTCTTTCCTTCCTCGATACCACCAATCTCCCAGGCTAGAACCGTTTCGTCCTCCTGCGTCGGTAGCCAGCCGTAAAGACGCAGCCGTAAATACCACAGCCCGCGAACCGCCAAGATGACCGCTCCCTCCTCAACGCCCGCCGGACCCCTGGTCATCCTCACATCGACCCGTGCCGTCATCACCCTCCCCGACGAAACCCTTGTCCTCTCCCCCGCCACCATCAGCATCTCCTCAGCCACCGGCAAGATCATCGATGTCCAGCCCACGGTGGTGCCGCAAGACGCCTTCCCTGCGTCGACTGTGTATGTCGACCACGGCAACAAGCTGCTGATCCCCGGTCTTGTCGACGCCCATGTCCACCTGAATGAGCCTGGCAGGACCGAGTGGGAGGGATTCTGGACTGGCACCCGTGCCGCCGCGTCGGGTGGTGTCACGACGGTTATTGACATGCCCCTGAACGCCATTCCGCCAACGACGACGATCAACGGCTTCAACGAGAAGCTGGCCGCGAGCCAGGGCCAGTGCTGGGTCGACGTTGGCTTCTATGGCGGCGTCATTCCCGGTAATGCCGATGAGCTGCTGCCGCTGGTCGAGGCTGGTGTGCGTGGCTTCAAGGGATTCCTCATCGAGTCCGGTGTATGTGCTCCTGTCTCTCACAATACCGCAGGCCGACTGACAAGATCACAGGTCGAAGAGTTCCCAGCAATTTCCTCCAAGGACATCGCCCTCGCCATGGAGACCCTCAAGGAGACACCGACGACGCTGATGTTCCACGCCGAGATGATCCCGCCCATCACCGACTCGGTAGGCGACGGCGTTCAGTCCTCGCTACCGCCTCTGGCACCCACGGGCGACCTGGCCGCCTACTCGACCTTCCTCGAGTCGCGTCCTCCCGCCTTTGAGACATACGCCGTCGACGAGATCCTGTCACTCGCCCACATCGCCCCGTCGCTGCACCTGCACATCGTCCACCTGTCCGCAGCCCAGGCTATTCCTCTGCTCAAGGCCGCTCGCAAGGCCGGCATCAACATCACGGCCGAGACGTGCTTCCACTACCTCGGCCTCAGCGCTGAGGAGATTGAAAAGGGCGACACCCGCCACAAGTGCTGCCCGCCCATCCGCGAGGACAGCAACCGCGACCAGCTGTGGGAAGAGCTCACCGCCGAGGACTCGTGCATCCGTACCGTCGTCTCTGACCACTCGCCCTGCACCCCTGAGCTTAAGCTGCTCCCTGACCACCTCGCTCCGCCCCCCACGGCCTCGGCCATGCACCACTCCGACTCTGGTGTCGACATGACCTCGCCCGAGGATATTGCAGCCAAGGCCGCCGCCCCAGCACTGTCCGCAGCGGCAGCCAAGCCCTGCGGTGACTTCTTCGCCGCTTGGGGCGGTATCTCGTCCGTCGGTCTTGGTCTGCCCATCCTTCACACTGCCGCCGCAGCACGCGCTGCTGCCGGTAAGACCGTGGGTGTTCCGGACCTTCTCGACATGGTCCGCCTCTGCAGCCAGGCAACGGCGGCGCAGGTGGGCCTCTCGCACCGCAAGGGCGGGCTTCGCGCTGGCCTGGACGGCGATGTGTGCGTCTTTGACGATGCTGAGTCGTGGACCCTTCAGTCGGGTGACATGCGGTGGAAGAACCGATGCTCGCCGTGGGAGGGCCACGAGTTCCGCGGCCGGGTGCGTGAGACGTGGCTGCGAGGACGCAAGGTGTTTGAGTACGGTGGTGTCGGCGGTGGGTTCGTCGAAGGTAAGCCTGCCGGCGAGGCCATCACGGAGAAGAGGACGGCATGAGGAAGGGAAGTCGAATTTGGGTGGGAGGGCACCGGTGTGTTGGGTCGATGAGGCTCTGTGAGCACGCGATGCCGGGACGTTGTGCTATTGTGGAGAGGAGGTGTGGAGAGACTTGCAGGCGTCCGATCGTGGGATTGGGGAGGAGGTCGACTTTGTGCGGAGGAGGGCCCATGTGTGCGACCCCGGTGACGCCCGGATGACGCGACACTCGCTGCAAGGCGGAACACATGGCCCGATATGTCTTGGACATGGTGCCTGGAAGGACGTTGAGACGGCGGTTGCATATTGGAGCCATGGGGGAGGTCATCTTGAGGGCGTTTGGATACCCGGGCGGAATGGAATGGGATGGCATCAAGGGAGGAATAGCATTGCGAGCATACATCAATGGATTTCAGTTCGATTTGTCTGTGTTGGCTGTGCAGCTTCTCGTCTCTTGTTCTTGAAATCAGTATAGATAGAAACATTCGACAAAATGTGCTGCGAGGGATGGGCCTCTTGGCCGAGTCTCAAATATCTCATGGCTCACTTCGAGTCTGGCGATGGCATCAGTTTTCTTCTGCCTGCCAAGAATGCACTGCCAGCGCCCAGCAGCACAGCATCGCTGACTAATCCACTGTCAGATGCACGATGCGGCAGGAGCTGTGGACCCAAGCTTCGAGCGGCGCGACTGCTAACGTGCACCCAGGGCGCTAGCGGCGATCAGATCACGTCCCGCCCGTCCAGCCAGCGTCGCTTCCCCAGCTGCCCATCTCAAGCTCACCACCTCATCCCTCCACCACACCCACACCCACACCCATCATCCTGGACCCGGGCCTGGCTCCCTGTCCGCCGGGCAATCGATTGCCAGCTTGCATCACCTCGGGGAACTTGGAAGCCCACCCCTCCTTTCATCCCAGCCTTCTCGACATCTGTGGCACCGCCAAGTCAACACCGTCTCCCGCCAGTCCCTGGAGCCTCAAACTTGACTGCTGTCAAACCACGCACCAACACACACCAACACCAACCCCCGCAACTCGCGACTCGCACGTCCAGTCGCTCCCCTCGGATGGCCTAACATGAGCGTATCCTTGAAACGCGAGTCGCCCGACCCCGGCCGCGGGGACGACTTCTCGGCTTTTGGGCAGCCCGTCCTCAAGCGCCGACGCATCACAAAGGCATGCGATTTCTGCCATCGAAGAGGCCGTAAATGCAAGATTCCGCCCGATACGAACCCCGGCGAGGCGGGTGCCATCGTCTGCCTCACTTGCATCGAGCACGGCGCGATTTGCACCTGGCAGCGCGTTGCTGCGAAGCGGGGCGTCAAGACAAAGTCGTCCGACAGCTCGAGCAAGACGACTACGTCCCCCGCGGGCCATGAGGCCTGGGCGTACGATTCACCGAGGCATGGTGAGCGTCCGCTCATCCAGGGACTCCTCCGTGTCTTCTTCGACACTGTTTACCCCATGTAAGTCCAGTTCCGAGCTGATCATCTGAACTCTTCTCTGATATGCGTCAGCTTTCCCTTCTTCGCAGAAGCACTCATCTTCGAGGAATGGGAGCAGTTCAGTCTGTCGACGAGCAGGTCCTCCTTTGCGCGCCTCATGTCCATATGCGTTTTGAGCTCGTGTCATGTGGGTGACGGGGCAATCTTCACCCTCCCGCTGTCCGTCCCAGTCGAGGCTAGGCATCAGCAAGCATATCTCGAGGATGCTCGACGAGCAATCCCGGTGGAAGTATCGTCCGCCGACTGCTTCGCTTACCTCCAGTCGCTGGGTACGCTGTCTCTCGCCGCCATTCAGCTGGGCGACGCCTCTCTACTCCACCAGACACTTGGCCAGTACCACTCGCTCGTTGCCCAGCATCACTTCCAAAACGAGAGCAGATGGCCTATAGAAATCGACCCAGTGGAGCGCCATGTCCGTCGCCAGTTCTTCTGGTCCATGTATCGCCTCGAGGTACACTCGGCTCTCATCATGGGCCACTCCGTCCGATGTCCCGAGATGCAAGCCTCTGTCGCATATCCCGCCATCTCCGACGACATGGTCGATGCCCTCACGGGGTCCCTTGGATCCCTCAGTGGCATTCCGTTCGGAGGCTGGCTAGTGGGCTGGAACTACATCACTGACCTGTACCGGGTGCTGGAGCATGTCATTGTGCAGTTCCGGGCCAGGAAGCTGAGCTCCGTCAACCGTGGAAGCCTCTACATCGGGTTCGAGTCTCTCGCGCCCCCGGTCGATGAGATCCTCAGCCGGGTCCTGGCCCAGCGCGATGCTCTCCCCAGCTACCTCGCCATCGCTCCTCCCCCTTCGGCTGACCTCGAATCCAATATGTGCGGGTTCCAGGTTGCCAACATTGCTTGCACGATCCAGGTGAGTGGCCCTCGGGTGTTCCCGACTCCCTCAGTTACTGATTGCTTAACAGCTCCTACGGATAACCTCCTTCTCCCGCCAGGACCTCACTTTCGTCAACGCCAGCCGAGCCGCCATGGACCTCATCGAAGAAATGTCTCTCATTCCGGTCGACTACCTCCGAGCCATCGGCTCCCCCATGCTCCAGGAGCTGGCCGGTGTCGGTCACATGCTCTCGAGCTTCATCGGCCGCCAGCTTCACCCGGTCGATTACCAGCGGCTTCGACGGGTCATCGAGGCAATGGCCTTGTTCCTCACCAACCTCGGACCATCGCTCCCAGCCGCAGTCGAAGCCGGCAGCAAGCTTTCCCAGCACATCGGGAGGATCGACGACTACCTTCAGCGCTCGCAGCCCCAGGACAACTCCATTCTGAACGAGCCAGAGACCACCCACGCAACCCATGAGCAGGGCCTGCAAGTCCCCACCCAGCACTTCGTCGTACCCAACGTCAACTTTACCATTCCCATCGAATACGTCGAGCACATACCTTGGCCTAGCCCCTTTGTTACCGAGTGGACGGCCGACACGAACGTTTTTAGCTGAAAAGTATCGGCCGTATCCGGACAAGGTATGGAACCGTCTCCCCGGGTCCAACCTTAACCCCAAGCAACCGACCTCTGACGTCGTGGGCCCATTCCAGCCCTTCAGCTGGGGCCCGCAGACCACACGGAAAACCTGTCAGCTCGATGGGTGGCGCCGCCGATGCCTGTCACAGTCCTCGATATGTCGCTTTGATCCGAGTCGCTAGGTGTTCGTGGCTCGTCACCGGCTTCGCACTAGGATATCCTTTTCGTCGAAGGACCTTCAGAAAACCATCGTCCTCGGTGGTGAGCGCGCAACCTCCAATCGGCCGGTCTTCGTTGCGTATGAGTGGCGCTAGAATGACGTTCTTGTCCGGCTGGATGAAGACGGGGATACTCAGCCTGGCAACGTTCTCACGCGCACACCGAGGGAAGGCCACCCGGTGCACCGTCGAACGCAGTCTCCCTGCTGTCCAAAACTCCAGCGCATCCCCAATGTTGACCACAATGGCGTCCGCCAAGCACGGCACGTCCATCCAGCAGTCGCCGCCCTGCTCTTCGTCTGGAAGCAGGACCTGCAGCCCCCCTTGGTCGGATGGCTGTCGGAAGAGGAGGGTCATCGAACCATAGTCGGAGTGCGCGCCGGCACGAAC
>JACAFV010000010.1:360-262059 GCA_014635975.1 Plectosphaerella sp. P0831 | reverse complement strand
GTCGTCTGCTTCGTTACTCTCTGGTGGCGGTGTCATCTCGACTGGGGGGTATTTGAGCAACCTCATGCGACAACACTCTCCCGAATGCGCCCCAGAAAGGTAGTCGGGTGGCAACTGTTCTCGTCAGACACTGCCATGTCATCAATTATGACGGCAAGTGACCTACCCCGAGCCCGACAGCAAAGGCCCGAAGGAGCATATCCGATATGTTTCTGCAGGCGTCGAAGAACTGCGCCAACTCCTCTCGGCCTTCTTCCAATTGGGGCGGCAACACCTGGCCCCTATCCCCTGGATCGGAAAGGTAGAAGGACTCCTTCACATCGCCCGGGCCCTTGCCGGAGAGGCTTTCCTGTTTGTCAGAAGGATTCGACCCGCCTTGAGCTCCATCGATCACTCACGATTCTTCTCTTATGCCGGTGTAACCCTGGTCACGCGACAGCGGTCAGCAAGGTTCCAAAAGCAATGCTCAACACACCCCTGGATGCTTGGACTCACCAGGTCACCGCTCCCATCGGCGTACACCTGCTTTTCTTGGGTCGTGCATCCGAAAAAAGAAGCAGCCAAACGGAAGATGTCCTCGGTGACCTTGTCGCCCAGGCCGTGGCCGACGAGGTAGAAGAAGCCGGGGTCCTTCCCCACCCGCAGCAGCTCCCCCGCAAGATCTGCAGGTGACGAGAAGTCTCGTAGGTCGACGACAGGCAATGCAGTCGACATGGCCATCATTCGTTGATGGTGATCACGGGTTCTGGAACCCCGCCTGGTTGTCGGTATGTGGAGCCCTCCTTGCTTCGCGGCACTTTGGTGCAATTGGCAATCACTTTCGGGAGAGGCTCATCATGCTTGTCACGCACATACGAGGGGCGGCATGTTTGCGCGGGGCAATGGTGATGCCCCGAACATTTATCTCGACGATGGAATGGACACGGGCTCATGAATGGCTGCTAAGCGGATGAATGAATCATTCAGCCTTCCTCACCAGTGCTCTCGTCGTGATGCTGGAAGCCGGCAATTTCGGGTTCAGACGATCGGTTCCGGGGCCAGAGGAAACACTGTGAAACGCTCGACTCGATGACCTCCCAAAGAGCTGACCGGAGCTAACCCGCATGCCACTGCATTCTCACAAACCTTGGCCCACGAGAAGCACCGTCAAGCACGGGCTGGACGGCAAGCTCACGGCTAGCAACACGACGGCGCGGAAGCCGGGCTCAACCCTAAAAGCGCAGGGAGGCCAATGGTAAGGGCCAATGTCGCGGATGGCAGAATCAGGATGTTGCGCCGGCCCAAGGCCCGCTCGCTTGACAGGGCCCCGCGATTCGAGATGTCAGGTCGGGGATTGCCGACACGATGACGATGCAGCACCCAGAGGCGGCGGAACTAGCCCTTTCTTTCTTTCGTCAGCGGCTGCGCAAGTCAGCCCGCGCGTCCCTGATCATCAGGGCGAGCCGTCTCTGCCCAAGGATCAAAAGCAGCCGTTTGCATCTCGTTGACACACGATCCTGACCACTCAACCCAGGACAAGTCTCCCTTCCCCCCTCGAACACGGGTCACGATCCTTCTGGCAGCCCCATCCCGTCCCCCTCCCCCACGCCACTAATTATCGTCAGGTATGCTTTAGTGTGGTGAGTGTGGCCCCGGAAACCAAGCATTGTCCCACTCCCCGCCCGGCTTCTGGAAGTCTCGTGGTTGGCTGCCATCTGATCTCGTGTTCAAAAACCTGACCTCACCGGTTCAATCAGATCCACGACGCGGCCCGGGGGGTCACCAAGGATTATTGTTGAAAGCCCTTGTCTCGAACTCTGAAGCTGCCAAGTGGCTTTGCCAGCATTACACACCGCTTGTCCTTGCACGAGAGCGTCGCAACCCCCCGCGATACGAAGCGGTGACGACCGAGGATGTGGGCGGGGGCGGAGAGCTGCTCGCAAGAACTCAAAAGGCTGGTGACAACCCCGGATCCGACAGCTTGGAACTGGGGAATGCCACCCGCAACCACGTCCTCGGGACCTCGGCCCAGCTTACGCCGCCGCCCCCCGACCACCTGTACCCCGACAGCACGCAAACTCATCAGCCAGCACCACCTTCTGCACACCCTCTCCGGCAGTTGGGCGGCGCCCCGCTCGAAACCGCGACCATGGCGGTATGGCGGGAGGCCCTTTCTCGTCTCGAGATTGCCCGCGAGAAGGACGTGGCCACGACGGCCTATATGAACAGGGACACGCGACCACTGCCCCCATCCCGACGCACCTATGGTCCATGGCAATTTGTCGGCCTCTGGGTCGTCACGGGCTCTTTCAACATTGGCGGCTGGACCACGGGCTCAGCCATCATCGCGCTGGGCCTCAATGTTTGGCAAGCCATGCTGACCGTCATCATTGGCCACTGCCTCGTCGGCGTCATCTGCGTTCTCGCCGGCGGGCCAGGCGCAAAATGGCACGTCGGCTTCTCCATCATCCAAAAGGCCAGTTGGGGGATGTGGGGGTCCCTCATCCCCCTGATCCAGCGCATCATGTTGTCCTTCATCTGGTACTCGACGCAAGTCTACTGGGGCGGCCAATGTGTGCGCACATTCATCGCAGCCATATGGCCGTCTTTCAACAATCTACGACAGCCGCTGGCGAACGGGACCATGACGGTAGCTGATTTTGTCGGCTTCATCATCTTCTCGCTTCTGTGTCTGCCGCTCATCTGGATCAGGCCCGAACGATACCATGTTCCCTTTGCCATTGCGGCTGTGACTGTCATACCCACCATGATCGCTCTGTTCATCTGGTGTGTTGCGACCGTCGACGGTCTCGGGCCCCTCGTCAACGACATCTCGGGAATGACGGGTATCGAGCAGGCTACAGGCTCTCGACTGGGATGGATGCTCGTTCTCGGGGTTTGTACCAACATCTCCGGCATCGCAACACATCTCTTCTCGCAATCGGACTATACCCGCTTCGCCCGCCGGCCGCGAGACCAGCTGCTCGCACAACTCATCTTCGTGCCCACCAACACCATCCTCGTCGCCTTCATCGGCATCGTCTGCACCTCCTGCGCAGCACACATGTTCCCCCACACCAGAGGCACCCTCGTCTGGGAACCCTTCCGCTTCCTCGACGCCCTACAAAGCCACCACAACAACTCCTCCCTCTCCCGCGTCGCCGTGGCCTTTGCATCCCTCGCCTTCATCTTTGCCCAATTCGGCATCGCCGTCGCCCAAAACGCCCTCTCCAACGGCATCGACCTTTCCGCCCTCGCCCCCCGCGTCTTCAACCTCCGTCGCGGGGCCTACCTCACCGCAGCCGTGGCATTCATCATGCAGCCATGGCAGCTCCTCAACGGCGCAAGCAAGTTCCTCACCGTCATGGGCGGCTACGGCGTCTTTCTGGGTTCCATGACGGGTATCATGTTTACAGATTACTACATCGTGCGTCGTCGCCGTCTCCGACTGACGCATTTGTACGAATTATCCGATCGAAGCGTCTACTGGTACTGGCGCGGTGTCAACTTCCGCGCCATCATCGCGTGGGTTGTTGGGACCTGGCCGCTGATGCCGGGTTTCGTGCGGCAGGTCCAGGCGCCTGGGATCGAGTGGCGTGGCTGGTCGCAGCTGTATTACATGGCGTGGCCTCTGGGGTGTTTGGTTGCTGGCGGGACGTATTGTCTGCTGCATTTTGTCGTGGCGCCTATGAAGGGTACGAGGGAGGTGGATGATGTCGATTACTTTGGGACGTTTGATGAAGTGGTTGGCACGCTTGAAGCGCCGCTCATGGCGGCGAGGTCGCAGGAGAGCCAGTGCGATTCGGCGGTTCCTGCAGATAGCAAGACGGATGATCGGGTGTGAGTGTGACGAAGAAGGAAGACGGAAGACGATGCGCCTGACGATGTTATGACGAAAAGTAACGGCCTTGGGAAAATTATCAGCGGGAGTTTGGAGCGGAAAACACACCAGACTGACAGAGCATGGCATGGCATGGCATTGGGATCGGTGGCTAAAAAAAAAGGGGCAGGGCGCCGGCATTTCATTCATATTTGGGACAACCTCATTCGGGCATCATGGCGCAGGAAATGGTAGTCGATGTGATCGATTGTCTCTCTCTTCTCTTTGAATCTACAGGCCGCAAGGTGGCCGTCTCTGGGGATTCTTGTCTCTCTCTAAATCTCTATCGTTCATGATGCGCTCGTAACAGGGGAAGTCTATGGGGATGAAATGCCAATGCAGAATCGTTTCGTGGGATGGGCAAAACGCGTGGCCGCGTGGAGGAGGGGCATCTATTCCGCGCAGACGGGGTATTGTGGTGTCGCGCGCCTCGAGGGCGAAGGGCCGAGGGTGTTGGCCTCTATTTGACCCAGCGCATGCGGCCGGGGCAGGTCGGGTCGCTCTCGACGTACTTGAGGGTGCCGAAGACGGACCACAGCTGGCCGAGGAAGCTGCGGGTGTCCTGACGGTAGAGGTTTCCGAGGAGAGGCTTGATGGCCTCGGTGGCCTCGTCGCACTTGTAGAAGGGAATGCGACTGTGGGGTGTTAGTTGGAATTGCGGCGTGTAGGAAGCAGTGGAACTCACGGGAACAGGTGGTGAACAACGTGCTTCTCAATAATGCCGTGGAAGATGTGCTTGCCGACGAAGCCAAAGTCGCGGTCGATGGTAGCAAGAGCGCCCTTGACAAATGTCCAGCCGTTCTCGTCGTAGTGAGGAACCTCGGGGTGGTTGTGGTGGAGGTAGGTGATGGCAACTGGTGGGGGTAAGCTTTTGGTGGGGAAGAAGAGGACAAGAAATACGTACTCAGCCAGTGGTGAACCCAGAGGTAGGGAACGAACCACAGGAACATGACGGTGGAGACACCGACGTGCTGCGAGGCCCAGTAGAGGACGGAGCCGAGGATGGCGAGACCGATGTCAGAGAGGAGGATGAAGATGGCCTCGTTGGGGCGGAAGACGGCGCTGAAGGGGTCGAAGTGGCTGACGCGGAACCACTTGCCGAAGCGAGAGACGGGGCGCTGGAGGGAGCCCTTGCCGGAGGAGGCGTTGAGGAACATGTACACCTGCCAGCCGAAGAGCTGGTGGGCAATGAGGTTGACGAGCTGGGTGATGGGAGCGTCCTCGAGGAGCTCGTGCCAGTCAATGGCGAGGTACCAGGGCATGCGGGAAGGGCCCTCGGCGGCGGCAGCCTCCTTGCGGGCAGTGGCCTTGTCGACGTAGCCCTCGGGTTTGCGAGCGGGGACGAAGGCCATATCCTTCAGCATGTGGCCGGTGAAGCGGTGGTGGCGGTGGTGGGAGAACTTCCAGGAGAAGTACGGGACACCGAGGAGGGAGTGGAGGAACCATCCGGTAACGTCGTTGACACGGGTGTGAAGGCTGAAGGCACCGTGGCCGCACTCGTGTCCGAGAATCCAGACGCCGGTGCAGACGAGACCCTGAACGAAGCCGTAGGCCATCCAGGCGGCAAGGCGGTAGGTGGGGTCAGGGATGGAGGGGATGTAGGTGAGGGCGCCCCAAACGAGGCCGGAGACGATGGTGAGGTCGCGGACGACGTAGTAGTACGAGGTCCATAGCGAGGGCTGGAAGCAGTGGGCGGGAATGGCGTTCCTGATGGTCTGGATGTCTGGGAACTCGGGCTCGTTGGTAGCCTGTGGGTGATGGTCAGCGGTGATACTCGGCCAGTTGGGTGAATGTGAAGGAGACTCACCTGCTTGGGCTTCTCGACGACCACCGTGGTGGCCGCGCGCTGTGTGACAGCCATTGTGTGTGGTTTGGAGATTGGGGCTTTGGAAGGAGAGGGTCCGGTTCCAAAACGCAATGGGGAGGATGGGAGGAAGGAGGGAGGGAGAGAGGTTTTGAGAGTGGGAAGAAAAGAAGGAGCTCGCCCAGCGAGGGGGGAGAGGGGTGGGAGAGGGGAGGGGGAGTACTGAAGAGGACAGAACAAGACAGGGGACCGGGGAAAAAATAAAATGGCGGCCGTTGCTGGGATGGGGGATTGGATTTCCCTTGCCGTTCGGGTGTGTGCCAGCGGCGTTTCTGGAGGCGGCGGTAGCAGGGCAGGGCAGGAGCAGCAGGAGGGAGCAGGTAAGAGCACAGCAAAGCAGCTTCCGTGGAGCACCGCTGCAACACAAGAACAGACAGAGGAAGGAAGGACCCTTGACTCGAGCAGGGGCCAGCAAGGGCCAAGGGGGGCCGCCGGCAAAGGTCCTAGCGTTTCTTCCCGAGAGCCGTCCTACTTTTTTTCTCTTGATGGCAAATGCTAAGGTACCCTACGGGTAGGTGCTCGTCCGGCGTCTTGAGCCGGTACCTGTGCCATATCGGCTTCGAGAATCCACCTTGGAGGACGGATCCACATGGGGTGTTTCCAAGACGCCAGGTGGCTCTGGATCACGCAAGGCATGTATCATGTCTTGTGCGCGATGGCTGGTGCGGTCTAGTCTGGCCTGGCTTGCCTGGGAGGTACCTAAGGAGGCGCAGTCATCGAGCACACCAGTAGAGGCGTCATGGATTGCTGTCGTATTTTCTCGCACTCGCAGCGAGACGTGGAAGAACTGGCCTACGGTAAAGAGGACCACGAAAGCGAGACAAAAAATGGACAACCCACCCGGCCGTCGTCTGTTGAGCCTTTTCAAGGTTCGGGGCTCGACTCTGCGGCTCGGTTACGGGGCCCCCAAGACGCTGGCCATTGGGAGAAGAAGCCTCCGTGAACCGGACCCTGATCTTTGGCAGATCGCACGCTCGCTTGTGATAAGGCTATCCCTCATCGGGTAACGCGCCGACCGCAAAAGGGGCAGACATTGGCCCGGTTCCTGGATCTCCCAGCTGCCAGGCGCTGATTTTGCACCTGCCTCTCCTCGGATTGCAGTGGCAGCACTAGAGGCCCCCCTTTCTCGTCCATCTCCTCTTCCTTATCCACATCCTCAACCCCAACAAAAACGCAGACCCCGGCCAGCCTCCGCAGGACACGGCACCGTCGAGCTCTCCCCCCACTCGTTCCGTGTCCTCTCCTTTACCCGTCCACTGATAGGGGGAGAGCAGGACGAAAGGCCTGGGAATTGAGGAACAGATTCAGGGGTGCACGTGGATTTCGGGCGGCGCTGGACCCTGAAAATCGACCCATGGCGAAACCTCCCGACCGCTCGCTGCTTGACTGGACTTTTTTTTCTCCTGCATTCAATGCCCGCCTCGCCATTGGACGAAACGCCCGTTCGCCTGGCCCTGGCCCTTGCTGTCGCGCTGTCGCCTCCCCAAATGCATGTGATACTCGTACTCCTGGCCATCCAGAACTTGAACGGCACTTGTCCGTGTCTCCCTTTTCTACAATGTCGACCGCGTCCTCACCGCCTTTCCCTTTCCCTTTGCCCGCCCCGATTCCAGATTCCAGAGCGCGCGTCCCCGACCTTCCCCTCAGTCTTCAGTTCAGTCCAGGCTCACCGCGACATGTGCCTGCCGACTCGGGCGCGTTCGGGCATGAGACGGAGACGCCAGCCCTGATCGGCACTGAAACGCATGCTGTGGCGATCGGCCATCCCATCCTACCACGACTCGCCGTCCCCTGACCCGGCCTTTGTCCGTCTGAGTCGTCCAGGCTCGTCCTCGTCTGTTTCTGGCAAGTCGGCCCCGCGATCAGACGGGATGGCTCGGCGCCGTCCCAGGTCGACTCATGCGCCGCCACCGTGACCGTGCCCGAGTCGGGGTAGGCTTCTGGAAAAAAAGATGTCACTCTCGCCCGTCTTGCGTCCGATCTCCGTTGTGGCGCGATCCGTCGCCTTTCATCTTGGAGGAGGTCACCAGATGGGAGGCTGTCGTGCTAGGCGCCGCTAGAGTTGCCCGATGGTGGCTTGGTGTCGAGGTGGCTGATCTCGTTCAAGCCCCCCCCAAGTCCTCCATCTCCATGTCTTGGACGCACCTCGAAGCTTACCAGGCGGTGAATGCATCGGAACTCCGTATCATCATGCCACTCTGGAACCACCTGGCGGTCTGCTTGACCCCCTCGACGCCCCCACAATGCACCTTTATGCAGTGTTGAGCTGTCATCAACGCCAAACGATGCTGGGCGTCGACATGCACAGCCACATCTATTACCGACTGCGCCGCGTTCCGTACCCAGATTCCAGACCAGACTGCCATCTGAAGCATGAGGCTGGTGACAGTTTCCATACCTGCATGTGCGTGTCTCTCCACGTCTTACTTCCAGCCCTTTCAAGGGTGAAGCGTCTTCGGAGATCGCTCCGCAGACATGTTGCCACGTTTACTGCCACGTCTTAAGGTGCAACCCATGAAAGACATGTGACATGTCCGTCCTGCAAGGGAGCCATTAGTCCCGATTACCCAAATCGAGACCTCGTTCCAAGCTTCACTCCCAACCGGATGCAAATCACAACAAGAAACCGTGGATTCTGACCCCTTCCCGAGCAGAGAAACTCTGCAACTACCAGCCACCGTGGCCACCGATGCAACCCCTATAAGCCATATATAAACGTCCACTTCTTGTCCGCGTACCGAGTATCATCTGTCCGCTCCGAATCAATCTCCTCCCGCGTCTTGCCGCTCATGATACGCCTCTTCCGGGCATTGACATGTGCCAGCGTAAAGCGGTACGCCACATATCCCGCCAACGCCGCTGCCACGAAGCCCAAAGTCCCGTAAAACGGAATCTTGTATGTCGGCCGGTATTTCGGTCGGTAGAGCTGCGCTCCAATGACGCCTGCAAGGTTGCCGAAGCCATTGACGCCGAGGACGAGAGATCTCTTTCCGGGTTCTACGAAGACTCTGTCAGTATGGAAAGTTTCTGGGATTTCTTCTTGGGCTGACGTACCTGGGGTGTTACCACTGAGCCACGCCACAGTCAACGGTGCGGAAACGTACTACCAGCCAGAGTCAGTACTTCAAGCTATGTGACACCCTTGGCGCCAGGCACTTACACTTCCGAAGAGCAGGACACAAAGTCCGGCGTATTTGGTTTTGCTGTGTTCGGCAGCAACTGTGATGATGAGGCCGATCAGAGCAATGCATATGCCGCCAACAATGTGGTAGCCACGTTCTTTGCTGCGCGGAATCAGCCCCGTACGAGCAGCCCTATTGTCACGATGCTTACTGGTGATCGGAGCTGAGTGCAAAAATGTACAACCCAGCGGCGCCGCACACATATGGTGGAACTGACATCTGAAGACTAGTCAGAGGGGTACCATGCTGCCGACAGAGAAGAGCCACCTACCAAATTTGCCTCGATCGAAGAGTACCCCAACCCCTGCACAACCAGCGGCAAGAACACAGAGAAAGCCTGACCCGGTACACTGGCGCAAATGTTGAATGCCAGCACGTACCACAGCTTCCAGTCACGTGCTGTCTCAACCACGTCGCGCCGGGTAAGGCGGTCCTTTTCGACGCCATCTTCGCCATACGCATGGGTAGTGTAGCGGTCGTTGTCTCTGCGTATGCGGTCGGCAGCAAAACGGCGCTCCTGGGTAGAAAGAAACCACGCTGAGCCTGGGCCGGTGGGCAACCAAGGCCAGGCGATGAGGCCAGCGAGGATTGTCAGGGTGCCTTCAATGATGAAGAGGTATTGCCAGTTTTTCAGGGGCCCGTGGAGGTGAAAGATGCCGTAGGCTGGAAGAAAGGGGTTAGCCGTGGTCAGGCAAGGTGGTGACTGGAGTTCTTGGCAAAGATGAGGAGCTGTTGGAGGCTTTGGACGTCAAGGACAAGACTTGACTGACAGATGGATCCTGAAAAGGCGCCTGCAACGGCATATTGCCCGTAGAACAACCCAACCCTGACGGCAAGGTCGAACCTTGGGTAGAAGAAGGAAAGGTATGCAACGGCGGTAGGGTAGAACCCGGCTTCGAATGCCCCAACGAGAAGGCGGACAGTGATCAGAGCCCCTTTCTCAGTTAGCCAGGTTCCCTACACACAAGGACGAGACCAAATGTTTTACCTCTCCCCCTGATCCAGGCTTGCACCAGTGTCATAGCACCCCAGCCAAGCTTCGAGCACCATGTGTCAGCAAACTATTCTTTCTTCTTTTTCCGTGGTCGGTTCGAGCCCAGTGCCTACCATCATGATCGGGATCCAGTGCTTCGCGCCCATCCATCTCCCTACCGCGGCGGATGGCGGCTGGAAAAGAACAAAGGTGACGAAGAAGAGGGACACGGCGAGGTTGAGGTCGTCAGGCGTTGCGCCAATATCGGTCGTGAATCCTAATGGAGGTTGATTAGCTCGAGGGTAAGAAAATCGACAACGGGTGCTGGCTCTACCCACCCTGAGTCTCTGCGTTGCCGACGTTAGATCTGTCGAGTCCGTTGAAGAGGTAGAGCAAAGACAGCAGTGGTAGCAAGGCAACGTCGAGTTTCCGGTTCACCCGGCGGGCCATGGCCACTTCTTCCTCTGGTCGTGAGTTGTCGGTATCTGAACCCTCGGAGGGGCCAAGACCTGTTGTTAAGGCTTGCTCAGACATGTCGTCAGGCCGCGTGGTGTGGTATTTCGAGGACGAACGACTCGACCTCTCTCCGTGGTCCATGACGGCGGTCTGGGGCGAGGCTTTTTGTCACCTCGACACCTCTGGCCAAGAGCCGAGTTCTCCGTTTTTCCTGCTCAAGGCCCAGCGTCTAGGCTGCCGCCGAGGCCCTCTTTTTAGGGTCTTACCCCCGAGGCAGCGGCGTGGCGGCAGGTGTCCATAGAGACCACGAGGTCTGCCGCGGGCTTGTCACGTCTTTTCAGGGGTCGGAGAGCTGGTGGTGTGGGGAACAAAGGGAGAAGCAGGGAAGCGTCAAGCGCGCGAGGCACGTAGGCCGTAGGGCTGGGATGACCCGAGATGCATGCCGACTAGGGACTGGATCCTCGGGCGGTGGCCCCTCTAGGACTGGGCGAGAACTTGGACTGCGCGGAGTCGCGGACGGATATGTGTCGGGAGGGTGGGATGCTGCCCCGCCGCTGAGGACAAGTCGGTACTCGTCGGGGGATCATCTCCGAGGTTTGATGATGAGGAAGTGGATGCTATTCTCTAGGTGATGGGCAGGACG
Source organism: Plectosphaerella sp. P0831 (assembly GCA_014635975.1). NCBI lineage: Eukaryota > Fungi > Ascomycota > Sordariomycetes > Glomerellales > Plectosphaerellaceae > Plectosphaerella > Plectosphaerella sp. P0831. The sequence goes on along the minus strand of JACAFV010000010.1, from coordinate 251,082 downwards.
AAACGTGAACCCGGGCAAGCGGGAGCTATCTTTGGAGAGGGCCAAAAGACTCGTGGCAAACTTGCCAAAGTGCCAGGACCATGGATGACGGGAAAGTAAGCCGGGAATCGAGAAATCCCAGTGCTCCGCATCGCAAGCCAACCATGGACGAGGATACGGGGCAGCCCTACAGGCAGATGGAGCGATGACGGAGTCAGCGTGTAGCTCGGTGTAGAAACGGGACACTATTTTCGAGGTCTTCTCCAGTTCCCGTGTGGGGGGGGATCCGGGCATGACATGACGCTGAAGAGTTTCGGCAAGGTGACTCTGGCCGGGCGCCGCAAGGCAGCAAGTGGCGGCAGGTTCCAAGGGCCTGGGACGACGCAAACTGCATGTGCGCGTGGCTGGCTGTCAGACCGGAAGAATGGGATAGATACGTACGAGGGAAAATCATGACGGTAGGATACGGGATTTTGCGCGTGCATTAAGAGGCGGGGTGTTATAGGAGGAGACAGCCACGATGACCAGTCCACCCGCCTGGACCCCCTTGCTCTCTGCCTTTTTCGTGACTGATGGTCACACGATGAAGGGGAGGGAGGGGACAGCGGACGCTGAAGAGGAGGTGGGTGCTAAAACTGAAGCCCGTGCCGGGCGGACATTCATGGCGCCATGTTCAGCCTTCGGAGTTGGCGTGGGTCCAGTCATGTCCCCGTCCGATCTCGACGACTCCTGTGACAGAAGCTAAACGGTTTTGGCGATTCTTGACAGGAGAGACCGTTGGAATGGTGTCTGTTGGCGTCGAGCTACGAGAGGTAAATCGTAAAGATGAAGATGGTGGCTTGCGCACGACTTTTGGCCCCTGGCAATCTCACGATTCGACTTTGCCCGCCCTCCCTCCGGTGTGGCACACCAGGATCGAGGATCAAGTACGACACTTTACGAGTATTTCTGGGCATGGCTAGCAACGGCAAGACTGCTGCGGAGTGTCCCGCAATCTCTCCCAAGGGTGCTCGGGCGAGCCCGCTGTGGGAACATGATGGGCCAGGGGCAAGTTTGATCACGATGTCGAGTGGATAGACGTGAGCACCCGCTGGAGCGCATTGTCGGCACTTGTGAGTTGGCCGATGATGGAGCTCTTTCGCTTTGGAGGTTTTCAGAGCGCAGCCTCACGGGTAGAGATGTCCAGAGAGGTGCCGAGAGGGCGCCCGCCCGGCGGATAAGGACAGAAACGGCGGGTAAAGATGTAGCTAGGAGTGGTGAGGGGTAGTCTCATAGCATAGAGAAAGGTGTCACCGAGCGTCGGCACTCGGGGGGGATGCTTGACATCAGCGTAGCTGGCGACTGGAGATACAAAAAGCAGGTTTGAGCCGGACGAAAGGAAAGGGCCGATTGATGGATGAGCTTTGGAGAGGTGTCAGGAGCTCTGTGACGTCGATGTATTTCCCACTTACAGGAGTACCGCGCTTTCTTTACAGTACTCGCACTAGAAGCCGGGCGTGTTTAAGACGTTCTGGAAGGCGCGTAATCTCAAGGCGAGGCCTAGATCCGGGTCCATGGCTCGGGTTCGGTCCCCTTTCATTTCTCTGCCCTCGGCCGGGTTGCGGGGCCATGCTTCGGAGATCATGATGGAGTCGTGGGTATGGGCAGGGGACACCGGGATTGAAGCTTGTCTGTCTATTTTGATCAGGTGCCGAGTAAGCACCCAGAGAGTACAGATGTGACCGAGAGAATCTAGACCGACCGACGACAGCATCAACTCCCTCCCAGGCCTGTTGACATGGATAAGAGTTGCAGGGTTTGGAGATGGGGCCTGACCGAGGAACCCCGCAGCAGATACGGGGATCAGTTCTGGGGGAAAACCCGGATGAGACAATCACCGAGAGAGGGGATCGAATTTGGTACTGTTGTACCGCCACCAACGGCATGGCCATGCCGGGCGACACCGCCAGTTTGAAAAGGGTGTGGCGTCGAATCACGATGCTGGGCCCCTGTAATGACTGACACCTTGGGGAGGGGTTGCTGGAGGGGAGGAAGGGGAAGTCGACTTTGCGGGAGCTTCAGCTCTCCAGGGCATTCATTGATTGGTGTGATGGATGTTGCCGTCGAACGGATAACGGATGGGATGATGGCCAAAAAGCCCGCCCCAGAAACTACTGCTAGAGACAGGGACCAGTCTGGGGGCAAAGGGGCGCCACGATTAGACCTCTTCAGCCTTATGGCCACCATCTGTCGCCAAGGCTGCACGTGGACATCTCGACAGCTTGCAGAAGTATGCAGCAAACGGACATTGGCATAGACTGTTGGACAAACCTGACCATAATGGAAATGTTGTGATGGTTCCCTCTCAATGTCCGTCCTTCGTCCCTACCACCTCACCTCCTCTAACGGCCCGTCGGGACCAACCCTGCACCCTGCCACTGCCAGACCGCTGCCCTGACCTGGCCTGCCCTGGCCTAGGGCCACCGGTAATGCATAAGAGGCTAAGCTTTCCAAGGCCTCACTTCCGTCGACGCGACACGAACACATGGCACCGTCGGCCTGGGCAGAAAGAAGCTTCATCTCCTCGACTCGACGTGACCCCCCGACCCGACTCGGACAACCACCCAGACAGCACATGATCTCCGCCGCCCTCGGGCAATCAAACGAGCATCAAGAGGGGCGCCCGCTTGAGGACAGACCCGCCTCGGTGGACGTGCACCGCGACCTGGAGCTGAATGTCGACGCCGACCGTGACGCCGACGCCCGAGGGCAAAAAGCCGCAGCAGCCAAAACGGTTGCCGGTCAACCCGCGCCGCCACAAGGTCCCGACCGGCCAGCGCAAGAGGGTCGCCATCGCGTGAGCTATCTACCTTACATTACTCGCTCATAGACCTGTTCCCAGACTAACTTGCCCAGCTGCAACAACTGCAATGTCCGACGCGTCAAGTGCTCAGGCGATACACCATGCCTCCAGTGCCGCTCCTCATCACGCGACTGCGAGTACCCCGAGTCGCAGGCCATCGTCAGCGTCACCCGCTCAGAGATTGACACCCTCCGCCAGCGCTGCGCCGCCCTCGAACGGTCGCTGGCCGATGCTGTCCCAGACCCCGCGAGACGCCATGCCTTGCTTGCGCCCCATCTGCCCGTGACAGCCTCGTCGTCCTCCGCCTCGCCGACCCCAGCTGCCCCTGTTATCCCTAGCGTCGCTGCTTCCATCAGCACCAGGAATGGCTCCGAGGTAGAGGCAGATGTCGACCATGAGCCAGAGACAGACTATCGCGCCGAGGGACGCTGGCTGCATGACCCTGATGGCACGGTTCGGTATCTGGGCGAAACCTCGGGCGCGACCTTTCTCGATTACCTCAAGGAGTTCATGAACCGCGTGCTTCCCCAGGCCGCTCCTCCCAAGGAACCATGGGCCCAGGCTCCCGGCAACGGCGATACCTTCATCGCCTCCCTCGGCCAGTACCAGACATACGACTCACGACCTCTCTTCGAGCCCGACGTCGACCCTCTCTGGCTGCCACCACAAGACGAGGTTGACGCCATGCTCGCCGAGCTGCGCTACCTGCTCCAGGACGGCAACGGTATCTTTCCATCAGGTGGTATGCTCTACTGGCCTGATGCCGGACTCGACGAGCCGCTGGGTGCTCCCGCGCCAGCTGCCATGAGCCCCGACGAGGATGGACCCTGGGCCAAGCATCGCCATCTAGCATTCTACAACGCAGGCTTTGCAGTTGTGTGTCACGCCCGCCGCTCCACACCTGCTCCCTTACCAGGCGATGCTCAACTGGGGGAGGCCTTCTTTCGCCGCGCCAAGATGCTCGTCGGCAACCCGCTTGATGCTCGACGCTGGACCGTTGGCGATGTCTCAACCCTGGCCCTCATGTCCGTGTACCTGATGGAGATGAACCGGCGAGATGCCGCATGTATCCATATTGGAGTTGCCATCCACATCGCAGTCATGCACGGTGCCTTCAAGGGCTGGCTTGACGAGAGGGGGAAACGTGTCTTTTGGACGCTGTACATCATTGATCGCTGGCTGAGCTGTCTCATGGGCAGGCCACCAACGTTGTTGGACGATGCCATCCGGTTGGAGATGCCCATGGACGCGCCGTAAGTACATGCCCCAAATGTGGATGGATGTAGATACTGATGTATCCCCAGCAATCTCCCCCCGGCCGTTGGTCTCCAAGCCAGCGTTCGCATCTCACGCATCACATCTTACATCGTCTGCAACACATACGGCATCGCTCCCTGGGACCACCCACCCCCAGGCGTCGGCGGCCGAACGACCCAGTATCTTGTCGACCGCGCCATGCAAATGCTCGACGATTGGCGTACCTCCCTGCCTGTCGCTCTCCAGCTGGGCACCGAGCATCTCAGTACCGACCCCATCGTGTGCAACCTCCACATGGCACGCAACCAACTCGTCGTCCTCACATCACGACCCATCATCTTTGTGGCCGTCAAAAAGGCTGTAGCCGAGCGCCTTATCAGCCGTCGCGGGGGGAACAGCGTTAGCAGCGAACGACCAGACACAGAGAGACACCCCCAGGCGCGACACATGGCCGCCGGACTGGCGGCGGCACGCTGGAACATGCGCATCGGACGCTGGCTGTGTTCACTCTACGGCACCCGTCGGCGTCTCTTCCACACGGAACTGCACTACGTCTTCAATGCCGCCGTGCTCATCATTCTTGACGCGTTGCTGGTGCCTCCAATCCCCATGCTGGTACCATCCCTGCCCCCGCTGGATGAGGACGTGCGAAGCGCGATTCAGATATTTGAGGAAGACTCTCGCGGCGGGAGCAATTACTCCAAAGATTGCTGTCGCGTTTTGGCAGATCTGAGCACCCTTGCCCGACGGCTGGCGGCGTCGCTGGCCTGGACAGGTGCCGAGATGCCGGGGCATCAGCAGCCGCATGAGGACGCCGCGGCGATGCACCCGTGGGCGCCGGACGCGTTTGGGCAGACGATGCTCGGGGCACCGAGGACTGCGCAGGGGGCGTTTGATCAGGAGCTGCTCAATTGGATGGAGACGGATGATTTGCAGCTGTACAGCAACTTTATTTGAGGATACCCAGTAGTCGGAGGGGACGAGTCGTCGGCCATGGCATGGCGCAGAAGCGGCATTGATCCATGCTCGGAAATAGCTGGATGCCTGGAGTTAACGGAGCACATGGGCAACCTGACAAAAGACTAAATGCCATTGTAGGAATAAAGGGTAGCCGGCAGGTACTAATACCACTTCCAGACCACGGCCGATGGGCAGCATCAGTAACCGTTCGGGCCGCGGCAGTGGTCGCGGTATTAGCCCGACCCCCGTCTCGGCACCGCCCATCAGTAATCCTTTTGAAATGCATAATCTGCTGCCTGCCTCGAAAGTTCTCGCTCTCGCTTCGACTACCGGCTTTTGCATCCCTGAAAACCGTCAGCCTGGCGATATCTGCAATGTCCGAGTCGCCACACGAGTCGAACGAAATGATTAAACACTCCATAAGAGTTGCTTTCTCCCATGGGGGAGGCATGAACAGCATCACCAGCAAGTCTCGATAATCCATCAATCTAATCCCACCGATACCATCACCACCCTTTCGTTTCACATCCAGCTTCTACAACCAAAATGTCCGCATCTCTTGTTACCGGAGGCACAGGCTTCGTCGGCCTCTACGTCGTCAAGCTCCTCCTCGAGCGCGGCCACCTCGTACACACTACCATTCGTTCTCTGAAGAACAAGTCCAAGTGCAAGCCTCTCCTTGATCTTCAAATCAAATATCCCGAGCACCTCCGCCTGTTCGAGTCCGACCTCATGAAGGCTGGTTCCTTCACCAAAGCCATGCAGGGCTGCAACGTTGTCTACCACGTCGCTTCTCCCTTCCTCGTGCCCGACCAGATCAAGGACGGGTACAAAGACTGCGTCGAGCCAGCGCTGCAGGGAACCAAGAATGTCCTGGACTCGGTCAACGAGACAGAGAGCGTCACGCGCGTTGTTCTCACCTCCTCGGGTATGTTCCCTAGTCTTCACAGCGCCTTGTGCGCCATTCTACCACACATAAGCTGACCCTCTGCCTTGTCAGTATCCGCCCTGTTTGGCGATAATGCCGACGTCCTCAAAGCCCCGAAGCAGACCCTCACCGAAGCTTGCTGGAACGAGAGCAGCAGCGTCACCCACTACCCCTACGCCTACTCCAAGGCCGTCGCCGAGCGCGAGGCTTGGAAAATGCACGACCTCCAAAGCCGCTGGTCCCTCGTCGTCATCAACCCTGGCCTCATCGTCGGCCCCTCCCTGACGCCCGACTCCATTTCCGGCAGTCTGCATATGCTCGAGGCCATGTACCGTGGCGACAACCGCATGGGTGTCCCCGACTTGTCGTACCCCGTCACAGACGTTCGGGAGGTCGCCAAGGCCCACGTCACAGTCGGAGAGAACGTTTCCCACAAGGGCCGTTTCATTGTCTCTGGTGACCACACCATCCCGCTACTGGAGATGGCTGGCTTCATTCGCCCTGTGCACAAGACTCCCAAGGTGTTGCCGCGCTGGAACTTCCCCGCGTTGATGGTCTATGTCTCGGGACCGTTCATCGGAATTTCGAAGAAGTGGGCGGCGGCGAACCTGAGCACAAATTTCAAGGTGGATAACCAGAGGAGCATTCGGGAGCTGGGGATCAAGTATCGCCCGGCCGAGGAGAGCTTCCAGGCGCACTACCGTTCGTGGGAGCAGGCGCAGGCTTGATTTGACTCCTTGGGGGCTGGCTTTCCATTTTTGTTAGCATGTTCTCCACTATCTGCTTGCTCTGTCGGTGTTCTTCCGTCTGAAGTTCCTTCCAAAGTACTACTAGGTACATTGTATATAATGCTTTTTGCTGTTAAGGTCACTCTGCGAGATCTCCTTGTTAAGCTACGACAGTCTACGTTACCATCGGTATTCTTGTAGACCTCGAGGCTGAAATAGACCTTAATCCACTTGACAGAATGTGACCTCGCACAAACACTCCCTATGACGTGACCAGACCTCCGGGCCCAGTCTCGGTAGTTGATTCATTTCTGATCCGAGGACCTTGTGGAGTGTTCTTCTCTTCTCGTTACCCGAGGCAAGCCTTGATTGTGCTGGTCCTTGGACTTGGAGGCTCAGACACATGCCACGGGTGACCCGATGCCGCCAGCTTCACACATGTGCCGGCATGCAACAAAGACAGAATTGAATCTAGGCCCCTCAACTAAATCCGCATCTCGTATGCCATCGAATCAAAATACACGCTTCCAGACCTGGTACTAGTGCGCCCCTGCAGCATGAACGCCTGGTGGATACCGGCGATGACTACTACCCTCGTCCGGACGCCTGGTATGCCGACTGGACGCGAGGCGATCTCCGGCCCCTGAGTGAAAGTCAATCTAGCATGATGCGCTGCTTAACCCCGTCGAAGCTAAGAATGTCCGGCAGGTTGTCTGCTAAGAAGCTTGCCACTCACGCATGCCGGACAGCGGATCTGGCAAGATGGGAGCAGCGGAGGAGGATTGACCCGATGACTGAAGGCAAGGGGGGCAGGACGATTTTTCACTCCGATGAGCGAGTAATGCACTGCATCACGGAGCCCTCCGAGTCAATTAATAATGCCCAATTGTGTATTATACGTTGGGTCAAATTTATCTCGGAGTGTATGCTTCTAAGTCCGCGCAGTGAGAGAGGCGAGGCAACATTAACGGCATAGCCCGTTGCCTCCGGTCCTGAGTCGTCATTACCGACTGCCTCAGTCACGATGGCGTAGTCGACCGAGATTGCCAAAATGCAAGGTTCAAGGCATGAAGAGTCAGTTCAACTCGGTAACAGGAACAGTGAGAGAGACAAGAAAAAGGATATAATGGATCAGTATGTCGCTCTTACTATGCATTTGCGTTCTCAACTCACCCGCCATCACCTCGATCATCACCGCCACTCGTTACCTGCAATTTACTCGTCTCATAATGTCTGCTACCTGGATCAAGACCCTCGCCCTTGTTGGCGCTCTCCTCCCGTCTACGTTGGCCCTCGACCTCCCCGAGTACCGCGGTCTCAAGACAGCCCAGAACGGCAGTGTCCTCGAGGTCATACTTCACAACCCCGACTCGGAAATCAACCTCTGGGGTGTCGATTTCCAGGATGGCCTGACTGATCTCGTCTCGAGGCTCGGTAACGACACCGAGACCAAGGTGGTCATCTTCAAGAGCGACCGTCCCCAGTTCTTCTGCGCCCACCTGGACCTCCTGATGCCCGGCGTCGGTAAGACACCATGTTCCCTTTGCCTTACCATCAGCCAGTACTAACAGCATGGATTAGAGTCCGTCGGCCCACGCTTTGCCTCCCTTATGCACGCCATCTCCGAACTTCCTCAGGTGACCATCGGCGCCGTCGAGGGCCGCGCCCGTGGAGGCGGCAACGAGTTCCTCCTGGCTCTTGACATGCGCTTCGCCGCCACCAACGAGTCTCTCTTCGGACAGATCGAAGTCGGCACCGGCCTCATCCCCGGCGGCGGCGGTAGCCAGCACCTCCCGCGTCTCATCGGCCGTGGCCGTGCCATGGAGTACCTCCTCAGCGGCAACGACGTCACTGCCAAGGAGGCCGCGAAGATCGGTTGGATCAACAAGGCCTTCTGCTCGTCCGAGGAGATGTATGCCTACATCAAGGGCCTCACTTCGCGCATGACGCTCTTCCCCATCGGTGCATTGGCGGGCATCAAGAAGTCTGTCAACCACGCCACCCGCCCGACCCTTGAGGACCTTCAGGCCGATGCTGCCGCGTTCACTGCGCGTCTGAGCGATCCTGTCGTTCCTGGCCTGATTGGACGGGCCCTGGCTATCACGAACAACCTCACCTTTGGCGATGTTGAGCTCAACCTTGGCAGGGACCTTCCCCTCGTCTACCAGTAGAGCAGTCGCTCGAGGGGAATCAGTGACACACTTGCTTTTATTTTATTTTGTAATTCTATTTTATTCTAGAATGGAGGGAAGGCAACAGGGGTTATTAATGTATTTTATCATCTCTTTAACCGCTGAGAGTGGACCTATTCAGATGATGCCATCGCCGACCGCAGCATTCCAAGCACGTGCATGGTCTTCTGCCATGCGCATTTCCATATCACCATTCAAATAAACTTTTAGTCAAAAGATATCATCGCCACCGTCTGAAGTCTCCTTAACACAGGAGGTGCTGGATAGCCATCGTCCGTGTCTTGACTTAGTTAGATGCGTACATGTTCATTTGCCAATTGTACCAATTGAGAGGCATGACAGAGCTGGAGTCGCGAGCAACCTCACTGAAGCCCATCAAACAGCCGGCCGAGACAGGTAAAGCTGCCGCACTTGGTGTGCCGAGCTCCGACTGCTGCTAGTTCCGCGGACTGTCACCCCGCATCTACCGCATCCGCATAAACTCCGGTGGGCCGGCCAGCAACATGAATCGGATTCATGCCTACTGATTAATCAGTAACGGTCCACATGACGATATGTCTGCCGATGTTACTGATCTCGCTGATGGCTTTGTAAAGCCTCCGAAAAGATGCACCCACACATGTTCCACCACCCTACCTTAAGGTACCTTAAGTACAGAGAAGATGATAAAAGAGCAAGCACCGCCGGATGTTTCCGTCCCTCTCTCTTCATTCACACCAACACCCAGTCATCGCACATCATATCAGTTTCTCAACCTACATCCTATTCTACTACACAGTCAAATCCATCCCCGTCATCCAGCCCTATCAACATGTCTCAGCAGCTGCTCGTGGTAGGCACCTTCAACGACGGAACACTTCCTAGCCTAGGTTGTTGACGTATTTCTACAGATTACCGGCGTCTCCGGACACGTGGGGTTCCGCGTGCTTGTCGAGGCTCTCAGCCGGGGATACCAAGTTCGAGCCATCATCCGCAACGCGGTGCAGGTCGAACAGATCAAGACGGCCGAGTCCATCAAGCCGTTTGCCGCCCAGCTTGAGTTTTCCGTGGTGCCAGACCTTCTTCTCCCCGGAGCTTTCGATGGCGTGCTGGATGGTGCGGATGGTGTCGTCCATGTTGCTTCTCCTTTGCCTTCGCAGGTGAGTCTTTTCGCAGAACGACCTATCCGTCGGCTCAAAACCTAATCCACTGTTTCCACGAACAGAGCGACGACTTCAAGCGCGACCTGATCGAGCCCGCCGTCAACGCCACGCTGGAGGTCCTGAAGTCGGCTGTCAAGGTCCCATCTATCAAGAGAATCGTCATCACGTCTTCCGTTGCAGTCCTTCTGCCCTGGGAGTTCATCATTTCCTCCGATTACACGACAGTGCTCACCGGTATGTAACCAGCCAATGCCACGTCATTCATTCCACATGCCGCCACTAACACGATGCTCCCCTTGTAGCAAAGGACGTATACGAGCCCACCGGCCTGGACGGCCCCTTCGCCAACGCCATGCATGCCTACGGTCTGTCCAAGGCCGCGGCCTTTGACGCGACGAAGCGTTTCATCAACGAGGAGAAGCCACACTTCGAGATCGTCAACATCCTGCCTACCATGGTGACGGGAAAGAACGAGCTCAACCGCACGCCCGAGGATGTGGCCAAGGGCAGCAATGGCACTACACTTGGTGTCGTGCTCGACAAGAAGAGCGAGATGCCGTCGATTGGCGTCTCGGTTCACATCGATGACGTGGCTAAGGCGCACATTGATGCGCTGAACCCGGCACTGACCGGCAATCGGGACTACCTCTGCTCCTCGGGCGGCGTGGATGGCACCACTTGGGACGATGCAAAGGAGATTGTCAAGCGCCTTTTCCCCCAGGCAGTGGCCGATGGCACGCTCCCTGCCGCTGGTAGCCAGCCCACGCGGCCTATTCACCTGGACTCATCTGAAACCGAGAAGGCCTTTGGCTGGAAATTTGCGAGCTTTGAGGAGCAGGTAAAGAGCGTTGTTGGCCACTATCTGGAACTTTTGGCGGCGAAGTAAACTACTTCTCGGCCCGAGGAGTCTAGGAGAAACCAGGCGCCGGATTCCGGAGACGGTGTTAGGAAGTTCGACCGTGTGTGACCAGTCTATCAGTAGCTTTTACCCCGACACGGACGAATGCAGCCCGAACCTCACCCTCCGCAATTGCTTGAGACGGCGTAATGTTGCCCCCACATCAGTCATCGACAATCTAGGATTCAGCTGAGCATGTGCATGAAGCCAAGGACGAAACAACGGATATCTTTACTATAAATCCCGGGGTAAATATGCTTTCGGCATGCCCGATTTACCCACTCACATCCTGCTGATGTGCCGGCATTATGGGATAGTGCCACGGATGTCCCAGATCGCTGCCGGTCCAGGCATCCAGCACACTCGCCGCATTGTCGACAGGCCAGCGTGGCCCGTCGCCCAGGCACACGGCACTTTTTACCATTGCGTCGACGAGCACTCGAAGCCGGGCTGTCTCCTCCGGCGTACCAAGGCCCCTTACACTGCGGTCGACGGTACCGTAGGCGGCCCCCAGCCTGCTCCTTAACAGTTGCTCCATCTCCAGTGGTGTTAAGAAGTTCCGCAGTGGCGTGCCAGTTTCTTCGCACGATCTCACCATGGCGGCATGCATCATTTGCCCCAGTTTTGGTTTGTTCCCAGGGTGATGGCGGTCGATGGTCCCGCTCTGGCGGTAAATCAGGCGGGCATGGAGGCCGTCCAGAACATTGCGGTCCGGCTTCATGGGTAGAATGGTGCCAAAGACTTGGTGTGAAATGATAGTGGCCTCAGGGTGTCCGTTGAGGGCGGCGCCAAGGATCCGGAAGCCCCATGAGATGCTGGCCCAGAAGACGACGGAGCCTAGAGTCTTGTCCTCCCGAAGGTACGGGATGATGTCGATGGGCGGGTACTCGACGGCGAGGGAGGCTGCTGGCTCGAACCAGACACCGTAGCTGAGTCGGGGTGACATGCGCCCTGGCCGGTATATGCTGTCTGGGTTCTGGGCCCAATCGTGTGAAGTGAGCAGCTTCGGAGAGGGTGGTCTTTGGAGAGAAGATGCGGTGGCGTGCAACCTCGACACGGGTACTGCGACTGATTCGTTGTATCTTGGCAGTGAGTGATCACTTCCGCTCGCGATGTCCCCGCCCCTAGAGGTTGACTGGGCTTTGTCGACTCCAGCCACTCGGCATGCCTCCTGCACGGCTGTAGTCAGCTCGGCACTGTCGACATGAGCCGCCACGCGTGCCAAGGACGCGATGGCAGCCTGCATGGCCTCATTACTGGCCCGAAGCTCTAGGATGGTGTCGACTTGTCTCTGGCGAAAGGCTCTCTGGGCTCGTCGCCCTCGTTCTCGGCGTTGCTACAGCCATTCAGTTAGGCTCATTGCTTGGGGTGCATGGCCTCCACTCGTCATCAACATACCGCCAGATCATCAGCTTCATCGACCGAGGCGGTCTCACGGGGGCGGCGGTCGTTGTGTAACATTGCTTCTGGAGATATGAGGGGCGTCTTGGCTGTGTACAGGGTGCTTGTGGAACAGCAGAGACCAATGCGAGAGGGTTCGACTGCCAGACGTGGGTGACTTTTCAACGAAAGCCTAGATGCGGTCGGCCTGTCTCGTTCGATCTGACAAATCCGATCGACAGGGTTTGAGCGGAAGGCGATGGTAAGTGCCGATGTGGAGGTAAGGGGGGCTGTTAGGGCCGAACTGCTAGATACCACGGCGGGTCTCCGGCTTCAGACATGCTGGTTCCGGCCTTTTGAGGTGCTAAATCCGAGTGCGAGATGGCCAGGCACCATGGGATACCTAGCCATCGGTATGATTTCTGGGGTCAAATTCACACACGATTAACAATCCAGGCTTGACAAAGACGTCATAGATATCAATGGAGAGAGAAACCTATATGGGGATGTCAGCACTGTATCTTTCTCTGTACTCAGTATGACCGGTAGGTGCTTACTGAAACCATGCTGATCAGCCCCTTGGCCTTTCCCTGAAATGCTGCAGGCCAACCAATGAAGGACTCCGGCCACGTCTTCGCCCAAGTTCTACTTTGTGTGCCCGCTATCAATGACAGGACGTAATTACCTCCCTCTCAACCGTTGTCAATTTGAAGGAGCCTTCGTACGAGACCTCAGCTCTCAGCTTGACCCCATCTGGTCCCTGAATGTGCTAGCGCTCTGCCGCGACCCTGGCTCTGAAGCTCTGAAGCTGAGTGGCAGGTCGGCCGCGCCGCACCACTAAGATCGCACCCTCTATCACCGCTGGCTGCTGCACTGCAACCATGCACTCTGAGCGTCAACAATTACCCCGGCTGTGGCTTGGAAAATTGAAGCTGGACGACTGTCGGCATGCACGACCAGTTGGGCAGGCAGGGCTTTCTCTTGGATGTGTGAACATCAAGGCATCGTGTTCTCCCGCATTTAAATGATAAATAGCCATGTGCCACGCATCCAGACTCTCACTTTACCCCCTCAATCCAGGTTTAAGCAATTTTCCACATGATTGCAAGTCTCCAGACCCTCGTTGTTTGCCTTTTCTTGGCCTGCCTTGCCGTGGCCCAAGTCCAACTCGTCGAGAATGTCTACGTTTCGGCTGCGTCAAACCCGAAGTTAGACCCTCGAGCTGGCTGCAACCAAGACAACTGCTACCGTGCTTTGCTCAATACAGAAGGGCATTTCTCGACCAGAGGCGGAACCAAGGACTGCTCGTCTTTCCTCATCAGGACTGCTACACCAGCTACAAGGTACTACAGCCCACCCAGACAACATGCAGACGCATGCGCTGATTAGATTCTAGCACCATCATTGTGTCGCAGAAAGTTGAAACTCGCGTGGCGACCAGCCTGGTGACCACAACAGTCACGGCAACAGTAACCCCAGTAGGTGGCTTGATTACCTTCTTTGCACATAGGTACCTTGGCCATACTGACGAACCTCTTCAAGGTGTATGCTCAAGTACTCACCTCTACTGTGTATGTGCCAGGTGGCGCGGTCGTTCGGCGCGCTGAGCCCACGACCCAGCCTAGGTCGTGGGCAAATGCTCCTCCGGTGGCAACCCAGTCTCTTGCTTTGCCAGCGCGTGTTCTTGCCTGGGCGTCACAGCCACCACGGTTACGGCCACAACACCCACGACACTGAACACAGTCGGCGTCACAGCAGATGTTACGGTGTTCGTAATCGTCACGGCATCCGCCACCACAACCATCAACGGCGTCACACTCACAACCACGGTGGGCGCTGTGGCCACGGCGACTTGCGCGGCGAAAGGCGCCTGTACACTTGGTGTTGGTACAGAAGAGGACTTTAGATCCATGTGTGGCGGAGGACCTGGTAACAATGGCTGCATGTGTTGGATCCGGGGTGGACAGGGAAGATTCGGCACTTGCGCGGATTGTTCCCCGTTTTCAGGCGTCTGCTACACTGATGCAGAATGCTGCACCGGGCTTTCTTGTATCACAGCTGAGACTTGGATCAACGGAGTATGGTATGGGTATTGTAGGTGAGAAGCACACAGGGAAATAGGGCATGCCCTTGACTATTTGAAGAAATTGCCCTACATTCTTCTTCTATCAGTCGGAGCCCCCAAATACTCGCGCCACGGATATTTCATGTAGATACCAGACGCTATTCCTTCATCTGCAGGCACCTTGCAGCACCTCAAGGTGTGTAGAGTGGCCATAATGCTCCGAACGGATGAAGCATGTGATGTTACAGCGCCGATCATCGTGATTGAGTGGCAACTGTAGGACGACATCGTTTCCCGATTCGGACCGCCGAGGATGCACATGCAGCACAACCCCATGAAGCTAAGCTGAGCAACACGTATGCTGCTAGATTCACAACATCTTCCTCGGTCATGTGGGGTGGTGTGTGAAAGCAGACTGGCAGCACATGGATGTAAGAAGCCGGTCTCTAATAAGTACTTGAGGGCTCCGTATCCCCAGCGTGCAGCGTTGAGCCTGCCTCTCTACTTACACCATATTACCAGTGCAGCATCATTTCATCATCCAATCTTAATCATGGAGCATCAGCTGTCCGAGGTTCCTCACTCGCCAACGGTAACGCCTGCCATGACAGAGATTCTATCGGTAGCCATGAGCAAAGAGGCCTTACTTTCCCCCAACTTTGACCCCAAGCACATGCGTCTTATCATTCAAGAGGGCATCTTGATCGGCGCAGGTGCAGCAACCATTCTCCTCCAGGTTGCTGAGCCCGGCGTGGGCCAGGGCGTCGACGAGCACAGCAACTTTGCCTACCGGCCTCAAGACCGGCTTCGGACGACCATGACTTTTGTCTATTGCATGACGCATGGCACACCGGCCGAGAAACTGGCCATCATCGACATGGTCAACCGAATCCACAACTTTGTCAACGGCACGTTGGACGACGGTTGTGGCCGGGGCGGGAGATTCGACGCCAATGACCCTGAGCTACAGCTTTGGGTGGCCGCGACGCTTTACGCGGTGGGCACCGAGACGCATCGCCGGGTATTTGGGGAGATTGGAAACGATGCATTCAAGGACGAGATTTACCGCGAGTACTCGATCCTTGCGACGAGCCTGCGCGTGCCCCCAGAGATGTGGCCGCCGCATCGCGCCGCTTTCCAGGAGTACTGGGACCGCAAGGTCGAATCGCTCGAGGTGACGGAGCATGCGAGATCGGTGGCAAAGGATTTGCTTTATCTGCCTCGGGCGCCGTGGTACATGCGCATGTGCATGCCGACCTTCCGTGTCGTCACAGCTGAGTTGCTGCCGGAGAAGCTGCGGGATGCTTATGGGATCAAGTACCGGCCCAGAATGGCGCAGATGGTCTTGTTGTTGACAAAGGCCATCTACCGGCCTATGCCACTCAAGTGGAGGACGTGGCCTGTCAGGGTTTACATGAAGGGGATGAGGAAAAGGCTGGAGAAGGCGGGCAAGGTGTTTGACAAAGCGCACTAGGGGGTGATGAGAGATGCCTGTACCGGATCTTTAATGTTGTTTAATAAATTATTGATAGTGAGAACGAAACAGAATCTGCCGTTTTCTTTCAAGTGAGACTTCAAGTGAGCTTGGGGTGGTGCTTGCAGGAAGACCTGGCGGGGTGGTCGAGGTTGAGGTGCTTGCTACAGGCCGAGTCAGGGCCTATTTCGCTGATCTGCCAGGGGCTCCAGCGTCCAGCCTCCAAGCCAACCGAGGCATCTTCAAACCCTCAGCAAAACCCCAGCTCCTGCAGCCAACCCCTGACATGACGTGCAAATCCACGGATGTCGGCAAGAAACCTGGAGCCAAAGAGAGGTAAGAAGTCTGGAAATGCCTCCATCGCCAGCCTCCGCCGACGCTGCTCCAGGGATCCCACCGGCTGCATCCCGCCTAAAATGGCGTGCTTCCAGGGTCCTGATGCGCCGCCGGGCGCAACCACGAATTGGACAACAGCTCGAAATGAACCGACATTGATCACACCTTGGCCCGCCCGATGACAGCACGACGACCACCGGCGCAGTTCCCCAAGACAGGCCTAGCCCTGCAGAAGAGATCAGCAGGCGTGCATCCAGGGACGTCGGTCGTTCGGCACTCTCGGCGTGTTGTTGCGCGAGGGCGTATTCAGTACGTCGAGCAAATTCCGGGGATCCGGCTCTTGCGACAGCATGCTGGTATAAGATGGCAAAGCCCGCGTCTTGCCAAGGTCTCCTCCTCGTGCACCTCCAGCAACGACTCTTCCTTCACCCGTCGCCATGAGATCCTCTTCGTTCCTCTGGGCCCTGTCCATGGCCACCTCGGCCGTCGCGGAGAAGCTCCTCTACCGCAACCCCCTCAATTCGACCTCGGACGTTGCCACCTGGGTTCCCGAGGGCCCCGTGGCCGTCAAGACCGTCGACGGCGTGCTCGAGCTCGCAGGCGGCGGCGCCCTGGAGGACTACTTTGTCTTCTGGGTGCCCGAAGTCTTCCCTGACCGCATCCGCATCACCTGGGAATTCTCGCCCGTGACGGAGCCGGGTCTGGCCATGTTCTTCTTCGGCGCCGCGTCAGTCGCAGGCGGCGGCATCTTCGACGCTGGTCTTAAGCCTCGCAACGGCTCGTACCCTCAATACCACTCGAGCGACATTCGCACGCTGCACGCGTCCTACTTCCGCCGTCGCTGGCCGGAGGAGCGCGCTTTCCACCTCGCCAACCTGCGCAAGTCGCCCGGCTTCCACCTCGTCTCGCAGGGTGCCGATCCCCTCCCACCTGTTGCCGATGCCAAGGGCGCTTTCTACCGCATCACCGTCATCAAGGACAAGCGCGACGTCCAGTTCCTCATCAACGATCTGCCCGTTTTCTCTTTCCGCGATGACAAGTCGACCGGACCTGTCGTGCGCGAGGGACGCATCGGCTTCAGGCAGATGGCCCCGCTGGTCGCTCGGTACCGCAACCTGGAGGTCTGGAAGCTGTAGGGGGAGGAGGGGTAGGAGGGTAAAAATATGTAAAGGGCAATAAAAAGAAGTTGGAGTCCAGCGGAGGAGAGCAAAATTGACTCGAGGGAGGCTCGATCTCCCGACCTTCAGTGAACCATCCGGGGATATTAGACTGACGTAATAACCAACTACACCATCAAGTCAATGGTGAACACCCCTCGTAAGGAGAGAGGCACTATATCCTGGGAGCGCACCACCTCGTCATGGGATCATGAGGTCGGTACTGGTTGGGGCAAACGAGGGCCCAAGAATAGAGCAGAGACTGGGACAACCAAAAGCTTCCGACAGATGAGTTTGGTCCCCAGTAAAGGGATAGTAATGCGACTATATGGCCGAGGATCTGTCAAGGCAAGCCTCGTGGAAGGGCTTGGAGTCTGTGCTGGTGGTGGGTGTGTTGGCAACCTTTATCTTAACAATAATCACGGGCAAACATGGGATCCCTGTTAAGCATGAAGTCCATCACTCCCAGGACATCGGCGTGAGTTGGCCAATGTAAAGAGTGGCTCATTCCCCAGGTCACCTCACCCTCGCAAAGCTGCAGAACATGCAATTCCATTGTACTAAACGACGTTTCTTATTTCTCTGCCTGCTGAATGGAATCGCGAAGTTTCAAGGGCCAAAAAGGGGACGCCCGTGGACAACCTCCGCGCATGACGCAAAAAGAACTCCTCGACGGGGAATTGAACCCCGGTCTCCAGCGTGACAAGCTGGCATACTAGCCACTATACGATCGGGGAAGACAACCACTGAGCCAGTGGCTAATTGATGGAAAGCTGTGAAGAATAGTGGCACAAGACCTTCATTTCAGAAACTGCACTCACAACTCTTTTCGCTTCCACTCCCCGTTCAGCAGAACGTTTCCCAAATGGTGATATGAGTGAGGATGGAAATGACTGAATATTCAAATGTATCGCTAGGTTGCAATATTCCCCTGCAATCGAATGTCGGGTGCTGTACACTGCTCGCAAGGTGACGGATTGTCACCGTGCCCCGCGCGGCTTGGATTCAGGGGTTCATCGGCCAATTATGACTTGAGGGAAACAAATGGCATCGCTCAGCACAACATCGCAACACCTCGCATCCGCTGTGGCTTGAAATCTCATGGCCCCATTGCGTGTGGAGCTGTCATCCGAAGCCTGGCAGATTCAAACACCCAAGGTGGTGAAAGGCTTTCAATTGATCCCGGCATTGCGGCCTCTCCCCCTTTTTTTGCGAATTGCGAGGACGACTCGGGTATCTCGGACGCGAGCCAAGGAATGCCGACGCCCCGCAACCTTAACCAGTCCTCCCCCTGGAACCTGATCGCGATGCACTCCAGAAGTTGGACAAATGAATCCCATGATTTGGCCGTTCTTTGCATCTCGACCTGAGGAACTTGGACACGTCGGGTCTACTTGGACTGCATTGTCCGCACATCCGACTCCCTGGCAGTACAAACAACCCGCCCCTCGGCCCTCGGAACCCCAACATCGCCGTCTCAATTTCTCGGCCGAGTGATTTGTTCCACAATACAACCCAGGCGGTGGCTGTGAAGCCCCGATCTGTCCCATCAAGCTGTATAATCCTTGGCATAGCCACCTTGGCTTGGCCTTGGCTCATGCTACATGACGACGACTCGTATCGGCTCGGAAGCTTCTCAAGGGTCCGTACCTGAAAATCATCAATGTTCGGGTGATAATCTCGCAGCGAGCATACCACAATGAACAAAGACCGCCGCGCGTAGAAACTGGGAAGCAAAATTGAAGTCGGTGCTCGGCGCGGTTCAACCACCGACTTCCAAGTTGATACAAATACAGCTTTTGTCCTGGCGAGGGTATTGACCCGTCCATTGCACAGCATCTTCCCCGTCCTCATGTGCCTCCTCCTTTTATTGGCTCCTCTGCTACATCGATACACCCGAGTCAAGACGATGGCTACCCCAGAGGAGCTTGCCCACTTTGCCGGACCTCCCCGTGTCCTCTGCGTTGGTTTCTTCCGCACTGGTACCGCCTCCTTGGGCTCTGCGCTACAGGAGCTTGGCTTCCAGCACATTTTCCACGGCCTCAACTCCATCGACAAGCGTTCACACTGGGAATTCTTTGAAAAGGCAGCCCTCGCAAAGTGGCCGCACATCCTCACCCCCGACGTCCACCCCCACAAGCCGAGCCAGAGTTCTCGCGCGAGGACTGGGACGAGCTCTTCGGCCCCTTCGACGTCCTGACCGACTTCAGCTGCCTCTTTGCTCCCGAGCTCATCGCCGCATACCCCGACGCCAAAGTCATCCTCACCGAACGCGACGTCGACAAGTGGTACGCAAGCTTCGAGGCTACAGTCCTGGCGTGCCTATACGGGCCCGGAGTGGACTGGTTCGTCAAGGGTGTGGGTACCATCGTGGGCCACAGGGCTGGCTTTGCCATGCAAAAGGCCTTGACCGGGTACTTTGGTGGCGCCCGCACAATGGCCGAGTTCCGGCACGTCAGCAAACGGAAATACCTCGATCACTACGCGCATATCAAGGCAATTGTCCCAAAGGAGAGGCTGCTCTTGTACAAGGTCGGGACTGATGGGTGGGATCCCCTCTGTCGGTTCCTCGAGAAACCCGTGCCCGAGAGACGGGACTTTCCGTTCACCAACGAGGGTCAGGCGTATGACCGGGTATTGAGGGATTTGTACCGGCGATATTGCCTCAAGGCAGCCGTGACTGTGGTGCCGTATACGGTGCTTGCTCTCGCATTGGCGTTCTTGGTCTTCTCTGTGCTTGACGTTATTTAGAAGGTGTGTCCACAGCTTCCACTTTCGAGTCATACATCAGGCGACAGCGATGGAGTTCTAGGCATGGGAGTGGCCTCACCTG
This sequence comes from Plectosphaerella sp. P0831, assembly GCA_014635975.1. Taxonomy (NCBI): domain Eukaryota; kingdom Fungi; phylum Ascomycota; class Sordariomycetes; order Glomerellales; family Plectosphaerellaceae; genus Plectosphaerella; species Plectosphaerella sp. P0831. The sequence goes on along the minus strand of JACAFV010000010.1, from coordinate 230,911 downwards.
TTGTATATCTACTATACACTTGCATGCAACCCTTGTCGGCCGAGTTGAACCCTGATGTCCCGGATGCAGCTGTGAACGAATTGGCATATCCTCTCTGGGCACGCTGGAGTGCGTGTGAGAGTAGTTTCGAGTCATGTATAGGGCGTATCTGCTTCTCCAGACGTCTGCTCGCTGGCGACTCCTTCGTCTGATAACGACCGCTTTGGGTGGCGGAATCATACGGCCGAGATGCAGTGAACCAGCCCTACCATCCTTCGGAAAACATGCAACCACCAGTGGCTATCCGCTGCTTCTCCAACAAGACCTGGGGAAATGCAGAAGCAAGCCACCGGACAAATTGTTCATTTCTCCGCGGACAAGCTTTCCCCCGCTGAGCTGGAGATTCTAGGCCTCGATTCTCGTCCAAGCTCCGCCCAAGGTCGCACTGCCGATTCGTGTCATCCACCCTACCCCGTCATGGGTTCCTCTCAATTTCCCATTTCGTCTGGAGTTTATTGCAACCTTCCAGGGGCCGCCGTGGCTGTGGTTGCATCCCGACGTCTCTGGGGTCGCATCATTCGTGCAAAATTAAAGTTGCTCCGGGTTTCCGACTCTCACGGCTATCCGCCAGCACTCTAAACAAGATCAGCGTGGGTGTTGCTTGTACCGTAATGGGAAGCAGGGCCGATTTACGAGGTCGGCCCCTTTCGGTCGTGTCTGGATATTCCGAGCTCCATGCAAGATACTCCATGCGTATAAGTACTTTGGTCTTACTCCTCCGTCTTTCCCCCGAGCCCGAAGCATCAAGCACCTCCTCCATCAACACCACCACCCTAGTCACCATGCACGCCGCCACTCTCTTCGCCACGGTCCTCGCCGGCACGGCTGCCGCCCAGACCCTGACCATCCCCAAGGCCAACGGCTCCAAGACCGTCCTGTCGACCCCAAGCATCATCTCCGGCACCAAGGACTTCGCCAACAGGGAGTTCGACCGCGGCCACGTCTGCGGTCCCGACGTCGAGCGCCCCAACCCCCAGGTCTTCATCCTCGAGAACGGCGCCACCCTGAGCAACGTCATCATCGGCGCCAACGCCGTCGAGGGCATCCAGTGCCGCGGCTCCTGCACCCTGCGCAACGTCTGGTTCCGTGACGTGTGCGAAGGTAAGCAGCTTTCCCCCTGATGTTCTGGCACAGGATGCTAACACACCCTTCAGATGCCATCGTCGCACTCGGCACCGGCAACATCCTTATCGAGGGAGGCGGTGCCAACGGCAGCCCTTACTCGGTAATCGACCACCGCGGCGCCAGCGGCACCACCACCATCAAGGACTTCACCGTCACTGGTGCCACCAAGCTGTTCGACTCTTGCGGCAGCTGCAGGAACAACGGCAACGCCCGCAACGTCATCATCCAGAATGTCAAGGCCTCCGGAGTGACCACCCTTGTCGGTATCAACTCCAACTTCGGGGACGTGTCGACTGTCTCCGGAAGCTGCGGCAGCGGTGTGTCCAAGGTCTGCCAGGAGTTCCGCGGCGTCAATACTCCCAGCTCTCAGGCTGTCAAGGTGTCCACAACTGCCAGCTGCAGGGGCCAGGCTTCTCTGCCGGCTTGCTAAGGGTTGTCATGACGAAGTGCCTCAAGACATCAAACTCCCTTTTCCACAATCTGCACATAATTGAGATCTAGTACATAGATACTGAGGGCATTCATACCTCGAAAATAACAATCACAGCAATCATCTGTCACACATGGTGCCAGAGAGGTCGAATTCCCAGGGGCTCTACATTGCCTACCTATTACAGAAAAAGAGAAATGGGGTAGTACGTAAATTTCGTGCCGCTGCAATAAGTCGAAAGAATGTCTGCTCTGAGAACCTTCGAGGAGATTGGACGAAATTGAACGATTTACCAGACTGCTTTGACAAATGAAAGTGTCAATGTGATGACGAAGTCCATTCCTCCCCCAAATGCCATGTTGAATTCCCCCGACTACCCAAAAGAAATCGACCACACGATCGGCAAGACTGTGCCTCTCACAGCTCTCTAAGATCCTGAATGTTGAATTCAAAGGAACAGCCGATATACATGCCGAAATTGCGGGAAGGAACGTTGGGGTTTATGTTTCTCGTCGTCAAAGTTCCGTCGGGAAGCGTAGCGTTCATACACCGGAATATGCCATTTCACTACGAGCAATGAGTAAATCTTTCCAAAAGCTGAACCAGAGAACTTACATTTTGCAGCCTTCATTTCGGGCAGGTGGCAAACATTGTGAATCAGGGAGAACTGGGTTTGAATGACAACCCGCCTGCCTCTGGCCTTTTTTGTACGAAGCAGCCCGTGCTTCTTTAGCAGCAACCCTCTCCTCGGTCTTTCTCTTTGACTTCAGAGCTTTAGGTTCTGATCTGTATGCCAAATTCCAGTCGGCCACAAGTGACATGTCTGGACTTTGCCATTCGTTTGGTGCTCCTGTGTTGCAGAGCAACTCTGGTTCTTGAATGACACAGCCCGAGCCAAATTCAAAGGGCTGATACAGAGAACCAAAAGGATAATCGTAGTCGAGGGATATGTGTGTCGCCCAGGAACCAAACGAGTTCAGCTCGCCATCCCGGTCGTCCGCCTCTGTGATGTGAGACCCGTTGCCCTGGGGCGTTTTGATCCCCGTGGAATCCGAAGAACTCAGGAAGCCAGTAGATCCATCTATATAATTTCCATCAGATCCCTCGACCGTTGGAACTCCGTCCCTGATAAAGCAAAGAATGTCTCTGACAAGCGATTGAAGTGCTTCGACGTCAATCCGCGAATCTTGCCTGGTCTCTAAGAAGGTTGCCGCAAACTGTGGGCCACTCTGATTCCAAAACATTTGGACTACTCCGATTGCCTCTCTGAGAGCTGTGTCAAGGTAAGGCGAGGCCGCTTCTCTGTCCTCTTGAAAAATGATGCTCCAGATGGCGTCATACTGATCTTTCCGCCCGATGTTCTTCCCTGGTGGTCGCTTCAGCTTCGTTTGCAGCTCCAGTGGTATCTTCTGACGATCTGAGCAAATGTCCACCTGCCTCAGGCTGGGGGTACATGGACCCGATGTCACATGATCGCTGAAGGCTGTTTCGGAGGGAAATTCACTGCCGCAATTCCGGCAGTTGAGCTTGGTCTGAAAATGCCGTCTTTGGAGGTGTTGTTTGACGTCGTGCGACCGTGAAAGTCGGATGTGCAGACATTCCATGTTCTGGAAGGGATTTTTACGGAAGAATGGACACGCAAGCGGTTTCTGGTCCTCGTCGGCGAGAGACCCCTGGGCTGCCTTTTTATCATCCGGTAGCTTGTTGACTTGAGAGACAGCCAACTTGACCACGCTGGACTCTGCCTTCGAGTGTTTCGGTTTCTTCAGCAGTCGTTCGGGAGCATCGGGGCATGCTGTTGAATCGCTTGAGTCGCTGAGAGAGAGATCTCCACTCCGGGTGCGTGGTATGCCGTTAAGCTGTATCCTGTGGAATGATATTCTATCAGTATTTATGTCAAATGAGCCATCGCTGAAAAGAAGTTGTACTCAAAGGGGTCCTTCGTATCCTGGAATAATGCTCCCATCGACCTCGTTGCCTCGGAGAGTCCAATATCGGGGTCCTGAATGCTGATGGCTCCATGTGTGTCTTCCGCCGGAGGCTTAATTGACAGCCGCGAAGGGTCAAGAACCTGGGTCTGGTATTCCTCCGTCGCGTGAACAGGTCCTGTGTCGACCTGCCAGTCTGACAGTGGAACCGAGTCGCCTGTCAAGCATGACTCCATGTATTGGTCTGCCAAAGACGGGTCGAGACCTTCGACTTCAACCATGCGCATGAGTCCCATCTCCAAATCTTCCACGAGACGTGCATATGTGGGAGGAATAAATTGACGGGAAGAGTGTCAAGCGACTCAGGGACTCGCTGGGAGGAATGAACCGCTGAGAAGAGTGGCAGGCAATACTGGGAGAAGTGAGGTTCTGGGGGGAGTGGCGACACCCAGCTGGGCACATTGCATGAGAAGTCTGATCAGGCTGTGACGTGGAATTGGGAAAAAAAACACCTATACACACATCTGTGTAGATACTACCCTCGCGGAGGGGGGTAAGATTAGGACTCACGCAATTGTGTGCTCAGCTGGGTGTGCCACACCAGAATTCAAGGCAGACCTGGTGGGGGCGTCTAAATCAATGGCGGTGAAGAATAACGCGCCAGGGTGATGGAACACCGTTTGATAGAATTCAACTAACCACTTGTCCCTGTCGAACTTGTGTCTGCTATGATTGCAGTATATTTCTCTGAATTAATTGAAGACCATTTCGATGTCTTCTCGTTGATTGTCTCCCCCGTCCCCCTCGCTTCCATGGAAGTCTTGCAGCATGGTCTAGGATCGGGGCTGGGTTGGGGCTGGAGCAAATGAAGTCTGCCCTGGATCTGCAAGCCCCTGTCGCCCAGCCACAAGGTCAACCTGGCGTTTGTTGCCTCACGACGGGGGACCTCTTGACTTCTTGAGTCAGTCTGGGCCATTGGTTGAGTATATGAGCATTTTAGACTGTAGCTTTTTTTGCTCATGGCGTGGGGACCCGGGCTTCGAATGTTGAGACTTGTGTGTGGAAGAGGGAGAGGTTGGTCAGGTCGACGGTGGGCTACCTGTTCTGTGGCAGGACATGTCTCTGGCATGGACCGTGACAGGACAGGAGGCTTAAGGGCTTGGGGTCCACAGTGGCATCTGATTTTATAGCCGGATGCAACATGACTACCACACAATCGGGTGTAACTGCAATCCTTGAAGTAGGCGCGGCTTCCGGGATGGTACATGGCTGGGAGATGCGGATGTTCTGAAGTGGGATGTCTGAAGGGAGATAACCCGACGCAGACGGCCCGGGGGGAAATCGTCAGTGTAAGTCGGGGACCCCATCCTGGCCGGTACTTAACAGGTGATTGACAGCGGGCACCAGCCAGCCGGACGCATCCTCCAGATCAACAACCTCCGCCGTCCCGCCACTTGGGAATACAACAACGTGAACCCAGTCATCTCACGAGGCCCTGAAAGGTGTGATGTGGGCACAAAGACACCCAGTCCAAGGGCATGTTCCGCAGAATCGAAATTGACATATTTTTATACTTTCATTCCAAGGCTGACTTGATGAATGGCGGCTTATAGACCGCCATGTAGGCGGCTCTTGGGATCGATGCCCCGACGCGGTGCGCGGCCTGATGTGCCACACCGACAGTGGTCGCGATGCGCAGCCTGGTCAACTACCCAAATGTGTGATGGCACAATTGTGTGGCCGTTTGCACTTCGATTTATTGAACGATCTTGCTCATTTTCAGCTTCGCCATGATTCATCTCCATTCCAACACAAACCCATTTGATTCATCACTTATATCGAGTCCAACTGGCGGCCCATTGTTCTCCGCCGCCTTTGTCAAACACCCCACGAACATGGACCACGGCTCGCAGTTCCTCCGCATGTCAGACATGTCGCACACCCGGAACCCTTTCCCCTCGGGATTGGACGAACGTGGCGCGGACGGGACGCGGCATCGACCGACGAGAAAACGACAAAAAAGGTCCAACCAAACCTGTACCCAATTTTTTGAAGACGGCGGGTCCAACGGCGGCCACGGACACGATGATGGCGAAGACCACGGCGACCATGACGGTTGCGATAGCGCTCCCGGCAAAGTCAGCATTTTCTCTTGCCCTTGGTACAAGTTCGACATGGAAAAGTACTATCACTGCCGGCAATTCGAGTTGAAGCGCTTCGCCGACGTGCTGCAGCACATTTACCGATGCCATGTGCTGAGGAACCCGTACTGCGCCATCTGCTTCAAGCCCTTCAAAAATGAAGAGGACCGCAACAAGCATTCCCGGCAACATGACTGCGACCGAGGACTTCGATCTGGCGACTTTATCGCCGAAGCCAAGTTCCACGAAATCAAGCCACGGAAGCCACGAGAGGACGGGAAGACGAAATGGTACACAATGTTCAGGCACCTGTTTCCCGACAAGAAGGACCTACCGAAGTCCATGTCGCTCCACCAGGACATACGAGACTCGATTATCGAGGTTCAGGCGGCTATTGCCAAGGTCATGTTCGATCATCCCCAGCTTGACTCCGGCATCCAGTTGTTGAACGACTTGATGGTACACTACAATCGGTCAAGCGGCAGCAATGATGCTGCGGGGCGACCGAGTCAGAAACAGCACACTGGCATAGAGCCGCACAGGGAGCCACAGGGCCCTCCCCATACCCCCAACGCAGTGACATGGTCCGTGGCGGAGGACCCTGGCCCAAGCAACGCCAATTCGGCCACTGTCGACGCGCCTTATTATTCCAGCACGTCCACAGTCAGCGGCGAACCCACCGAAGCACTCCCGGGACAAACAACGGATGTGCCAACATGGGACGATGAAGTCTTGAACTCGTTCTGGTTTGTGTCAAACTACGACGAATTGGACTCCCTGGACACACCACGTCACTGACGTGGAAAATGGATTTGTTTTTGGTTTCCTTCTTTGCTTCCCTTTTCCTTGACCAAGTTTTCCTTATACCCAAGCCGGCGTGTATTGGACGTGGACGGTGTTACTATTAGTGTAATTAAAAGTGCCCTTGCCCTCTGTTTCGCATATGGTCCTAGCAAATTCTGAAGGGCAGCTTCAAGATTTTGGTGTTGTGCACATCCCGCCTCGGTGATGTGACCGATGTCCTGTGATGGGAAGCTGCACTGCACTTTGGATTGAGGCCGATACAGGTCAATGAAGTAAACAACTGTTCGAGAGAAGATACAGATACTCAGAAACGAATAAGAATGTCACAAAAGGACGCCAAAAATAGGAAACCAAAGTCGCTCTCTATGTAGATAGGTAGGCAGGCGAACATGGGAAGGAAAGCCACGAAACCTCAAGCAGAAACCCCACCCCTGCCTGTTGCAAATCCATTCAACACCTGACCGCCCGATTCATTCTATCCCTTGTCCATGCGATCGATCTGTTCCGAGGCAGAAAGTCAGGGCCAAACACGGGACCGGTGCTTTTTGTCGTCGGGAGTTGGTGAAGCCGGAGGTGTGATTGAGAACCCTCTTCCACAACGGGTGCGAGAAGATTTCAAGCACGGGAAAACCAGGCGTGAGATTTGCATCCAGGTCCGCTTCGAAGTGCTGGTATCGTCAACAAAGCGTTCGAGGCAGTGCGTTTGTCGCAGGGTGAGCCCTTCGATTGGAATCGAATCCGTCAGAAGGCATTCAAGGCGCCTGATGTGGGTGTCTCGCTCATAATCCGATGCGAAAGTGTCCCAGCAGGTCGGGCAGTACGGCGGCTGGCGATGGTGTGCACGGAGATGTCTGGCGACTGCCCCGTTAGTCTCTAAATGCAGGCTGTGGCAACCGCTGTAGCGTTTGGGGTCCCGGGCGGCAAAAGGGCAGGACAGGCCGCTGTGCATTGAGCTATCCCCGCCCGTGTTTCCGGCCGCCTCCGCCGTCCGGGCGCGCTTGGAACGGTGACAACATGTCGCCTTTTGAACCGAGGAAGCTGCTGGTTGCTCTGTTCCGGAACTGAGAATGTTTTCATCCTCGCTGGGCCCTGAGTCATCTGACTGGTGTTTCCTCTTTCGAGGCGGCGATGTGGTCAAGGTCTCCCGAGACTCGGGCGCGACCGGCCCTTCTAAGGGGGCCGTGGAGTGAATCGGTGTACTGGTAGCATCTCTGGCAACGTTGGCCAGGAGTCTCGCGGGGAATCCGAATGCCACGAAGGTAGCTTCGCCGGGTTCCAAATTGATGTGACGATGTCGAGAGATGATCACAAGGGATACCTTCGTCGAGTTCGGTGGTTTACCAACGGGCATTGCTAGCGCTGATGCCAAGATATGCAGAGGGGGCCAATCCTTGGCAGATGATCAGGCAGGCAGCCTCGAGGTTTGCCACAACAATAACACGGACAGCAACAACGGAAGCTTTGCCTGCGTGTTTGTGATAAAACGGAGATAGCCCACAGGGGAACAAGTCGATGATGGAGCTGTCACTTGCAGAGAAGTCATCTTACCTCTTGTCACGAAATGAACCATTTATCATCGTTTTGGGTTTGACATTTGACGCGTAGCCACAGCTGTGTCTGTGTTAGAGCCTGAAAACTTCTGACGTCCTCCAAGTTGGTGTAATTCCTGCGACATTGGGTCATCGCGACCAATCGGAAAGGCTCATACTTTTTCAGCTGGCCAGTGCTACGCCGATTTGGAAAACATGGCTCTACTTTATTGGCAGGTTGCCTTCACCCATTACTCATAAGGCGAGCAATCATCAGCCGACGGCTTAGTTCACCACACCGAAGCGCTGCTGTAGCTCGACATGTAGACGGCCGAAGACTCCCCCATACCACCCCTCAATTTCCTTCCACTCCTCCTCTGGCAGCGTCCTGCTGCACATTCGCAGCCAGCCGCCAACGATGATGTCGGCATACGAAGGCTTCTCCCCGAGCACGAACGGCCCCGAAGTGTCCTTCTCGAATATCGCGGCGAGATCCTTCACTGTATCCTTCAGTGCCTCAAACACCTTCGTCCTTGCCTCACCATAGACACCCATAGCCTCCCAAGATTCTGCCCCGACCCTTCGCACAAACTCGGCCTTGATATCGGCCTCATACGCCGGGTCCCATACCATCCCCTGCCCCATGAGCTGCGCATGCAGCGAGAACGCCGTGTCAACCTCGGTGTTGAAGCGGGCATAGGCAGCGTGGGGACCACCCGGGCGCTCCGACAGGGGGACGAGCACCTCCATGACGATGGGGCACTTATAAGGCAGCTCCTGGTCGGGGAAGAGGTCGCCGGCGCCTTCACCGGGGAATTTCTCCTCGAGGTAGGCGGCAATGTCGAACGAGTCGCCAATTGTGGTGATGCCAGGACCGGCGAGCATGGGGAGGGTGTAGAAGTCTGTGCCGTCGGCGAACTGGCGGCCGGGAGGGACGCCGAGGCTCTGGCGGGCCTCTTTGATCTGGTGCATTTGCACCCAGTGGGTGCTGTAGGGGGCATTCTTGAAGTTCAGGGCATAGCGGGCCTTCCAGGGGTTGGGAGCGCAGGTGTTGGAGGCGTAGGGCGGCTTGAAGGCGACGTCGTACAGGACGAGGCCCTCGGGCGGGGAGGCCTTGGGGACAAAATCGGACTCCATGGTGGTGTGCGGTGGTCGGCAGAGTGAGACTGGGAGGAGAAGTGAATGACGTGGAAGTCAAAGCAGCTCGGGTGTCTTCAAGACACTAATAAATACCGCCCGGTGGACGACATATTTGCTGTCCAGCTCACTGCCCGCCTAGCGACTGGACGGGCGATCTCATCGTCTCCTCTTCTCCTCAATCCCCTCAGTCCGAGCCCACTGTCTCGCATGCAGCTGGCTATGTTGAGACGCGGGGTATCACGATCGGAAATTGTCCACGAAAAGCAACGGGAATCGCCACATCGCCGGCGATCGAGCCGTCTCACCCAAAACCACCCTTCGAAAAGCTGGTGATAGCTTCATCTAGCCCCGGCATTTTCAATCGCGTCAATCCACGTGACATCACATGTCCAAAACTCCCAAGCCGATGGCGACATTTCAAGCACCGGGAAGCAGCTGACTTTCCCTCCAGTCCCATCTTCTCGTCCCTCCTTTTGCCCAGACGAACAGAGGACCTGGGATTGGATGGCTCACAGCGAATCGGAGAGCGTAGCCGGGGTGTGACAGGGATACGACTTCCAGGGCTCCCACCGAGGCGGCTATCCGCCCAATGTATGCGGCCTTCGGCGCTGGGTTCGCCACAGGCGACTGGCCACAGGGCCAAGCGTGCAGCCGGCAGCCGCAAGAGTTCGCCAATAGAGGGGTCGTCGAGGGAAACCAGAGGGTTTTGTCTGTGGTTTACTGGAATCTTATCAAGGGCCGAGATGGATCCAAGGTCCCAAGAGGGCGTGGCGGCTTCATGGTGGCATCCTGGGATCCCCTGGTCGTCCCGACTGTCAGGTGGTGGGTGTGGGAGGGGAAGGAGGGGAGGCGATCGTTTAAAGGTGTGGTGGTCGCACCGGTCGGTATTTCTCGTGGTGGTTGAGGGAACTTGACTTGGATGCTGTCAGATCAATCAAGACCGACTTGTATCACGTCGTGCAGAGGCCCCTATTCACAAGTAAGAAGCATCGATACTTGAAGAGACCAGAGGGAGACGATCGGCCGACCAACTTCCCCAGGCAGGCCTTTCATGGGCGCACCGCTTCCGCCATGGGCTTCTTCACCCGGACCAAGAAGATCACCAAGCCCCCGACCGACGTAAACACCAGCAATCAGCAGCATCAGCAGCAGCAGCAGCAGCAGCAACAACAGTCTCAGTACTGCCCGACATCATCTGGTCATGGACCCCAGCATCAACCCTCGGGATATCACCAGGGGCCGCCTCCCCCCTTTGGCGTGCAGCCTGGGTACGGCCGACATCAACAGCAGCTCCAATACCAGCCCATCGTCGTGAATCAGTACTACCTCTCACCACAAGCTGTCGGCCAGCAAACGAACATGCAGCTCGTTCACCGGCCACAGCAGCAACAACAACAACAGCCATACTTTCGCCCCTCTCCACCAGCTCAGAGCCACGCCGACAAGTTCAGCCACTCGGTCGCCAACCTCTCCCACGCAGTCGTTGCCACCGACCACTCTGGTGGCCTCTGGCATGACCTCGCCGACATTGACGCCATTACCGAGGACTGGCACCCCCATGCAACGCTCCTCCTCAACCAAACGGCCGCCTGCGTCGATATTCTCGCCACAGGTTTCGATCGGCTGATGACCAGTATCGACCGGGAAAAGTACCAAGGCCACGAAGGCGACCTCTTCAACCTGGGCAGCGGAAGCACAGACAAGCCCACCAAATCGTCCTCCAGCAGCACCAAGACCAAGCGCCCCCGCGACAGCACCAAAAAACAGTCATACAAGGGCGACACGGCCGCAGCCATCGCCTCATCCCCCGCATCAACATCCATCATTTCAAAAGTCGAACTTTACTCAAACTCTCGTCTGCCACGCGACCTCCCCCCTCTGCGCCTCTACATGCCGACATGGCCTCTCCTTTGCCTAGCAGCGCAATACGCCGAGCGAGTCTACGCCCCCCCTTCGGGCGCCGAGCGCGACGCCCATGTGCCCTCCAACTGGCGCACCGGCACCAAGGCCATGGTCATCAAGTCAGTACCCATGGACCACATGTCGTGCATCGTCTTCGCCATCCGAGGGACGGCTACCTTTGCCGACTGGGCCGTCAATCTGAACGCAGCGCCTGCCGCTCCTCGGGGGTTCTTGGATGACGAGGACAATCTCTGCCATGCCGGCTTCCTGTCCGTCGCGCGCAGCATGATCCGCCCTGTTGCGAGCCGTCTGCGCCAGTTGCTGCAGGAAGACCCATCGCGTGCGGCATACAGTCTGGTCATCACGGGACATTCAGCTGGTGGTGCTGTCGCGAGTCTCCTCTTCTGCCACATGTTGGCCGATGCAATGGGCAAGGCAGCGAGCGAGCTGAACGCCGTGGCGGGGTGCTTCAAGCGGGTGCACTGTGTGGTGTTTGGGACGCCGCCTGTCAGTCGCCGACCACTGCAGAAGCCCACACGACCCGAGCTGTCCAAGAGTCTGTTCCTGAGTTTCCTCAACGAGGGCGATCCGGTCGCGAGGGCAGACAGAGCATATGTCAAGAGTTTGTTGGAGTTGTTTGTCAGTCCCGCGCCGAAGCGACGCGAAACAGACAAGGAGAAAGAGAACCGACGGAGGGACAAGCGCGAGAAGCCGAGGTTTGAGCGCGAAAAGGGCCGCAAGGGCAGCGAGACTGTCAAGGTACCGGCGGACGGGGTGGTCCGGGAGAAGAAGTCGGTGGTACGGTTTGCGGAGGCCGAAAAGACTGAAGAGAAGGATGAGCAGGCACGCAAAGAGAGGAGGGAGAAGAGACGAAGGGGTCCTGTTTGGAAAGTGCCGCCGTCATCGCTGAGCTCGCCGGGGCGCACCGTCGTGCTCAGAAGCAACGCAAGGGGGACTGGCGCGCGGAGGACGGTCGAGGACAGGCTGGGCGAGGGCGTCATTGCCCAGACGGTGACGGATGAGCAGCTTCGGGGTGTGGTTTGGGGTGATCCAGTCTGCCACGTCATGAGGCTGTACGCAGGACGCATTGAAGCGCTCGCCGTGGGGGCCGTCACTGGGAAGGGATGAACAGGACAAGAACAAGGCACGGCTGATGATTGATGACTTGTACGACTACCTAATACCAAGACAATGTCCATTTCCCGTTTCAAATCCCCAGAAGGGCTCCTCTGACCTCCGGGTCAAGCTTGGCCCGCCACAGCCGGTGCTCGTTGAGGATGTACATCTCTCCGCCCCGACCAAAGCAAAAGTTGGCTGCGCCCCCTGGGACGAGGATGCGGCCAAGCAGCACGCCGCCGGGGGACCAGACGTGGACGCCGTCGCCACAGCCGCTGTAGACGTTTCCCTCAGTGTCGCACTTGATGCCATCGGGAATACCGACCTCGGCGTAGGCAAAGAGGCGGCGATTACAGAGGAATGGTTGGGCATGGTGGTGCTGGACGTCAAAAGCGTAGCTGGGCCATCGCATCAGCATATGAGGCACATGTAAAGGTACTGGGAGATGTCACTTACATCGACGACGGCCTCGTGAATCGACACGCCCCGCTGCCGTGCACCTTGTCCGTGTCGGTGACGTACAGCACCCTCTCATCAGGCGAGAAACACAGCCCATTGGGGTGTCCCAGCCCATCAGCCACGGCACGCACGGCGCCTGTTGCGGGATCAAATCGGTAGACGTGTGCTGGGAGGGCCGGCGGCGGACGGTAGCCCTGCTCTGCGCCGTATGGGGGATCAGTGAACCAGATGCTGCCGTCTGCGGCGACGACGACGTCGTTGGGTGAGTTGAAGGGTATGCCGTGCAGACTTGTGAGGAGGGGCTCGACGGTATGTGGAGGGGCGCGGGCCATGGTGAAGAGGCCTGCTGGGGAGGTGGAGGAGCCTTGGGCGCAGAAGAGGATGTTGTCGGGGTGGTAGTTGACGCCGCCGTTGGCCATGTGGATGGCGTTTGGGGGAATTTCGTGGCGGGAGGGAACATTGGAGATGTGATCCAGGTCATTATTAGTGAGGGCCACGCGGGTGATATGGACGGATTGGGCGCCTTGCTTGTCGTGGACGCGGTTGCTGGTAATGAAGAGATCTTCTGTATCTGGGAAGAAGACGCCGGCCTCGTGGGCAAAAGGGTAGGCTTCGTGTGTAAGGAGGAGGTCAAGGGTGGGTTGGGGGCCGAGGATGCGGTGGAAGGTTCGGTGGTGGATGCGCCAGGAGGACATGGGGGAGTCTGACATGGAGTCTGTGGACGAGTCCGTGTCTGGGTCGACATGAATGGTCATGGTGTTGAGATCTGGTGCCTGTCTTGGGAGAAGTAAACAGGGTGACATGGGACGTCGGTGTCTGTCGGTGGTCTCTGATATTGCGTCCTCCGGCCGGGGAGTGGCGGCTCCCAGGTCATGGTCATCGTCGGGGATGGGTCCGTCCCTCGAGACGAGTTGTGGGCACTGTCCACTGTCGCTTCGGGGGTTGCCCCTGAGAAACCCCCTGAGGAGCACCCCTTGAAGCACCACCCCCTGAAGGGGCCCGACTACTCCGACTGCCACCGCATTTTCAGCTCATCCCCCAGGGACCGCAGCGGCCAACCAGCACGCTGCCAGCAGGCGTCCAGCATGTCGACGACAAGACTCCGCTGCGCCGGGTTCTCCAGCGTCATCCCCGCTATCACGGTCAGCACATCTCCCCCAGCAGCAGACTTGAGGACCCACCAATATACAGCGCCTGGGAGCACATGACGCTCGACGGATCATCAATCGTCGCCATGCCAATCCCGCAGATCTTGTTTCTACAACTCACCAGCTCTCTCCGCTGTGCATTATACACGTCCAGCCCGCCCAGCGCCGGACGATGTAGCAGCAGCAAGATGTGCGAGCAGTAATACATCTGCAGTGCCACAGCTAAAGCACGTCAGCAATGCCACACCCGCAAGGCCATTTCAGACTCACCATGAGATGGTGGGTGAATCCAGATGGGCTCAAACACCCCATGCGCCAATGTATCCTGCGGAATCGGCTCAAACTCCAACCCAAGATGCGACCGCCACTCCGCCAACCTCGCCCTCAACGCATCAGCCTGCGCGATCCGTCGTAACGGCGCAGCCTGCCCCTGCGAAACATCGTCTTTCGAACAAAACGCCACAGCCTGCGCGAACAAATACACCGCTCTGGCCGCCATCTCATGCGGCTCCAGCACATCAACAACCCGATCTGGTCGCCAAAACGTCAGCGGCCGCCGTCCCTCGCGAAAGGCAGCCCACACATCCTGGCACAACCACGCCCACCACACCGCCCCCTTTAAACCACCCGAGTCGCCGTGGATAGTTTGCGAGCGCTGAATGCAGAAAAGGCCCTGCAAATGACGTTCCCAGTCCCGACGGCTCCCGTCGAGCATCTCATAGGCTGACACGATGGAGGCTGTGGCGAGGAGTTCTTGGCTATTCTTGTACGAGTCGTGCTGCATTGCCTCTTGGATGTAGTGCAGGGTTTTGAAGTAGTAGGGGAGTGCGTCAACGGGTTCTTGGGCTTGTTCCGAGGCGCGCTGGAAGCGTCGGTTTAGCGAGAGATGGCGGACTGACAGGGCGAGGATGGCGTTGAGGAGGCCGACGTTGCGCATCTTCACAATTGTGTCAGTGGCGGTACACGATTGTGTGGGAGGGACTTACAGCCAGTCGGGGGATTAAAGTGCCAAACGGCCGCAGCGGCGCGAAAAAGTCCATCTGTCGACGTCAGAGATTGTAATAAGCATGCACTTTTCCGGAGACCACCAACCCATCGGCTCAGATTGTGCACGAAATTCTGGAACAGCTGATGCTCATCAGGCGCCAGTTCCAGCGTCGTGCCCGACTGCCACGCTTCGGTGTAGAAGTGCTGGAACTGGAGTGGTGACTGTGCGACGGCGAGGTGCTGCGCCTGTGCGCCTGCCTTGGCGAAGATGTCTGCATCGGCTGCCTCGCCGAACCGGGCCGCGTCCTGGAGCGCGGCATCTTGGAGGAGCAATTCGGCCCAGAGAGCCGTGGCCGTATCGACGTTGAGGCCTGATGAGACCGTTGGTGCGCCAGTGCCCCAGTCTGGAAGGACAGATGTAGGGGCCGTGATGTTTGCATGGTTGGTGGCGGGGTCATCGTGGCCGCCTGTGAAGGGGCTGTACGTGTCGACCGCCCATGTCTGGTCGTCTGGACCGTCTACCGGTGCTGTGACTGGGTAAGGGGGCTGGACTTCGGGCTGTTCATCTGCCTGCTCTTCCGTCTGAGTCTCTGTCTGTTCCTCTGGGCCAACCTCCGTTGGCTCCTCGCAGGCTGTGGATGACGTTGAGGACAGCTCAACTGTGGGCGACTTCTCAGACCGAGTTCCCCGGCGGGGGCTGGGCTTGACCGACGGCGAGGGATACCTGCAGTCCTGCTGCAGGCGCTCGCAGTTGGCGCACACGGGCTTGGCCTCATCGCACCGCACATGGCGGCGTCGACACGTCAGGCTGCCACAGGTCAATAATCTCCTCTTCCCCGCCAAGACTCGTTCAAGAAAACCCACCAACCTGTTGTCTTGCGCAGGCCATTGCCCCTGCTCAGACGATTCCGCGTGTAATAGCGCTGGCTGCCGCTCTCGCTGGGTGTCGTCATGCTGTGCCTGGCCTGGCCATGCGGATGAATCAATGTGTGTACGAGGCGAGGGAATCGGTCGCCCGCCGGCACCAGGGCATCGTTATGATAAGAGGCCCACACTCAGGTCGGTCTTTTGCTGTGATCCCTCGAGCCGACGAGATCCGGAGCGTAGGCCGATCGACGGCGCCAAGGGGCTTTCCCTCGAGACGAGCAACGCTAGCTAGTCAGGAGGGACTTTGGAGGATCGCAGGATGAGCTTGGGGGCTCTCCACAGTGACATTCCCTTAAAGCGTGCGCCAACATTGAAGTCACTGACGGGCAGTTGAGCCTCACCAAGACCACCACCAAATCACCAGACCTCAGAATGACAACCCCCTGGCGAATTCTCCGTGGCAAGACTGCTTGCATCACTGGCGGAACAACAGGCATCGGTCGCGCCATCGCCCTCGAGTACATCCGCCAAGGAGCAAATGTCGCCGTGAACCATCTCGGCCTGCCGTCTGATGAGTCGCTCCGCCGCAGCCTCCACGCCGAGGCCGAAGCCATCGCGCGCGAAGGACCGCAAGACATCCCGGCCGGCCGTTTGATTGACGTCGTGGGCGATATTACCAACCCGGAAGCGTGCAAGGGATTTGTCGAAAAGGCTGCCGGCACATGGGGAGGGCTGGACATTTTTGTGGCCAACGCGGGCATCTTCAAGCCAGCCGAGTTTCTGAGGTATGCCGCCTCAACCACGATGGCGTCTTTCTACTGACATTCCCAGCCTTGAGAAAGAACAGTTCGACCGCACATTGCAGGTCAACGTCAACGGCGCCTTCTACTCCTGCCAAGCAGCAGCGCGACAAATGGTATCTCAGGGCCGTGGTGGCGCCATCATAGGCATCTCCTCCATCAGCGCCCTCCAGGGCGGTGGTCTGCAGACGCACTACACGCCGACGAAAGCCGCTGTCCTTTCCATGATTCAGTCCATGGCTATTGCTCTCGCCAAGCATCGGATTCGCTGCAATGCCATTTTACCCGGTACGGTGCACACACAGCTGGCGGATGAGGACATGGCGAACCCCGTGAAGCGGGAGTATCTGCGCCAGCGCATCCCTATGGACGTGGGCAAGCCAGCGGATATTGCTGGGCCGGCGGTGTTTTTGGGCAGCCAGGAGATGAGTGGGTGGATGACGGGGTCGCAGGTCTTGGTGGATGGAGGAATGTATGTGCATTTGCAGTAGAGATTGTGTGTTAGATAGCTGTACATGATCGTTTCATGCACTGAGAATTGGCCTTGTTGTGTGGTGGCGGTGACTGCTGTGACTTGGAACAGCGAGCCCCTGAAGCTCCCCTTTTCGCCCCCTATTCCCGACACATTCTCCCACCATCTCACCCCTATCCTTCCTTTTGCAACCTCGGCCTCCGACCAGCGGAATGCTATTCCGAGCACGACCAAACCAAACCATCTCCATATTCCTCGTCCCCGTCCTTGCCCCTGTGTCATCTCCGCCCCCAGCTCCTGACTCGAGTGGTGCCATGCTCATCCCATCCCTCCAAGATCCCATCTCCAAGGTCTCCCTGCCCCCCCCCGCACACCCCGCAAGCCTCCCCCGCAGTCTCTCCACTCCCTCCCCACCCCCTCGCCACGAGGGAAGAACACGAACCTCGCCGTCTACACCCGGGCCTTCCTCCGACGTCCAACTTCCAAGTCTGGGGTGCATGCGGGTGACCATGGCTCGGGGAACATCGCGTCCTCTCCAGACGCGCCGATGGACATATAACCACCGCGGTCGTCAGTCGATCATCATCCAGAAGCACACGACACTCGACACCCTCACTTCCATCTCTCACATCTACCCTCCACCCAACTACCACCATGAGCGGCCCCGGTCCCGAAGCCGCCATCATCGGCGCCGCAACCCTCGCCCGAGCCAACGCCGGGAACTATGTCGGCGGCCTTCGCGGCCTCTGGAAAGATCCACGCATCCTCTACATCGCCCTTTTCGCCTCTCTGGTAAGCGCCTTCAACATCTCCTCGTCCAGGTCTCCCCCCTAACAAGGTTGTGCACCAGGGCGGTCTGATCTTCGGCTATCAGCAAGCAGTCCTCGGCCAGGCCTTTGTCATGAACTCCTTTGGACGCCGCTTTCCCGAGATTGCCAACGACGCCGGCGCCCAGGGTTGGCTCACTGCCATCCTCCAACTCTCCGGCTGGGCTGGTGCCCTCGTCTCCGGCATCACCTGCGAGGTTCTCTCCCGCAAGCGCACCATCTTTGGCTGCTGCCTCTGGGTCATTCTCGGCACCTACCTGACGGCCGGTGCCAACACGGGCGCCTACCTCTATGCCGGCCGTTTTTTCACCGGTATTGGCGTCGGCGCTCTGTCCGCCGCAGGGTGAGCATCACTTTTCCACGCAGACAACATCGTTCGTGACTCATCTGACTTTTTCTCTCCAGCCCCCTTTACAACGCCGAGCTGGCTCCTCCCGAGATTCGCGGCCTGCTCATTGCCATGCAGCAGCTTGCTATTACCATTGGCATCATGATCGCTTACTGGATTACCTACGGCACCAACTTCATCGGCGGAACAGGTCCTGAACAATCCGACTGGGCGTGGCGTCTTCCCCTGGTCATCCAGGGCATCCCCGCTGTCATCCTCGGCATTGGTATCTGGTTCCTTCCCTACTCCCCTCGCTGGCTCGTCAAGCAGGGCCGCCTCGACGACGCAGTCAAGTCCCTCGCCCGCCTGCGTGGCGCCGACCCCAACGACCAGCTCATCCAAATCGAGCTGCTCGAAATCCAAGCCGAGTGTGTCTTCGAGCGCCGCGTCTTCCGCAAGAACTTCCCCGACCTGGCCGAAAAGTGGGAGTCCAATCGCTGGATGCAGGAGCTGGCGCAGTATGCGCAGATCTTCCGCACCAGGGATGCTCTGAAGCGCGTTTCCATTGGTGTCGGCGTGATGCTGGCCCAACAGACAACTGGCATCGACGGCGGTGAGTTCTCTAGACATAGAGTCTCGTCTAGATACTCTGGTCTCTAACATTTGACAGTCATCTACTACACCCCCATCATCTTCCGATCCCTCGGCCTCACTGACAGCACAACCTCCCTCCTCGCAACCGGCATCACTGGTGTTCTCAACGTTCTCACCACTATCCCCGCTGTCCTCGTCATCGACCGTGTTGGCCGCAAGCCCCTGCTCTTCTGCGGTTCCGTCGGCATGATGACCACCATGATCATCCTCGCTATCCTCGTCTCCCAGTTCCAACACGATTGGGAAACACACGCTGCCGCCGGCTGGGGCTGCGTTGTCATGATCTGGTTGTACATCATCAACTTTGCCTACTCCTGGGGCCCCGTGTCATGGACGCTCATTGCCGAGGTCTTCTCGCTTTCCATCCGCGCCAAGGGCACTTCGATCGGTGCCTCAACCCAGTGGATGCTTAGCTTCGTCATCGCTCTTGTCACCCCGCGCATGCTCGAGTCCATCTCGTGGGGCATGTATGTCTTCTTCGCGGGGTGTCTGGTCGCTGGCATGGTGTTTGTCTACTTTTGCGTTCCGGAGACCAAGGGCAAGACCCTCGAGGAGATGGACCAGGTGTTTGGGTATGTGCAGAATCCGCCTGGAATAGTGACACTGCTGACATTTGCGCAGCTCAAAGTCGAGTACCGAGGACCTTGCGGAGCTGGCGGCGGTACAGGAAGAGGTTGGCCTGCTCAGAGCCATGAGTGGGATGAATGTGTCGGTCGATGTCAGCGAGAAGACATCGGTACGGGAGCAGGACTAGGTACTCGGATGTACTGTACCGCTTCTAGGTCTATCCTGCAGTCTCTCATCCAAAGAGCCTTCGCTTCTTGTACATTTTTCCCCGTTCCTGGGTTGGCAAAACCCAAATACAACTTGTTAAGGAGCTGAACCACATTCAATCCTTCAGATATCCAACCTTGACACATCCAATGCGGTAATGTCCAAGCCGCTGAAGGGGTATGACCAGACGCATCCTTCCATCGGCGGCAGACCGACCTGCAATCGAGTCCAGGCGATCCCCTCCCTCACATCGCTCCTCTTCCCAAGCCAGGATGTCACCAAGAGTCCAGAAATCTCATCGATCAAATCCGCTCCCTTGCTGCCTATCCACCATGTCTTGTATGGGTCGGCGACGCCAACGCGATGGACTAGGACAGCCCAGTACATCGTCAGAAAAAGGGCGACTTGCTCGCGGTTTCGAATAGCGTCGATGAAATCAGGACCAGCCGCGACGAACGAGCCGAGAAAGTTTCCCCTCCGATGACCCTCGTCACCCTCGGCAAAAGCATATTTGGTCTGCCCAACGGCCATTTGGTAGCCAAAGTCTTCGATTGCAAGGGGTCCTGGTCCATCATCCTTTGCTGGTAGCCGAGCTCCTCGAATGACAGAAGACATGCGGGAGATTGCCTCGGTTGTCTCAGGATCGAGGAGATCGAATAGCTCCATGCGGACGTTGGCGGCGTACGCGAACGAGGCAGCTAGCTGGGTGGGACTTTCGATGAGCCACTGTACATTGACCATGCCGATGTGGACCGCCCCCCAGATCATGGTGAAGAACATGTCGGTTTGCTGGAGAGGTGTCAGGGGAAGGCCTGGGGTGATGAAGTTGAAGTGAGCAGCCATCGTGGAGAAGTAGTAGAGAATGTAGAGGTTGTCGCGATTGATATCGCGAAGCTGGTCGCGGAAGCCAGCGCTGGCGCGGTTGCTGCGCTCAATGGCGGTACATAGGTATGCAGTCGAGGCCGTCGGGTTGCTCTGACGTGAGGCAATAGCCAGGTCGACTGCGGCCGTGGCCATGAGGCCGTCCATCATGTACCCATGGCGCAGAGCGAGACGTGGTAGGTCGACTTGAAGGAAAGACTCTTCGCCGGGCATGAAGTGGATGGACTTCCATGTGTGGGTGGACCATTGGTGCATGAGTTCCAGCTCGAGAGCAATGTTTGTGCTTGACGAGCTGGAGTAGGCGGACGGCGAGGGAGAGAGGGAGGCGTTAATGACGAGAGATGGCGATGGCTGGCGACTTAGGGTCACGGATCTTTCTGAGGAGTCGGGCGAGTTTGCGCTGGCGACAAAGAGCGACGATCCTGGTGCTGCCGCCAATCTGGGCAGGGCCAGTGACCCGTCAGTCGATGACGACGACTTGGCTGAGACACCGCTGCCAGATGCCGGGGCCAGTGGCTTCTTCGAGGCGATTTTGTTCGATTTGGGCGCTGGATAGATGCATTCCGACTTTCGGACGACGCAGTTGGCGCACGGCGGGCCTTGTTCATCGCACTACTCGTGGGTCAGAGGGTGGTCATGTCGCGACGGTGAGGCCGTCAGCAGGAGCGGGGAAGTCGTAAGCAGCAGACCTTGATGCGACGAGTCTTGCACGCCAGACAGCCGCGACGACTCTTTGAATGGAATTTCCTCCTCTGCACTTTGGGCGCTTCCATGGTTTGATATGTCTTGCGAGCGAGATGCCACGATAATTAGGGCCGAGGCTAGTGGCAGATCTGGGTGGTGGAGGTGGCCTTGGAGTTGGCGAAGTCTGGTCCGACTCGAGGTGGTGGCGCAGTAATTAAAGCCTTGGAGGCGCAGCAAGCGCGTGCTGGATCCAGCTGCATGCCGAGAATGGAGCCACATTGTTCAAAAGACCCCTGAGATCAGCACTTACCACCCAACTGGACCACCATTTCCGTGACGGCGGTGCGATGTTGCCCCGATCCTCTTTCTCACACCTAGCCGGCGCCCCAGAGGAATACATTACGCGTTTCTTCTCGTACTGCCTTTCATTTGTTATCGCCCAAATCCAAAGTCAATTATTTCAAGCAGAGCTATTTTCCCTCAAATCCAGGATAAACCGGGGGAATGACCGTGTTTGATCTGCCTCCCTCCAGGTTGCCGTTCATGGCCACGACGTAGAACTCAAAGTTCCACGTACCAGGGAACAGGAAAGCCACCACGTGTGAGTTGTCCGAAGCGATGGAGTACTCGTCTGTCCTGAAAGCCTCGTTGTTCTTGAAGTTGCGGAACCAAACCCGGTAGCTGGCTGCGCCGGCGACGTGAGGCCAGCTGAGGGTAACGGTTGTTGGGTCGGAATTGGTGACGCCGAGCCGCTCGACGGCGCCAGGGCGCCCGGTGCCGATGCGGACGCTCATGGCGACCGTGGGCCAGCCAGGGCCAGATGAGACCCATGTTACGATGGCGATGGCGTACTTGTTCCCTGATGTTAGGCTGTCACTGACGGTGACGCTCGTACCGAGAACGCCACGCCCGTTGGGAAATGTGACGCCGTCCGCGTCACTGTCAAACGTGATGACTTCGTACGATGTGGCTCCAGGTACTGG
Organism: Plectosphaerella sp. P0831; assembly: GCA_014635975.1. Taxonomy (NCBI): domain Eukaryota; kingdom Fungi; phylum Ascomycota; class Sordariomycetes; order Glomerellales; family Plectosphaerellaceae; genus Plectosphaerella; species Plectosphaerella sp. P0831. The sequence goes on along the minus strand of JACAFV010000010.1, from coordinate 208,892 downwards.
ATCCCAGCGCATAAAGATTGAGTTCCCCTGCGGCTCGACATAGACGTTGTTGGGGCCCTTGGGATTCGTTGGTTTGGCAACGTTACTGGCTGTGGCGGCCCAGTCAGACGTCCTCCCAATGCCCATGTTTGTTCGAACCGAATATTCCCACTGCATGTCTCATGTCAGTACGTTCATCTTCCAAAGATGAATGGTCAACTCACCTCTTGTCCGTCGAGCACCCAGCTATTGTCCCACCGGTTGATTGGCCACGCAATTCCTGATGGCCAGTAGGACCACTGGCTTTGCCCCTTGAGCCGCGAGCGCACCTCGTACGCATTGGCACCCCATACCTTGTCCCAATTGATGCTCAGACCCCATGGTGCCTGCGAGACGCGGAGATTATTCGGTGTCGTCGGCGTCTTCATCGCAGGAGGGTTCGAGGGGACGGACAGAGAAGAGCGTCCCACGCCCATGTTGACAAGTGCTTTGCTGAATGCCGAAGCAATCTCATACTCGCCGAGGGGGGCAGGGTGTAAGCCATCGTATGCTGCTGGACAAGCACCAGTGATGCCGCAGGAGTAGATCGAGTTGACATCAACGAGCTGGATCTCTGACTGCGAGGTACTCCATCCCGGGACCGCCGCCTTGAGCATGTCGTTGTATCTGTTTGTGTTTGTGACAAGATCGTCGCGGCCCTCGATGAAGCTGCGGTGGACCACGTTGGCGATGAGAAGGCGCACATTGGATTTAGCCGCGCGAGCCTTGTCGACAATCTCTTTGACGCTGCTGAGGAGTCCTTCCGGTCCGCTGACGAACCAGCCGAGGTCGTTGAATCCAAGCATGATCAGAAGCCAGTCGGGCGAGTGCGTCGACACTTGTCCCTGAATCTCACCTTTGACCTGAGCGGCCTGACGGCCCCAGAGTGCCCAATGGGCGCTGTCGAAATCAACTCCATTGGCATATGCTCCGCCAGTTCTAGGTGCATCTGGTGGCGCCGGGCCGGATCCGATCAGACGAGGAGGTTTGGGGTTGCTCGGCTCGGCATTCGTGTGCGTCCCGGACCAAGGTCCAACAAAGTCCGGGGAGACGTTCTGCGATCGCAACCACTCCCAAAGGCGGTACCGCCATGTGTAGTCACCCTCGAAGCCTTGCGTGATGGAGTCTCCAATGATCATGGCCTTGATGCTTGTTGAGGGTGGGTTCGGATTAGATGGAGCGCACCCATTCCCGCCACCTGGCTGTCCAGGGGAGCCGTTCTCGTCCCGCGCTGGGTCGAAGGGATGCGGGAAATGTTCTTGCGTGCAAACATAGTGGTCTGCACTGTCCGGGGGGTACTTGGTGTCGCACCATTCCTTCATGGCATTCCTGATGTTGTTCGTGAAGCTGCCAGCGAGGGCGAAGCTTGCGCTTTCAAAGTTGTGCTGCTCGAGCTTCGTGCGAATCTGGGTCGTAGGGAACCCAAACCATCCCACGAGATCTCCATACTGCCACGTCTCGAGCTCGTTCTCTTGCCTGTTGTCGTCATCTCCGTTCGCGAAGCGGAAGCAGTGTGTCAGGAACATGTCCTTGTGGTACACCATCTGCCAGGTTTTGATCAGCAATGAAGATCAAACTTGCAACGATGACATGAAAGGGTTGGGACAAACCTTTGGATGATCACCGTCCCATAGCACCTTGTCCTGAGGATGGCAAAGCCATTCACCGTGCTGGGATGCACAGACGTACTTCGGCTTACTGCTGTCATCCGGAACCCAGACGATGATGTGCTCCCAGTCGTGCTTGTGACCTCCTACATCCGCGTAGTCTTTCTCGAAGTAGTAATCATACATGTACAAGCAGTATCCACTGTTACAGCGCTGGCGAGAACTAAAGGAAACGAGATTAGTATTTTATGGATTAAAAGGAGCCAGCTCGTTCAGTAAATCAAATACTCACTAGACATTTGTATTCTCCAGATCAGCCCTGTCACGACATCCAGTCGTCAGGTCGTTAGCCTCAAGGCCCTCGGCAATCTTCTCGTCGCAACCAATGGCAGGAACATTGTAGCATGAGTCGGTGTCGAAGTCTGCATTTGTCAGAAGTTGGTCATTTCCATGAGATGGGATGTGGTCTTACCCAATGCTGGCTGGTATCGGAGGTCGTTGTCGGTAGCCCGCTTGGGGAGCTTGCGAGGTGGATCAGCACGCCTCTGGATGACAGACGCAGCGGACGATGTGACGAGTGCTGCAAGCACGACGGCTTTGACTAGAGCGGCCATCTGAGTAACTCCGATCTCTGCAATGGGGAGTGAAGCTCGAAATTGAAGATGGTCTTTCCTAAGCTGCTATCAACTCAGATCGTCCCCCGGGGAGCTGGAGATATTTATGCCTCTCGTGTGAGCTCATGTCTATTGCTGCAGTGGGTGACTAGAAAGCAATCCTTCGCGTGATTCTGCAGGTCTATTCTGCAAGTTTGAAGATTCAATCCCTGGTCAGAGAATGCTCTGAATCCATATCGGGATGGTATGGCCGACCCTAGGTGCCAGCCACCGGAGCACAACACTATTTAGCATGTGCTAGTAGCCTCAGGCCCTGCACCAAATTTGAGAGACGCTGGGGTTGATGTGATCAAGCTTTGTTGCCTGCAGCACTGGCGCTGCAGTCAAGCATTGCGATTGGGTTGCTCGTACTCACAGCAGGGGAGCGATGCAACCACGGAAAGCCAGCATGATCACATCTGGGGTTGCAAGCTTACCCCACGGGACACAAGAGGACTCAGAGGGCTGGAGCTAATGTAGGGGCCGGAACACCTTCGCCTCCGAGGGGATGGGGGATGAAGTAGACGGCGCCGACTAAGCGCCAGGCCCAAGGGGAAAAAGGTGATAGAACACCCCTGTGGGATGGTCTCGACAAAGATGTACTATTGTTAAAGCTGGGAAACAACAAGGTGTTCTACCTAATTTCTTTGCGGTGCGAGTTGGGGTGATCCCAGACTCGATTGATTCTCGGCCGGCAACAACCAGGAGCGTCCGGAAACCGAGTTATATTTTGCATCTCTTCATCTGGCTCCGACGGCCGGACGTCAAGAATCTTCATCCATTCCGGATCGAAAGCCGAGCTCTCGCGTCACTTGAACGTTTGCTTTAAGACGAAAAAACGGCTGTCAGCTTCACAACTGTGCCAATCAAGGCGGCGGACTGCCTTTGCGTCGGTCGATTTGATCTCCAGGCCGTGTCTGAACCCTGCGCAACGGTTGCCCGGCGTCTTCTGAAGCTCATCCTTACCCGTGTACAGGTCCGAATCGCCTGGCGGTCTCTCCCGCCATGCTCTCGAAGGGTTCGGACAAAGTTTCCAAGCAAATCCAGGGCCCTCTGAAGTCGTCCGGCGAGGCATACCCTTGGCATCCCAGTCGAGGCAGTCGCAGATGTTCGGGTCGAAGGGCTTCATATAGTCCTGTACATGCCTCGGGTCCCATGTCAGCACTCAAGGAGGCCGGGTAGCGACATACGCCTTTTTCCCGTAGTAGTTGAGGTGTTTCCCGACCATGTCGCATCTAAAAAACATGGAGTTGGACTTTCGGAATCGCACATGAAGTGTCGTCGATAGTTCGAGGCAAAGTTCCCCCACTTTGCCCCTCCATGCCCTTAGTCTGGGTTTGTCGTCATGGGGGCATGCATGAGAAGAGCCTGTTATAACATGGCGAGACTCTGATCTGATGTGATGACTATAGTTGCAGATGACCATATTGTCGCCGGCCAGGCGGTTAGCAAGGCGTTTAATCGAGTCCCACGTAAGTTGGACGTGAGAGCATAGATAGAGAGGGCTTTCTCGTCCAAGGCAGATTCTGTCGTCGTTATTTGACCCTCGCCGTTGTTGCAGAGTAAAGTAGAAGCCCCGGTGCTCCATCTGGGACCTTGAACAGTGAAAAAAAAGCACGGACAGGGCCGCTTGAGCCCTATCCCTGTGGTTTCTGTCATCTGCGACGGGCTTGCAAGTGGGACATTCTATCCAACAGAAAGGATTCCCTCGGTTTGGAATGGGGATGAGTTTGCGAGGAACAGCCCAAACCCGGGCCAGGTATAGTCTCTGATGTCTGTCGCCATGCGTAGTAAGGTGGAGGCCGTAAATTTCGCCGACTGACTAAAGATTCTCATGAATGTGCGAGATGTGTGTCGAAGCCGGAGGATGTCGTCCTTGTCGAGTTGTTGCATTATAGCGACGAGAAGCTCATCGGACAGTCGTATAAGTCGGCTGTGCCGGCTATTCTGCCATGCCGCTGCTACACAAAAGTCGACCTTGCCAAAGCCGGGGAATGACTGCTTGTATGATGGTGGTGGTGCTGTCGAGTTTGAGCGCAGAGTTGACGGCAACTTGAGCTTGCGGAGCAACGATAAGACAAGGTCCCGAGTGTGGGGTTTGTTGCTCTTGAATCGTTTAAAGAACATAACAGAACTCGTTTTCTGGGCTATTTCGGATCGAAAGTGGTTCAAGAGGTACAATTGGTGACATGATTGAAGGAGAGGGGGGGATGCTCTGAAGTACATATCCTTTGGTAGCACGTGGGGAAGTCATGATGCGCCGCATAATCACATGTGGCGACATAAGTGTCAGCCCCGGGGATCTGGTTTGCTGTTTGAGGTCGAGACAAAGACACGCCACGTCTAGGCGCGTCAGCCATCATCAGTTTGTTTCCGGATTCAAGGCAGCCCCCATGCTTCCTCTTCGTCCCGCCTGTTTTGAGCTCTAGTGGGCGCTGCCTCAAAACTTGCCACGTCTGCTCTGTGGCTGACATGGATGCTATCCTACGCCCTGTATGGTTGGCCGCAAGTCAGCCTGTTTGTTGAGGCCTTCTTCGGTGGCTTAACACCTACCCAGTGGCGCAAAACCCTTAATGCTGCCTACGCGTTACGAGTTCAATGGCTGCGAGAGGTGGCCTTGGAGTTGGCGAGGTCGAGGTGGTGGCGCAGTAAGCCTCGTCGAGGCGTAGCGGGCGGGTGTTGTATCTGCATGCGTGGTGGTGCCACCACCACCGCGGTGGGAGCCATAGTGTTCAAAAGACCCCTGCGATAAGCACCCAACACCACCATTTCCGTGACGGTACGATGTTACCCCGATGCGGATAGGCAGTCTGCAAAGTATCTGTACCTGGAGACCAATGAGTGGCTGCCGTCGAAGCATTGGTGCCCTCTTTCTCACATTGGCAAATCAGTGACAGAACCAGCCCAATAGCAGCGTCAGCCCCTCGCCGGGATGTCATGCACCCACCGCTCATGTAGGGTGGAAGGGATGTTCAGCTGCTGCAGGCGTCCCAGAATCTTGCTGCCCGATTCAACCTTATAGCATCAGCACCCTGGTGGTCTTCGAGAAATCCATACCTCTTGCGATTGCCCCCTCTCCCCAAATCGTTCTCGTCTCCCAGGCTGCGCGGCTTCTCAGCACAATGTCGTCGCAGCTCTACTCCTCACTCCCCTTGGACCGATCCAACGCAGAGATCAGAACTCTCACAATTTTCCCTTCGGCAGATCGCGAAGCTCCCATCGAATGCGCGCTCAATGTTGTCTCCCTGAACGGCGATTGCGACTTCAAAGCTCTGTCATATGTCTGGCACGAGCCGTCGCTCGCTTCAACTCCACCAGTCGCCATCCTCGTCAACGCATCCAGCTTCACACCAACACCGAACCTCTTCTCCGCCCTGAAGCATCTGCGCCTTCCTCAAAAAGCTTACACCGTCTGGGCCGACGCCATCTGCATCAATCAAGATGATGTCAATGAGCGTAATGCGCAGGTCCCTCTGATGGCCCGCATCTACACAAACGCGAAAGCCGTTGCTGTTTGGCTGGGTCCATCCAACAGCGAGATCGACACGTATGCCAGGCTAGAGCCCATAGTGGCAGTCAACATCCTCCAGCTCGAAGATCGGTTCTCTACTCACTTCGGTGATTCATCCAGCCCTACAGAGCCCGAGACGTTGAGCGAAATGGATACACTCTGGCATGAGATGGCTCCCATGCTTCGCGACCTTTTTAGCGGCATCTCTTTGCTGGTCAAAAACCAATACTGGACCCGAATGTGGACTTACCAGGAATGCTGCTTACCTGCTGCGGACAGAGTCTTCTACAGCGGGTACAACTCATTCTCTTGGGAACAGGTTGGATACAACCGTTTTAAGACATATTTTGGTCGTGTCACCAGTTTGTCTTTGTCTTTGAATGACCAAGAACAAAAGTCTGCCAGAGATCGAAGTCGATTACTAAAACGGCTCCAGTGTGAAGTCGCAATGCGCAACGAAATGGAGGCCATCTACACGGCAGTGCGAGGCCAAACACTCGGCTCATCGGCTCTTTCACGTCACAGACCTCAAGATCGCACCTGCGGGCTTCAGAGAGCTTTATTGGACACTCGTCATCGCCAGTGTCACGACCCTCTCGACAGATTTTACGCTCTGTTTGGCATGGCAGAGGATAGCTCTTTTCTCCCCCTTATCGACTACGCTAAGAGCTTCCAGACTGTTTCGACAGAAGTTGCAACCTATCTGTTGTTGAGAGAGAAGAATGCTGGGCTCTTCGACTCCTGGGACTACGCAGCGACAACTGGATCTACTGCTTCACCACGGCCTCCCAGCCCTGTCCGACCGTCTTGGATCCCTGACTTCCATACCAAGGTGCCGGCTTTCCACTTCGACTTTTTGATAGCGAGAGGGTCAACAAGAAACAACTTCATCTCAGTCTCCAAGGACCTGACGACGTTGGCGATACATGGGAGATCATTCGGTACCTCCAAAGTCCTCGCGCATTTCACATCGAGCACAGTCGATAATATGGAAATCTTTGTAGATGCGTTATCGCAGATACTGCCGAGACTCTCCCAAAAGACTGGTGAAGACATGGTCCGGAGAAGCGTCAAAAGACTCCTGACGATGACTCTGGTTCATCAGCCTCGGCCGGAGCTGTACGAGCTGTTCTTAGAGGCGTCGATTGAAGCTTTGCTCAAGTGGTACTTGGACAACACACAGCGGTCAAATGAATCGACTATCTCGTCCCAAAGTTCCCGGCCAACTCTACAAGTCCAGAACATATTGGAAGCTGTGCAATCGGTGTGGAATCTCATGGTAGTCGGACAGTTGCCGCAAGACACGATCTTGTTTATCACGGAGGACCTACATCTGGGCTTTGCGAATGCACAGATGCAGGACGGAGACATTGTGGCTCGCCTAGGCAACCAAAGAGGTAGCTGTGTGCTTCGTCTATGTGAAGCAGGAAGCTCGCAGTCAGGGTCTGAGGAGACGTTCACCATGGTCTGCCCTGCTGCAGTGAAGTACCTCCCTATGCTTTGGGACGCTGAAGAGGGTGACGGCGCCTTATTGATTGAGGACCCATTGGTAGACGAAACGGAGCCAGTTGTGTTTAGAATTTTGTAGTGAAGTGACGGCCTCCCGTCGGTCTCTGCAAATCATACTACACCTGAAAAGGTCTGGGTCGGGGAGTCAACGCCGTCGTTGAAGGTGTCCATGCAGGTGCTCCCTCCCACTTCCAACTGACATTGTCAACAGAATGTTTCCAGAAGAGACACTAGGAGCCCGAAGACTAATAATATTCAAGCACAATGAACTAAATTTGATCCTTCTGATGTACAAAGTAACCATGCATTATGGGTGCCCGTACCTATTGCCTAACCGCCGTCTAACCCAGTCCTGGATGTGTAGGGGCGTGTCTTCCACTGCCAATTCTAACATAGACCCGAGCCCCAAGTGCATCGCCAAGACGAATTAATGATTAAACGCCATCCAAATTCCAGACCAAGATCCAACATTAGAACGTAAACTTCATCAGAGCCGGGTTCAGAAGAACCGGTAGGGCGAAATGGGACGCCGTAACCGCTGCAAGAGGGTAGATGGAGACAAAGTCCGTGATCCGCCAGTCGCGCGGGAAGAGGAAGTAACCGCAGACCATGAGAGCGGTCATGATGAAGCAGTAGACAAACGTGCCCCAGAAGCTCTTGGCAATCTTGGGAATCTCTTCGATGAAGTTGCAGCGCTCGACCTCCTTGGACGTGGCTCCCCACTGGATATCAAGCTCGAAGAAGTGGCAAAGAAGGGCTTTGGAGATGTGTAGTGACAGCCCGCCGAGGAAGATGGAGAAAAGAGGGACCCATTTGAAGTTGTTGAGCACTGTAAGGAGGTCAACAAGAGGGAGGCAGAGTAGCGGAGCTTTGGAGACTTACAGGCGCTGAGGAAGGACTGCTCCCCGATCCTGTACCGCAGAACAGCCAAGGCGAAGTTTCCGGCCAAAGGAAAGACGATGATGATGGAAAAGTAGACAGCAAAGGAGTCCAGGTAGTACTGATCAAGCACGGGGAAGATCCACCCCGTCAGGAAGTAATTGGCCAGGCTAAGGACCCAAGAGATGCCGATAGCGTAGTACGTCCCGATGTATCCGAGAATGGTAATCTTGCGGAAGAACTTGATGTCCGAGAAGATGAACCGCCGGAAGAGGGAAGTAAAGGGACCCCGGACAATCCAGAAGCGGAAGGGGTGGAAGATGAGTTCGTTGACACCGTAGGCGTACTTTTCCCATCGTGCCAACTCATCGTACACGGTCAAAGAGACACCCTCCTTGAACCCGCCCTTGGTATAGGCGGCGAAGCGAAGAGAATAACCCGAAGTTTGCAAGCGCAGAGCCATGTCAAAGTCCTCGGACACGTGGGATTCGGACCAGAACTTTTCGAAGCCGTCGTCTTTGCACTCGTAGGAAGCTGCATCCTGGATGGCAGACCAACGGAGCACGGCGTTGTGGCCGACGAAGGGCGGGATATCTCCTTGGGCGACGGAGAAGGTGATGGCTGTGTAGATGAGGTTTGTGAACCAGGTGACACTAGATTGGAGATAATTGTCAGTCTTTCCGTCCTCAACTGCGCCGTGTCAGAGATGACTTACCCCTTTTCAAAGAACGAATCGGTGACGTTCATGACGCCCGAGCTGTATTGCAGGATTGCAACTTCAGGAGACTGGTCCATCTCGCTCACCGCATCGAGCAGGCAATCAGCAGGAACGCGGGTGTCCGAATCAACCAGGAGGATGTAGTCGCCAATGCGCACGTTGCCATCTGCCCACGTTCGCCCAGCATCCTCAGCGAGGACCTCGCGCATCGCACGGGAGTAGGCGGCGTTCTCTGCATCCTGGCCCCAACCCGTCGGCCGCTGCACTTCGGCAAGGCGCTGCTCTATGCGGTTGGAGAAACGCAGCCCGTAGTTCATATTGGAAGCCTTCTTGAAGCGTCCGCGGCGGATGAAGGGAATTTCTGGCGCCTCGGCGTTGGGGTTGTTGCGCGGTCGTGCCACCCAGCCGATGCTGTGCTCTTCGTAGTACTCGCGGCGGGCATCGGCGTCCTTTTCAGAAATGAGCTGCATTCCGTCGTCGTTGATGAAGATGTTTGCCGTGCCACCCTGCATCTCGTACGTTGAGATGGCTGCCTTGAGGGACAAGACTGTTGGCTTAATGACAGGTCCAAGGCCCTCTTTATAGACTGGCATTTGGATGGTGACGTGCGGGAGGTCTCCGGCGGAGCGTTGCAGGCGGACGGGGGGTTTGCCGGAGTAGTCCTTGGAGTTTTGGAGGATGGATGAGACAGGTCCGGCGACTTGGAAGACGTCGGTGACGATGCTGAGGAAGAAGAACTGCGCGAAGGGGTCAGATCGAGATTGGGATGGGGGTGAGGGAGGGGAACGTACCAGGCTGATGAAGATGGTGAAGGGGGCTACGGCAACGAGGGCGAGCCTCGTGAAAGTGCCATCCACTGTTGTCTGCATGGCGAGCAATCGCCATCCAAGGCCCAGACATGTGATGGACAGGGCGAGGGTCAGAGCGACCATGATGGAGCTCGTCAGCCGGATTGGCCGGTGCTCTTGAGCTGCCTCGAGCTGCGTCGGATCGAGCTCGTCGACAGATACCTCTGGAGGTCCCTTTTCGTCTTCATCCTCGTCGTATCCATCGCTGTCACCCCAGATGTTTTTGACAATGTCGTCTTCGAGCTGTGCTGCGCGGGCGAGAATCTTCTTGTCGACGTCATCCCACACAACCAGCAGGGGAGGCTCGATGATCAAGGCGGCAAAGTGGTGCTTGTGGCACTTAGGCAGGTCCGTGAGCCGTGGGAGAACTTGTAGCTTCCGGCCATCTGCGAAAGGCAAGTAGGTCAGCTCGCTGGCTGAGGACAGGGCTCTGATGATGGACTCGATCGTGGATGTCCTAAGGGTGAGTGCGGCCTGGAACGTCAGAAAGAGGCGCCTAGGGAGAATCGACAATGAAATATCTGTAAACCTACAGTGACATTGAGCTGAGTGACCATGTCATACAAGCTGTCGCGATGATTCTTGATGATGGCCGGGGCGCAGACGAAGTCTCCACGAGACTTTTTGATGACGATACCCTCAAACGGGCTGTATGACGCCCACTGCCTCCTCAGCTGTTCCTGCCAGATTCCCTCCGCGATGACGTCTGTTCGGAGAGCCATGCTGGCGTGACTGTGACGGCTGTTGCTGCTTCCATGACCGGAGACGGGGCGACTGAAGGCAGACTGTCCCGGCATTAAGGACTGTCGACCAGGGGTGGTGATCTGGATCGACTGCATCCCCATTGACTGGATGGAGTTGTCGCCGGTGGAGGTCCTCTTCTTCTCCTTCGGGGTCATCTGGACCATTTCCTGGAGGTCTCCAGGGGAGAGACGGTTCTTGGCTCCGTCCATGGCAAAGGTAGAGGCGGGATGATCGACAGGGGAGTGTATCCGCCGAGGAAGAGAGGAATGAAGCTCTCGTCAACGGACCAAGACGAGAAAAAGCGGCACCCACGAAAGTGAACGAGATAAGCTTCTAAGACAAGAGAATGGCGGGAGCCTGGAGAAAAGGGGGCGAGACGGCGGGGGCAAGACATGACTGCGGTCCTCCTGAGAAGCGCATGGGGCGCCAGCAGAACGAAGGTGAATCATTATCGGCTTCGACTAGCTCGCCATCGCCCATGCCGGTGGCGTTGCAACGTCGATAACACGACCCTGCGAGGAGGCACATCTGCAGACAGTCCTGAAGGTGCCGGAGCTCCGACGTGGTGGGCATATCATGCTTGAGGCCTTGGCCGTCCGTCAGCCGCATCGTCCGCCCTCCCTTCGAGAAAACGGGCGCTTGGCAAACAGACCGTGGACAAAGCCTAGGTCAGGAGGTAGCCTCTGGGCGACCTCTTCTGTCGAGAGGAAAAGTCCCGACAAAGGACAACCCAGGAACACGACCCGACCGCCCGATACCCCCTGGTAATGACGTTGCCGGTTTGGGCTGCCATTGACCGGAAAGGGGAGCAGATCAGTCTCGAGACGGCACGACGTTGCTGACTGAACCAACAGCCGTTTGATAGCGCCTCTCGTCCCACGCAGGCCCGACGTGTCTCCTTCGTTGTTTCCTCCCCTGGGCGTTGAGACCGTTCCGGCCCGCCAACGCAGCGAGCCGCAAAAGGCCTGGCCGGCGTGTTCGCTGCAGCGCCTGCGCCGTCTCAGGAGGGAGGCTGAACGCCACCAAGGCGATCAATGGGCGACAACCCTCCTTGAATGGCCGGTAGTGTCGTGCCGAGCCGCCACGCACGCGGGATGTCACACAACCGGGCCAGGGAGGCTCGAGCGGCTCGCCGGCCGTGATGGTGGGTGGTGGTGCATGTTTGGTGAACGTGCTGGCAATCGCGAGAGGTGCAGCGAGCGGGCGGCGTGGGGTAATCCGACCAGTCGGAATGGGGAGATTACGAGATGTGCGCGGGAAGCGAGGTTTCGTCAGGCACACTCTCAGCCTCCGGATTGCGTGGTGGCTGCATGGGATTTTGTTGGGTAGATAGATGACTGACCGACCTACCGACCGACAGGGGGACTAATACCTCGCGCGCGGTCTTTTGTCAGTTGGGAGAAGGAAAAGGAGGAAAAAACATCGGGCGGCTCGCCGCCGGTGAGCTGATGCGCCTTGAAGTTTGTTTCAGTCCCAATGCCTTGGCTCCAGCTGCCAAGGTACTTGGCAGGAGATCCGACCTCTGGTGTTTTTGGCGGACGTGCTTTATCTTCAGCTGGTCCTGGGCCCTCGCTTCAGGGAGTCTGCATGTCGGTTATGCGTTTGCGCGCATTGATACGAGGTGAAGATGCAGCTGCCCGGGAGCAATGTTGCCGGGCGGGCGGTTCAGCCTGCGATGTGACGACGCGATGCAGAGGGTCAGCGTTCGTCGTGGCCCTTATCGTCGCTCTCATTGCTGTGATTTGGATATGACTGAGGTGGGCACATGCAAAAAGCAAAGGGGGATGAGATATACTGTACCTGATGAGAAGCAGTCAATGCTCCAAGGCAAGATACATATTTGTAGCTATGTACTGATGCTACGATATTTACAGAAAGTTGAAATGATGCAATATGTACAGTGTGATAGAAAAGGATGTTGGTCTGCTCAAGCAAAAACGCCCTGAGCAATCTTCTGGGTCAGGGCAGCGTTGGCGGTGATGTAGCTGGAGAATTGAGGCTTCCAGCCGATAAGAAGGTCGGCGACCATGCGGCCAAAGAGGGTACGGCCGCGGTCGTTCAGATGGGTAGTGTCATCGCTGGCGAAGTTGTACTGCGCGGCGTTGGTCGCGCCGATTGCTTGAATGTACTTCTTGGAAGCGGCGTTGAGGTCAAGCAGCTGGGCACCAACCGCAGTGGCGGCCTTCTTAGCTGCCGCAGAGACGTCCGCCAGGCTGTCCTTCAGGGTTCCACTGGAGAAGGAACGGCGAGTGAGGGACGTGAGAATGACGGGAGTTGCTCCGGCGGCCTTGACCTGGTTGGCCATGTTCTGGAGGTTGGTCTGGAACTGCGCGATGCTGACGCCGGAGGTAGATTTCTGAACAGTTGTCAGCGCCGTGGAAAACATGATAGATATGGGCCATACCTGGTCGTTGTGGCCGAACTGGAGCGTGACGTAGACGTCGTATTTGGCCTTGTTCGTCTTCACCAAGTTGAGCACCGTTGCCCAGTCGCCACCGGAGACGAAGGTGGCCGTGGTGGCACCGCTGTGACCCTTGTTTTGGGCGAGGGCGCCATTCCGTGCGAGAGCGACGAAGCCATCGCCCCAGCCCTTGTTGACGGACACGGTCGAATCGCCTGTGAGGATGAACGCAGGCGGCTTTGCTTGTCGATCCACCAGGGGTGCAGCGAGCGCCGCAAGAGGGGCGATAAGACTGGCGAGGAGTGAGAACTTCATGATGTTCTTGGCGTCGGGTTTTGCAGCAAGGTCAAAGTTCGTGTATAGCTTCCTTTCAATCAGAAAAGAACGAGCGCAGATGGGGTTTCATCCCTATTTGAACTGGACGAGCTAGCCTTAGAAGCTCCGGGGGTTCCAGACCCGAAGGCCGCACATACGGGGTGGCATCGCATGGATCATGTGCCATGTAGATGACCTCTAAACAAGCCTTCCCGGCATTTACAGCGACGGAGCAGGGGTGCCGGTCCATGCGACACCAATTGAAGACCAAGGTGAAGGCACACACCGGTGAACAGCCCGTGTTGGGCGAATTGGACGGAGTAAATATCGGGTCGTCGGCACAAGTAATATGAAAAGGGTCAGATCGCGGGGAAGCATCAGAGTCATGAATGTAAAGTTGATTCGGGGCAAGCTCAGGGGTATCGTATCGTAAACGAAGCCATGCAATTGACGCGACTGTTCATCTCATCCCCAATGCGATTTCACCAGTCCCGTCCACGTGCTGCCAACTTGCGATGGCAGGGCGCTCGATCGGCTCGTTCCACTGAAGGGCCACTATTCGGCTTGTACCGAGACCGTTCGAGCCAATCGTAGCGGATGCTTCGGGGCTCGGATCGTCCCTCGCGGCCGATTCAGGGGTCTGACCCGTGAAGTTCGGCGATGGATCACAAGGCCCAAACATGGCATGTCGACCGCAGAAGTAAACCCTCAATCACTCTCGAGCGCGTCAGCTTCAACCTCCAAATAAGTTTAATTCATATTTCCCTTATAGTCGTTGAAGATGTTTTGCTTTGAACAACGAGCCGCATACACTGTCACGACTCGGAGGGCTGCCGCCGCAGGCGTACGTTTTGGCTCGGGCGGGTCGGTCTCGGTGTGTGGACCTGACCGAGGGCCAGGTTCTTGGACACAATAAACAGCATCTGGATCCCATCATGAGTATGCACTCTCCCACATTCCCAGAAGACAAGGTTCGCGTAGTGTAGTGACCTCCAGAGCCGATATTTTTGAGCTCTCGCTCGTTAAACAGAGAGCAGCCATTGACACCAAAGTATACGAGCTTCCAGCCGAGACAGGAGTATTGGGTGTGCCGGAGCAGCCAAAGATCAATGTTTCGCTGGCTCAGTAATCACCTTGGCTCAGTTCACCAAGCCACTCTTTCCCTCATCAATGACTGAGAATAGCCAGCCGGGGGTCAGCTCAAAGCCCTTCGTCGTTCATTCATTGAGTATATCGCTCGGACTTTCTCGGAGAAAACTGTCAGGCACGGGTCAAGTACTGCCGAGACATGGCTGGAACAACTCCAATGTCTGCCCGTGAGAGCCACGTGTGGCCTGGTATCACTGCCAGTAAAGGTCGGTATCTATTCACACATAGCTGACAGATTGCGGGGGCCGTTGTGTTGTTCTCATCCGGTCTAACAGTGGACTTTGGGGTCGAGCAAAGACCACCGCGCATTTCTTGTGATACGATGTGCCGAAAAACCGGACCAGACAGCCAGACCAGGTATTTGGCAGCACACTTGAATGATGTTTTGATCTATTTTGTGTATGAGTTCCGTCGTCGGAGCGGCATTGGAGAGATGTCGTTGAATGCAAGGCTCCTGGGTATCCCGAAAACGTGACCAAGATGCGCCTGGATGAACCAAACGCTGACGTATGCTGGGCCAACCAACTGGAAAGAAACCATGAAGCCGCCGTCAGATCAAGTCTCCAAAGACCTCAGCAGCGGTATCTGCCCAGTATTCCGATCTTTCCTGGAAGATGACCAGCAGTCAAGTCAGACACATATTTGGATATCGCCGGGAGAGGTCGGATCTTTTGGTGGACACCAGGCCTTCACCGGACCCGAACCGCGGCAGGATGACTCGAACGCCCAGATGAAGACCCAGGCCAGAGCCCTGTCACTGCTGAGCCCGTGCTTACGAACATTTCCAATTCAAGAAGGTCTGTTTCCGGCAATTGGCCAAGGATCAACCAGCCTGGGCATCCAGCCACTCCGGGACCGCTGCCCTTTGCCGCCAGCTCAGTCGGCCGGGGGTTACCCCCTCCCTCTTTGGTCTTCGACCCATGTCCCCGTGGGACGATGCCGATAGATGTCTTGCGCGGGTGGGAACCAAGATCCGCACCAGACGCCATCTTTGATGCCCGCGGCCGTAACTATCCCCGGCCTTTCGGGTGGCAATGTGTCGGGTACACCGCTGGTTGTATCCGTCCGGAAGGCTGCGCAGGACGAAGCTGGCCATCTTTGACGATGGTTCTTGTCGGTGTAGGCAAGCTGTTTGCGTCGCAGCCTCTTGGTATGTTCAGCCACTTTATCGCAAGAAGTCTACCAAGGTTGCGTCTCTGCCTCGTGACCCCCTCTGTGCTTTCAAATCCAACGTTGCCAACTGGAGAACAACCACCCTTCGACTCATTGCAGCTGAAGAGGATCTGCCAGGTGATGCTCGGATCCGAAAAATGGCTCATGCATGTGCAGGCGAGCCTTTCACCGTCACGTCACGTTGCTGCCCAGAGGTGGCATCGACAGGGGCCGCGGTCCTTCGGCGGTCTTCCACCGAGTGGGAGTGAGTGGGCAGAAGGTTTCCCCTCTCGGGTGGCGAGGGCTTGGGAGGCACTTTGAGCGAGGCCAGGGGTGGTATGGGACGAGTCAGGCTGATGCGATTTGCCTTGTCAAACTGGTCGTCTCTCGGAAGTTCATCGGCGAACGATAAGAGATGGATGACCGGGACTTGGGAGGCATAGACGGCAGTGTGTTGAAGGCACTGAGCAGATGAAGATGGATCTGCTCGAGGGCAGCTCACTCGCGCGCGATGGGACGAGTTGTCGGAGACCGAAATGGCCGAAATTGCCCAGAAAGGAAGACGGGGGGGTCGGGGGCAGACGGGGTGGGTTCAAAGATGGTTGGCCGTGAACTGGTTGTCCGGCGCCAGGAACTAGTTTGGCGGTCTAGCCGGGATCAAGGTGGTGGAGAGGTCAGGCACGAGCTAAGCTTAAATGTGTCTTGAAGCAGCAAATACGACGTCGCTGCATCGTCTCGTCGTCCAAGTTCATCTCGATGTTCGTGCTTGAACACCGACATCTTGAAGCCGCGAGTGCCGCCAGATCCCATCTCGTCTCTCCTCGTTTCCCAAGATCAAGACCAAGATCAAGCCTGTCCCAAGCTTACCGAAGAAAAGCCCCAAGCAAGTCCAAGATCATGCCACGCTCCGACTTGCCGCTCATCTCCGCCGACCGGCCATGGCACGAGGCCATCAGGCAGGGGTCATAGGGCTTGGCGTGCATGTGTTGCGGGGCCGCTTCGACCAACGGATTTTATCTGATCATCTGATAAGATTGATCAGCCCAATGGCGCGCATTCGCCGAGCCTGGGACATGTCCATTTCGGAGGGGCACCCACGCCAGAGGCGCTCAATAAACACGAGCGGCCGGGCCTAGTTTTTCTTAATCCCTGCTGCCACTGAGCAGAAAGGAAGAATCCGTCGCTGGCCGGGTCCCGTAAAGCCCTCACGGTGGTGCGGTTCCCTGGGGGTCCTTGGTTCCTGGCCTGGTCCGGTTCTGGGTGTTCGCCGCCGGCCCTCTACGGATGCAACAGACGCATCGCATGCTTCCAGTTCCCCTCTCCCCTCTCCTCTACCCTCCTTTCTGTGATCATCCAGACGCAGGGCGCGGGACCTCATGCAGCCCGAAGTCTTCAAAGCTAAGCCGACCATTTCTCTGCTCCCTCACAGGTCGATCATTGTCCATGTCCATGCCATGGCGTCCACTCCCGCTCGCCGCCGAGCCGTGAACCACCTCCATGTCATCCGTGTCCCCGCCAAAGACCCTCGCCGTGTGCCACACCTAGCCCCCCGACCTCCCTGTTCCGGCCTCGGCCACGGCCAATGCCCAGCTTTTCCTCCACCACCGCAACGAACGAGCGAGCCCACCTCCATCCCCGGCCCATGATACCACCCACCCCCCATCGGTGGCACCCATCCTCCTCGCCCCCGGCCGGCCCGCCGCCGCACTTGGATATAAGTAATCCCCCTTCCCGGCCCGCACCGCTCTTCCCTTTCCTTTCCTCTCTCTTCAGCCAGTGCCCTCCTGTTGATCCCTTTCCCCCCGATCCAAAAGCCGCACCCCGCCAACCCGCGAAAAGAACAATCACTTCTTCTTTCCCCCCTCAAGTCAAAATGAAGTCCACTTTCGCCCTCCTCGCCGCCAGCCTTGTCGCGCCCGTCCTCGGTGCCGCCGTCATCGCCGAGCGCAGCTACCTCGACATTGTCCCCCTCGAGGCCCGCCAGGACGTCAGCCCTGAGAAGTACGCCTGCCACGAGAACTGCGGTAGGTCCATACCATTCCTCATACCAAGGGCCACACACTGACTCCCCCAGGTAACGCCATCACCCAGGGCGCCTCCGGCACTGCTCACTGCTCCGACAAGACCTGGAACGACAGGTTCGACTACTGCATGGACTGCGCCAACGAGTTCGGCATCTGGGTCCACTACGGCACCGGCGTCACCCACGCCGCCGATGCCTGCAACATGGAGATCAACCTGAAGTCCAACGGCACCGAGACTGCCTCGACTGAGTCCACCGAGACCACCGCCGCTGCCGCTTCCGTGAGTAGATTCAATGCACCCAGACTAGAACAGTGACTGACCCTTTCCCCTCTCAGACCCCCACCGACAACGCCGGCTCCCTCCTGACCTCCTCCGGCAGCGTCATGCTGTTCGGCATGATCGCCGCCGCCGGTCTTCTGTAAATGCAGAACGTAATGCAGTAGGGGAGAAATGTGTAGAAACGGGAACGGGATCACGTGTAATGTCGGTTGAAAATGAGCCACGGCGCATACGTCAAGCAAGGCACCCGTCCGCCCAAAAAGGGCGGGCAGCCGGGCCTTTCATTCATGTAGAGACGATGAAGATGAAATGAAATCTCTCGTGTCATCATGACAACACAACACCCAATGTTCTTGTCCTGTGCCGTGCCTCGTGTAACATGTATGCGTCTCGATACCTACAGTCTGGCCTGCTGCAGGAACTTGGTCGGCATGTCAACATGCCTGGCCCCTGAGTTTGTCAGCCATTTCTGAGGAGCAAATAAGGAGCGGAGAGGTACTCACGAAGAAACTCTCCAAAGCTCTTGGCCAGCCCGTCCACCCGATGCCCCGTGCTGATGCCGCCCTCTAGGATGCCCTTGACTAGAAAGTGGACACACCGCAGGTTTGGCAGCTCGAACCGCTCAATCACATATTCGGGGCTGTACTCATCCCCAAGAAGTGCCCTCATGCGATCGATTGTCATGAATGCGCGTAGCCACTCGTGCTCCTCGTCCGAGGCGACCCAGAACCCGACGTTGGCATTTGAACCTTTGTCCCCCGAGCGGGCGTGCACTCTATGGCCGAGCGGCACCCTCATTGTTGGCCCGAACCTTGCAAGGTCCACGACAAGGTCATTGTTCTCGATTTTCTGCCCTTGGAAGACAGCCGTCGTGTTTGGTAGTGAAATTGGTATTGTCGTCCCGTCGACGTGGGCTTTCACATCCAATTTCCTGTAAGGAATGGTGAATGGCTCGTACGAGATGATTGGTCGTGGATGAAGCTGGGTTGTCGAGGTTAGCAAAGCCCTCTCGAATCGTTGGGAGCATCTTACCATTCGTAGGTCCATGCACAGGTGAAGTCCGCAGTAGCCACCCAGAGAGTACCCCGTCAAAAATATCTGCAGCGTCGTGAATGTCTCGGGCTTGTCAGCCTGGGCAAAGACTCGGAAGAGACAGGACCCCAATGCTTCAGTCCGCGGGTCGCCTTGCGGCGTGCCGTACTGGTCGATCCGCAGGACACGGTATGCTGGGCGGTTTGGCACTAGCTCGCCCATGGCCGCTCGCATATCGGCCAGCTTCTCGGGAATATCAAGGCCTGTGGCGAAGAAGAAAACCTCCATTTGGAAGCCACCTGTTGTGCATATGGCAAGCTTGGTTGCGGGGGGCGGGGGCCCTCCTGTGATGCCCGAGACAGTCACCCTGATCAACGTTAGCTCTCCCACTCTGCTTGGGCTTGGGACGAGACCTGCCTGTTCTTCCCGACTGGTGTGATCCTCACATTGTGGATATCTGCCACGACGTCCGGGTTGAGGTAGTAGGGCCCCTTGCTTGTCAGCTTTCACCCACACCAAGGGATTCCTTCCAAGTTGCCCACCTGTATCTCGTACACGAGCTGAGCTGTGATGGTGTCCTGACTGACCAAGCCCCGCGCCCCTTGCTGCAGGAACACGTCGAATTTGCCATCGGAAGCAATCTCTGCGACGGGAAACCCTTGATCCCAGTTGTTTTTGATCGTCTTGAAGCCGGAAAAGTTGCCGCCCGTGGCGTAGCAGCCGCATTCGAGGATGTCTAGGTCGTCAGTCAAGGCCCTTTGGAGGAACGAAGAGCGACTCACGTCCGGCGATAAGAGACTGCGCCAGCACATCCCACTGCGTTTCCTTCCAGCCATGCCACCAAGCAGCAGCACCTAAAGGACATCAGTGTCTGCTTCAGCGAAGCACGAAGCGTCTCAACACACCCATAACAGGACTGGCATCGCAGCACCGTCCGCAAATGACGATGTCTGCCCCAGCCTCCAGTGCGGCAACGATGCCACCCATCCCAATGTACGCATTCGCGCTGACGATTGGCGCCTTGATGTCGGAGAGCTGTCTGTCCTGCACGTCGAGATGGGGCGATTGACCGGGCTGCTGCAGCGCTTCGAGCTGGCTCAAGACATTGTCGCCCTCAACGTACGCAACCCTGAGCGAAGTCACGCCGTATGACGCGAGTTGCTTTTCAACGGCGGCTGCCAAGCCGTTGGGGTTGAGGGCGCCGCCATTGTGGACGACTTTGATGCCCTTTGCAGCGATAGTTCGGGCTGTTTCGCGGTCTAGCTGGCGGAGGAAGCCGGAGTCGTAGCCTTTGGAGGGGTCCTGCTTCTGTTCGAGGGCCAGCCAGGCTATGCTCACGTCATTAGCTGGGGATGCATGGGAGTTTGAGGACGGGTTTCGTACCGATGTTCATCTCGGCGAGGTAGTCGGCGGTGACGACGTCGACAGGTCCATCTTTGACGACGCGCCGAAGGGCAGAGGGGCCATCGCCTGATGTCTCGCGTCAGTGAAGGAGCGGAGGGGCGCGTCAGCTTCGAGTCACTCACCGGTAGCACCACTGCAGTTGGCGATTCTGACAGCGCGTCTTCTGTCCATCTCGACGCGTCGTGTCTCTTCGTTGGCCTGGAGATTTCGAGGGATGAATGAAGAAGGGAGATCATCTTGGCGCGTGAAGAGGTTTTGAGACAGATGGTGTTGAAGTTGTGATGGATGTCCCGAGGTAATGGGCGGGCATGGCAGGGGGTCTTCCAGGGGTTCAGAGCTTCCCCGCACGAAGCTCAGCGCCACAACGGCTATCTCGGCCCCCCCTCTCCAAGTTGCGCCCAGCTTCAGGTTGTTGCATGTTGCTGCTTCACCTCCTCAAGGTGGAACATGATAGTATCTCGACTATTGGAGCGTTGCAGGTAATTATTATCGAGTGAGATCTAAATTAGCTGTCTTTTCTTGCGGCTCCAACCGCGCCGCCCTCGTGAAGGCCCTCCTGGCGCATCAAAGTATCGCAAGGTAGCCGAAGCAGAGCCACAGAGTGGCTGGAACATGCTCCTTTGTCTCAATCGCGGGATATAATGACGACTAGAATAGAATTATGCTGTCCTGGGCTTCGGATTCTGGTCTGTCAAGAACCTCGGTCAATCGGTTTTGGTCTGGAGAGGTCGGCCTCGAAGTGCAGACAAGCCGATGGCCTAATCGGGGAAGCAGATCGCAGCCGAGAGGGACCATCGGCACGACAACGACCAGCCCCATGCTTCGCCTTGCACTGAAATCGACAGCCACAGCGAAGTCTTGATGCTAAGAAATCGCTTATAGATCTCTTGAGCGTCTCAATCCCAATGACATCTCTGCACATCTGACTGATGACTCTATCGTCTGACAGTCAAACTCCCCCGATGGCGTACACGGGAGAGCGGCCCCCTGCAGGAACCCCCTGGCGCCCCTTGTGCCACAGCAGATCGATCTGCCGACATGATCCATCTGCATTGCCTGCTTCGGAAAGTGAACAGGGGTAATAAGCTCCAGGTGCACCGTTGCATGTTTCCCAGTTCCCAAACCCACACCACGTGCCAGCAACGAAACGCCTGCCCTGTTGGGCGCCGAAATCACCAGTTGAAAGGAGTTGTTGCACGGCAGGACCGGATCGATACCAAAACGTCGTCAGAGGCAATTTCAAGGCCCGCGCTCCTCCCCCTTCTCTTCGTCCCATCTTTTGCAGCCCCCCTCCAGCGCTCGTCCTCGACCCAAAACTCTTTTTTAACTCGCCCAAAGGCACCTTCGCCCTTTCAGCTTCCATTCTTCTGCACCTCTAAATTATCACCAAACCAACTTTGGGGACCTCAACCTCTCCCTCTCTCATCATGGACACCATTGTCAACCCTCTGATTGCCAGAGACTCCGGTATGAACACCACCGAGACTGTTGCCACGGCCGTGGTTTGCGGCGTCGCTGGCCTCGCGGCCGTTGGCCTCGGCGTCTGGGCTCATAAGGCCCTCAACAAGCGTGCCCTGAACAACGGCACCAAGGCCGACTTTGACTGGAACCACGAGATTGTTCTCATCACCGGCGGCGCTGGAGGTATCGGCGGCGAGACTGTCAAGCACCTTGCTCAGAAGGGCACCAAGATCGTCGTCCTGGACATCCTCCCCATGACTTACGATGCCCGTAAGACTCCCTTTGTTCCCGGTCCCTGCTTTGGGCTTGACTGACATGAATTACTCCGCGCAGCCCCCAACGTCCACTACTACAAGTGCGATCTCACCAAGTACGAGAATGTCATCGAGGTTGCCGACAAGATCAGGCTGTGAGTCTTCCTTGCTCTCACCAAAGTTCTCCATCAGCATTCTAACTCCACCCAGCCAGGTTGGAAACCCGACCGTCGTCATCGCCAACGCCGGCATCTGCCGTGGCCAACCCATCCTCCACGCCGAGAAGCGTGACATCTCCCTGTAAGCCTCGCTACCAAGCCTTTTCAAAACCAATCCGATCCTAACCAGTTCCCAGCACCTTTGAGGTCAACACGCTTGGTCTCCTGTGGACCATCAAGACATTCCTCCCCTCGCTTGTCGCCAACAACCACGGCCACCTCCTCATCGTCGCTTCTCAGACCGCCTTCATCACCTCCGCCGGCGTCACGGACTACTGCGCCAGCAAGGCCGCCGCCCTCTCCATCTACGAGGGCGTCCACTCTGAGATGAAGCACATCTACGAGGCCCCCGCCGTTCGCGTCTCGTGCATCAGCCCCAGCCACGTCAAGACGGGCATGTTCGCCGGAATCAAGTCCGTTCCTGGCATGTCTAGCCTCACCCCCGAGTCCATCGCGAAGACCATCGGCGACATTCTCTACAGCGGCAATGCCCAGAACATCATGGTCCCCAAGCTGGCCTACGCCAGCAAGCTCACTCGCCTCATGCCCGAGTGGTTCCGCATTGCTGCTCAGGACATAGCCGCTGGTGCCTTCACCACCCTCCGCCCCCACGATCCCATGGCTAAGAGCCAGTGAGACGGGAAGCAGGGATGTAAGATACGACAACGGCTTACGACGATGGCTCACGACGAGATGACTTGATGGGATAATGTATACGGAATGGCGACATGAAGGAGATGGGCTGGGTTAGACGGACACAAGCATCCCTCATAGAGACATGGCATTATCATTTTCTTCTCAACACCTTGAACCTGCATATCGTAAAATTTCTCTCTGGCCCAGCGGTCCCGGCCTTCATGCCAAGCTGTCGCCTGACTGGGGGGTCTCCGTTCGGGCTAGACAGCTCCAGAAGCCTCTCAAAGGCTGCTAACATTGATCTTCCAGTCAAAATAAACCTCGAGGCGGCAAGTCCGTTCTTGTTCTCTGTCAGCTCTTGACATTGCATAGCTTTCAAGACGGCAAATCCATTCCTGCTGGAAGTCCTGGACATTGCAGCGCCCATCTGCGCAGGCACGGGTCACACGTGACCACCCTGACGTGTTCAAATTCACGTCGCTGCCGTTCCCAAGTGAATTCATCGCCTGAAAATAAACGGCAGCGACGTCGTGAATCAGTACCCAGCGCACGGGCCACAATCGCTCCTATAAAACCAAGGCCTCCAGACTGAATCCTCCCAACTTTCTTCCTCCTCCATCACCCACCACTTCTGGGCACTATCCCGCCCTCAGCATTGGGGAGGGGGGCCCTACCTTTCGTCCACGCCAAGCCAACACATCATGGCCCTTCTCCCCAATGCAATTCTTGTCATCTCGCGCCGGTGGGGCCACACAAGTCTCCTCTTCACCTCCTTTCACTTGCCTCACTGGCGCGAGATGCCTTTCAACCAAGCCTTTCGCACCGGGGAGGGGACTGGACTTCCAAGCTCGACCCCATCCTCTCCCCCAGGTGCCAACAAGAGGGGCTCTGAGGCCTGTTGCCTCAACCCCAGTCAACGAGTCTCACCACGTCGCCTCCGGTGAGAGCGACACCGCCGGAACCGAGACTACCATGAAGTCTAACGGTGAGCAAAAAAGTGAGTTTTCTGCTTTGGACATCTTTGCCCGCACACATGCTGACTTCAATTCTGTGCAGAAAAAAAAAAGAGAAAAAAAACTAGGAGAACAATGACGAGCTGCTTCATTTCCCGCCGTTCTCACGGTCGAGGCGATGACATCGACATGGTGGTGGCTGCCTTTCGCATTTGCCCAGTTCACGAACGACGAATGCCGTGCTGGAGGCAGGTGAGTTTCCCTGACTGTCAACTTGATCCTCAAACTGACTTGGACCTGCCTAGTCACCGCCGATACGGCAAACACTCCAAGGATGTCATCAACTCATGGACCGGCCTCGTGGACCGCAATTGGTTCAAGCAGACCCTGAACCTTGAGGCCTACCTTCTGGACATCAGCGATCCGAAGGTCCTCGCTGTCCGCTCCCTCAGGGAGCGTCAGGTGGCCGAGAACATGACACGCGACGCCGAGGCTCGCAATACTGGGTCAGGAAGAAGGGTCAGGAAGAAGGGTCAGAAAGAAGGGTCAGAGAGAAGGGTCAGGAAGAAGGGTCAGGAAGAAGGGTCAGGAAGAAGGGTCAGGAAGTTTTCAAGATTAGAGAGGCCTCGGTGACTGGTGTTACAATGAACATGATTGAGGACTGGACTTGAACGAATCCTAGCGAGTAGTGACAGACGGGACGAGGTGTCGATGTTCACAGCAGCAACAGTGACTTAGTGTCCAACTGAACCAGACACAGCGCAAAGGACTCCCAAGGAGGAGACGTTTGTCTATTTTTGGTTTGCAGCGTACCTGTTCGGTCTGACCGGGGATGGTGCAAAGCGCTGCTATTGAAGGGCACACCCTTGACCAGATTGCGCAGAGAGATTCCAGCGGCAGCCGCGTCGGACTCAGAAAACAACTTGATGAACAATCCCTTTCGAGTCAATATCCTCGGCCTGCTGCCTCGAGGAGTGGTTCGGGACAAATTCTCTCGTCCTTCCTGTCTCTCAATCTCCACTGTCTATCGGTGTTGCCTGAATGGCGCACACGAGACATTTTGGTTGGCTCAATTGCACCTGCAGGCCCCTGACGCAGCTGCAGCTACGGCAACCGTGCCCGAGCTCCAAACAGGCAGCGACATTCGAAGTAAACATATCTTCGCGACGACATCCAACGCCAATCGAGAGACCAGGCCATCTCAAGACCACCAAAGACAAACAATGGACCAACTCCTGCTCGATAATGCCGAGCGCTTCGGCCAGCTCGTCAAGGGCTTCAAGCCTACGGCGACCAAGACGACGGCCAAGAGGCCAGCCCCCGAGGACGCCGACATGGTCATCACCGCCCGCATGCGCCCCATGTCCGAAGACGAGAAGGAGTCTGGGATGGTCCCGGCTGTCTTTGGACGCGAGGGAGCATCAGGCGTCGCTGATCTTCACGAGCTGCGGAAGACGGTTCGCGGTACGCCAGGTCTGACGGTAAGCCGACCTCCTCCTACCGTCCTCAACACTGCTGACTCCGAAACAGTCGACCGTCTTCTCAATCGATCGGGTCTTTACCTCGAACGAATCAAATGAGGACATCTACAGAGATTCAGTCCAGCATCTCGTCCCCTGGGCCTGGTCCGGGGGAGTCAGCACAATCTTCGCCTACGGCCAGACTGGCTCCGGCAAGACCTTTACCATCAGCGGCCTCGAAGATCTCGTCGCCAAAGCCTTGACGTCGGACTCCCTCGAGGGAACCCGCGAGATGTACATTTCCATCGTCGAACTGGCCGGCAACGCAGCCTGCGACCTCCTCAACGCCCGCCGTCCCGTGTCTCTTCTTGAAGACTCCTTCGGATCAACCCATCTCGCCGGCGCCGCCGAGCTACGCATCACCGACACCGCCTCCCTACTCGCGCAAATCGCCACGGCCGCCGCCCTGCGTAGCACGGCTTCCACTCAAAAGAACGACGCTTCGTCACGCTCCCATGCCATCTGCAGAATCCGCCTCGAGAATCGCGCCCTGCCCCAGTCAGACGACGGTCTACTGTACATGATCGATCTTGCCGGCTCTGAAGCCGCGCGAGACGTTACGGTCCATTCGGCCGATCGCATGCGCGAGGCCAAGGAGATCAACGCCAGTCTATCGACGCTGAAGGATTGTATCCGCGGGCGGGCGAGCCTTGACGCCGGCGGGACGGGCAAGACGTACCTGCCGTATCGTCAGAGTGCTTTGACGAAGCTGCTCAAGCACGTTTTTGACCCGTCCACTGAGCGAAGCTGCCGAACTGTTGTTATTGCCTGCGTCAATCCGTGTCTTGCCGATGTAGCGGCGAGCAAGAACACGCTCCGTTACGCTGAGCTTCTCAAAGTCGACGTGCCTAAGACGGGGGCCGTCAAATACGACGCAGGGAAGCCCGCTACATGGTCGAACGAGCAGCTGCGCGACTGGATTGGAAGCAATGTGAGTATCTACGTCGCCTAGATCGAAAGGGCGGTACTGATGCAATGTAGAGTGGCACACCAGCTGTGTCTTCAGATGTCCTCGCCCCAACTGAAACTGGAAAACAGCTGCTTCGTCTTCCAGCGCCGGAGTTCATCAGCCGTGCTCTGAAGACGCCGGGCGTGACTGTCGAGCAGGCAACGGCTTTTCAGTCCAAATTTTGGCGGCTGCACATCGACTCTCAGCACGCAAAGGCCGCACCGTCGTCATCAGCAGCAACGGAGAGTTTCTCCCAGGTCGACAAATGGGGAAACAGTGACTCGAGCCGCGACGCACGCCCTGAGATGGCCGGTGTCCCGTTCAAAGAAAGAATAAGGCCTGGCATGGTCGTCACTTGGGAGCCTGGCATGGGGTCACCTGGATACACTCGCATCGCGGGGCGGAGCATATGCATCGTTCTATCACGGGAGGATACCGCTGCCGAGATGGCCTACCGTTGTGCGCTGGTCAACCCAGGGCTAATGCCGGGTGCGTTCGAGGTCAACATGTGGCGGCAATGGGTGGTTAAGGTGGACCAGATGACTGCAGAGGTGTTGCTCGATTACGACGCGGCGACTCGGTATTATTACGAAAGCGTTTAAAAAGTTCATTTGAGGGAGAAAAATACACGTCAGAAAAGCTGCAAGTAATCCCGATCTTCTGCCAAGCTCATGATGTATGCATGGGCCTCGGACACAAGGAAGAACAGGAGGATTGCCCCAATGACTTTCAACCAGATCCAGACAGGGTGCACAGGCTCCACGATCGACGCGGCCAATTCCTCCGCGTCTGAGAATACGTCGTCGTTCGAAGAACACGATGACTCCATTTCGTGGGATCTCTTAATCTAGGATATGTTAGTGGTTGGTTTGGAACAATGGGGACAAATGGGCGAGAACTCACTTCCAGCTGAGCTCGGAGTTGTTCATAATTGTGCTCATGTATGACTCGGACATCTTCCCAACGGACTGGTCCCTCTGGGTAGAGGAAAGCGACGTCCGGGTCCTGCTACTTAGCCAATGGTCAAATGGTCCACATATTGGGGTTTGAACTTACCTCCATGATCGTCGAAAGATTTGTTGGTCCACGCATGGCTTGGTGGAGTGCGACGAGCTTCCAGGCGTTGGACATGGAGGGCGCAACAATGCAGACACGGATGGTTGGAAGTCGTTGTTGCGGACGAAAAGGAACTCTGTAGTGGGAGTATTCGTCGTCGTACTCGCATCGTGTCTTAAACGAGGCTCTGCAGGTCTTTGACCATTCTCGTGAGGAGTTTTGGGGACTGAGGCCCGAAACGGCGATTCGCGACTTGATAACGACCATTTTGAGTGCTGCACAGAGTACTGATGAAAGATGCGGAGGAAGATGAAAGAGGCAGCATTTTCTTCGCTCCTGGGATCTTGTACTACGGAATGGTCATGGCAGCCTGTATGTGATCACGCTGTTCAAGCCTTCCACCGTCGACTTTGACGCCATGGCGTTTAGGAAACGTTATTTTGCATTTGAGGCCGCGGAAGGCGTGCTCGACACGCCGCAATGCACTCAATTAATCGAAGAAAGACACATCGTGTAGACTGTCACGAACTTGGGCGTCAGAAGTGCTCTTGATTCCTGGAGCTTTGGTGGTGGTCGACGTTGAGACAGGAAGCCCCTGAGGTGGCTGAACAACCTGCTCAAGCCACAAGCCACCACTGCCGGAATTAGTGCACTGTGGCTGCCACCTCATTCAATTGAAGTTCTGCTCTGCCACTGTAGTGCCGCGCACCTCCATTGCTCCCGGAAGTCGGCATAATTACCCGGAGTCATTTCTCAGCAGCAGGGATTGCCCGTGACGCTTTTCTCTCCCCAAGCACGGCGCTGCAGCCACCTGATTCAAGACCACAGCCATCCCGCGGCCCAGCAAGATGCCGCGCTCCGATCTGCAGCCCTCACATGTCTTTTCGACTTCAAACTTCTTCCCCCAGACACATGCAGCTCCAAGATGGCGTCAGTGCCCTCCCTCAGCCCTGACACGGCAACGGTAACCACCAGTCCAAGACGTTGCTCATCGTCTGAACCTGCTTGGCCTTGACCAGACCACGTCGGGGAACGTCAGCAATCGTGCCATTGGCCCCAGACGGCGGACATGACTCGGGAGTGGAGGGCTCGACAACCCCGCGACGAGGGCGTCCCCGGACCCCCTCAACGAGGTCCACATGGTGTGCCTCACAGGTCACTAGAGGGCTCGAGGGGCCCATCTCCAGTGGCTTCCTCTCTAGTCGCCCCCTGATGGGATGCGGGGAGTGAGGAGAGGAGTCTGGGATCTTTCCTCCCAGTGACGGAGTCCCCCCAGACTTTCTTGCCCTCAGGCGTTCCAGCCCATCGTTTGCTAGCCCGCCCCCCGAGTCGTCGGGGAACCGGCCGTCCCCCATCAACCAGTTCTTGGCCCCGCCTGACTCTTGCCGTCGAATCTTCCCCCGGACATTACCAACTTTGCTTGTGCTGATGCTCTGAGCCTGGAAGACTGCGAGGATATTCGGTTGCAAGAGACATCAAGACACGAACAGCAGCGCATCGAGACGATCAAGTCCGACATCGACGACACCATTGGCGACTCCCGCGCATCCCAACTTGAACCTCCGCCGGACTCATCCCCGGTTCTCCTCTCCTCCGACACCATGGCCAAACGCTCGTGGACAGAGGCCAACGACGGCGTTGAACATACGGTAGGGCATCATAGACAGTCCTCATCCATACCTCTTCCCCCAGCTGACCATCGCAGGGCGTCGCGCAACCTCCACCACCCCAATACTATTCCTCCGTATCTCCCCAGAACCCCGAAAACCGCCGGACAAGCCAAGGACTCGGAACGCCACCAAGCGCCGGCCTGGCCAACGCCGGCATGAGCATGAACGTCAGCGTCAACGGCAGCAACGGCCAATCCACGGCCATGGTCCCCGCCGCCGAACAACCGATTCCCCAGATCTCGCGAAAAATCAAGGCTTGCGCCGCATGTCGGAGACACAAGGTGGGAGATTACATCGCGACAGCCCAGCAGACAAGTGAGACTGACCGACGGCCAGATCAAATGTATCATGGACGAGAGCGGTCCCCCATGCCGTCGCTGCTCCGAGCGCAGCCTCGGATGCGTTCTGGGCAAGAATCTACAAAGCATCATCGACGAGAAGACGCAGTATGTCCCCAAGAAACCCCCTCGTGACCACCACCTAACATTCCCCCTCCAGATACACCGACGCCGTCCTCCAAGACCTCGAAAACCTCCACAGCGTCCTCCGCGACGTCACCCGCAAAATCGGCGTCCCCGAACCCGGCAGCCTCCAAACAACCACCCTCCGCGACGCCGGCCCCTCACCACCCCCCTCAGACCGCGACCGCGCCCTCTCCAACGGCCATAACCGCCTCGCCGCCGCCCGACACGACGACCACGGCCCCTCTTGCGACAACTCACCAAAGATATCCCCCGAAGACGACACCGGTCTCCCCCACGTCCCCATTCAATCTCTCTACGCCCTCACAAAGCTTCGCGCCCTGCGCTCTCCCGATGACAATGACCGCCGCGGCCACGCAGATGGCGCTGCCTCTTCAGCAGCGACACCACCTCCCGACGACCTTATCTCTCGGGGAGTCATCACGCTTGATGATGCGGAGCGTCTCTTCAGACTCTATCGTGACCGGCTCGATGCCTTCATGTACGGTGTCGGCTGTCGCTACCAGACTCTCGATGAGTTGCGCCGTCGGAGCCCGGTTCTTGCTGCCGCGACACTCACCGTCGCTGCCCTGCACGATCCCCAGGCTGATGCCATCTATGGCGCCTGTTCCTCCGAGTTCCGTCGTCTCATGGAGCGCTCCATGTTCGACCGCCGTGTTGACCGAGACTATCTTCGCGCCATGTGTGTTGCCTCATATTGGCTAAGCGACATGTCATGGATGCTCTCAGGCTACGCTATCCGCCGCGCTGCAGAGCGGAATCTGCATAACAGCCATGCCCGTGCCATTGAGGGCCGCGGGGGTGATGGTGCTGCCGATGGTGCTCGTCTGTGGTATATTCTCAACATCTGCGACCAGCATCTGGCTACGCTTTATGGCCGCCCTGCCATTGTCCATGAAGACCCCTCGATGCAGGGCTGGGAGAGTTTCTTGCAGTCACCCATTGCCAGCGACGAGGACCGCCGGTTGCTGAGCCAAGTCGCCCTCCTGAGTATCCTCGGCAGCATTCGCGAGCTCTTCGGTCCCGATAAAGGCCAGCCCGTCCCAAGAGCATACCTCCATCAAATCGGCCACTTCAACAAGTTGCTCGATTCCTGGATAGGCCACTGGTCAGCCACCCTCTCAGGTATGCTCCCCCCATCGAACGTTCTCACAGTGACTGACGTGGTGCGTCCCAGACCAATACCACCACATTGGCCGATTCCCCCGCAAAGGCGCCCTCCTCCACTATCACTTCGCCAAACTACACCTCTACTCCCACATCTTCCGCGGCCTCTCCGGCGACCAACCCATCCCTCACTATTTCCTCGACTGCACCGCCGCTGCCGTCGCAGCCGCAATCTCCACCATCGACTTCATCCTTACCGACCCGGACATTGCCGCCGGCGTCGTCGGCATGCCCTCGTATCTCCACTGTATGACGGCCTTTGCCTGCATGTTCCTCATCAAAGTCGCTGTCAAATACGGCGCCGATCTCGTCGAGCCAGATCGGGTATGGGATCTGACGACCAGTCTTGTCCGGCACTTCCGCTCCCTTCCTGCTGGACGCTGGCATCTCGCCAATCTTATGGCCCCGGGGCTTGAACGGATGGCTGCTACGTTGAGGGCGGGAGGCGGCGCTGCGGGAGCACAGGCCAGAGCTACGGCTGCCGCGGCGGCGCGCAACCAAGATGCGCAGGGCATGGTGATGCAGCAGGGCGGTGGTATGGTGGATCCGATGACCATGGCGCCGGGGGCAGACCCGACGCTCATGGGAGGAGAGGGGGATCTGTTCTTCGACTATGACATGAGTTTTGGACTTTCACCCGTGTTCCGATTCGACGCGGCGGCTATGGGGATGGATCCTACGGCAGCTGCTGTGGCGGCGGCGCAGGGGGGCCCGACGGGAGGGCAGATGCAGGAGTTTACAGACGTCGACTATGGCATGGCCAGGCCGCCGACGTAGGGAAGGGATCACTGATTTTGAAGCGTAACGGATATGATGGGTACAAGCGAATCTATTCATTCAGATATTGCAGCAACTGCCTGCTGAGCAACGCTTGAAACCAACACCTTGATTTAAACAATTATGCAAAACATGCTTTCCAACTCATCCAACGATGCCCGCCCCTTCCCGCCGTGTGGGTATTTGAATCTCCTCATCGTCCGAGCTATCATTGTCTCCCTGCACAGCGAGATCGAGCATTCTTTCAATCTCATCATCCGCCAGCGGCGGCCGCGATCGGTGACCGCCCCCAAGCCCCGTCGGCAGGGACAAATGCCCCCGATGACCTGGGGAGTATGGTCCAGCAAACCCGCCACCATTGATGCGGCGGCGCGCCGGCGGTCCCCGGGGCGTTCGCACCTGAGGGCTTGTGTCAATGTCCATGTCGCTGACGGAGCTCGGGCTCATCTCGAAACCGACTCGTTTTGGCGGCGGCTTCGCGTTGGGAAGGCCTTTTCGAGGTTGTGACGTCGGCAGGGCGTGGCGACCTGGTAGTGGTTGTGATGATGATAGGCCTACGGGGACGTAGCCGTGCTTCATGTTGCCCGAGTTGCCGGGGCTGCTCATGAAGAGGAGTGACTCGGCCGCGTCCTGTTCTCTGACGTTCTGGTGCGGTGAGAAGAGGACTGGGTCGACGTTGCGGCCGCTGGGTCGTGGCGGGCCTCGATATGTTGACTGCGCCGGAGTTTGTGGTGAGGCGCTCTGGGAGTGAGAGAGGAGGGTTGGCGTGTAGTGCGGATTCGAGTTGCGGCGCGGGTTGCGAGGGTTCGGTAGGGGACGTGATGCCGGCTGGATGGTTACGGGAGGTGCGAGGGTAAGGCCGTTTTGAGCTGTTGATGGGGGCGATGCCGAGTTGTGACCTCGCCGTGTGGGATGTGCGTTTTCCCTCCAGAAGCTCTCGTAGGTGGCAGGACTCGGGTTCGAGCTTGGTGTCATGGTGCTGGCGGGACCGTTGCGTCCGTTCATGGCCAGACGAGGACTAGCAGACGATGCTGTCCGGCCAGGTATTGTAGAGTTTGTCGAGGTTGGAGAGACGGCCTGGGAGGCCATGGATTCGACTTCGTCGATCGAGTGGGATTGCCAGCCGTGGTTCAGCTTGACCATGGCATACGAGAGGCGCGTCTTTAAATCGCTCGATAGCTGGGAATTTGCGTCAGCATTCTGAGACATGAAGACGAAGGGTACCCCTCTATTACTATCGCTTACCTCTCCGATTGTACTCGTTGTAGAAACGACCGAGACGGTGCTCGTGTTTCGCGAGTGCCCCCCGCGGACGGGAGACATATTTGTATCCTTGACCTCGCCGTCCGCCATGCGCTTCCGTGACGGGGCTGTCGTGTCGGTCTCGGCCATCTTGTCGCGGGCAGCGGCTAGTTGTGATAGCTGGAGGAGCTGCGACTCTTGGCTCGACGAATATCCTTTATCGAGGGGCCGTCGTATCGTATCGGTTTGGCTCGTGGGCGGGGTGAAGACGCTGTCTGTCGTGGATGCCTGGGATGCGTCTTCGGAGGGACCTGATTGTCGTCTGATCGGGGATACTAGCTGTTGTTGTTGCTGCTGCTGCTGCTGCTGGGCGGCAGCGAGGGCGGAGAGGGCGGCCAGCGACTGCAAGGCCTCGACGTCGCGCGGGTCCCTGGGGAGAGCGGCGGTCACGGTCGCGTTGCCCGCAACGGCTTCGTCGCGGTCAGTCGCGTCCAGGCGGACGGGAGGGTGCAGGGTTTCGCGCAGGCCGCTCTGAGACAGACCAAATGTGGCGAGGGTGTGGGATTGCACAGCAGGAGCCGCGTCGGGTTCCCTAGCATGCCGGTCGCCTCCGACGCTCTGGTCATGCGGGCGGCCGTGTGCTGGTTGTGGCGGCGGCCTCGATGTTGCGTCCATCACGGGCAAGGGTCATGCGGTCCCCGGGTGGTTTCGAGGGTCGGTGGCCGGGGGTTGAGGTGGTGCTGGGTGGTGCTGGAGGACGCGACTCGGTGGGAAAAGAAACGACTGGCGCGACCGGATTGACGGCAGATGAGGAGCCCCAGTTTGTCGAGGGAGATCAGGGTCGCAAATGCCCAGGCGGTCGCGGTCGAGGGGTTGATATGAGGAGGGATTTGATATGGAAGCCTAGGAGCGACCGTAGCTGGCGACGATCGCGTACGTGGACAGTCGGTCAGCGGCGGCCACTCAGTCAGGTAGCAAGGCGAGTCGCGTGTCGCTCGCTCAGGTGTGCGAGACAGGCAGATGGATGCCGAGGCGGTCGGTCGTGTGTCGAGAATGAATATCTGGGTAACGATGCTGAGATGGTGCCAGACTTGAACGTCAGGTTGGTCTGGGGAGGAAATGGATGATGCGGTGTAGCGGATTGAGGAGCGAGTCGTCCTCAACGTGAGTCTTGCTGCCAACTCACTTTCAGTCGCTCGTCCCGAACCTGTCCTGCTGTGCTCTGTGCTGCTGCGCTGCGCTGTGCCTCCCAGCGAAGTTAGCCCTCGGTGCGGTGGTGCGGCGGTTTACGCGGTCCTCGTCCCCTCCAAACGCGTCGTCTCGGCTGTGGCTCCTGCACGACACCGACTCTTGTCCACTGAACGCGGGAGTCTGGGAGGGGCTATCCCCACAGCCGGACTGCTTTCACAGGCCGCCCCTGTGCGGAATGGCGCCCCCTCTGGACGAGTCACGAGCCTCCGAAAGTGTCACTCGGCCGCGTCAGTGGGGTTTCGTTGTGCTCCTCCCCCAGGGCGCTCCCTCACCGCTAATATCAGCGCCTCTAGCCCCCTGACAGTCGGCCTAGGACGCCTCCACTGCTGGGCGGATTGGCGCCGTCAGGGTCCGGGGCGGGTTTCCATCGCCACCGTGGCGCCCACTGGCTCGCCCAGGCGGGATGGGGCCACCCAGGATTCGCACCGCCGTGCGCCTTCTTCAGCGGGCAGATCATCTCGGGGATGGGAGGGGGAGAGCGGGCAGAACACCTAAGAAAATAATAAACATGGATCCGATCCCATGTTCAGTCGAGCGTCGGGGCGGGTGTTCCATCACATCACCCTCCGCTTCGTGCGTGCCCCGAAATCCCGCAATCACCCACATGGAAGCGACCGTCAATGTCAATTCACCACGCTCTCTGTCTCTCGCCAGAATGGACGGCGTACAGCGAGCGCCCAATTACCCGGCAATCTCGGCCGTGCGGCGTCGCGGACGGGTCGAATCCTGTTTTCGTCACCAGGTCAAGCCTGCACCAGCCCAAAAGCGCCCAAGACGCGCGATCACGTGCTCCGCCTTATGCATTGCTTCTTCTGCCCTGACGTCGCCGCTGATTGGGCGGGACGTGTCACTGCCACTGGCGCCCCTGAGATTGACAAGGCACAGTCATCATGTTGAGGCGGCTTCATTGAGGCCTCTTAACCACATGCCGGTTCGTCCGACTTTGCCGTGTGTCCACGGATGCCACCGTCCAAAATGACGCCCTCGTTGTCATTGCGGTCATCCTGCACCCTTCTCCAGGCCGCTTTGCGATCCTTCCGGCCCTCCAAGGCCTTGCCGCCATCACCCTTGGGCGGCTCGTACACCGGCCTGATGATGTGTCCGAGGAGCGGGTTTTTGCTAAACGCGCCGCCAGCGCCTTGTGTAGGCGCAGTAACGTAGTTGTCATCAGAGTCGTACTGAGGAGCGGCGCCTTCCACCGGCGAGGCCGGCCGCTCCACGGCGGCCATCTTCTTGACGACCTTGCCGTTGACCAGGTCGATGCTGACAATCTGTCGTCGTTTCTCATACTCTGGCCGGGCATTCCACTCCATCTCGCGCAGCAGCTTTTGCTGTCGCTTGAGCTCCTTGGCCCGCTCCTCTGGCGTCGACCACATGCTGCCACCTGTGCCTCCCATGGCACCCGTCACGTCGAAATCCGCCGCTTCATCTCTGACAGTTGTGCGCTGAGCGTTCTGGGACTGGAAGCTAAGCAGCTTGTCCCTATGTTGGAGGGCCTTGTTCTCGGCATCGCTGAGGGCGCCGGGCTTGGCCAAGTTCTGTGAGAATGCGGCCGGCTTCTTGCTGATCTCCGCACGCTTGTGTGCCTCCCTATCGGCAGCCATCTTCTCACGTCCCCTCTCGGACCTCAGCTCCTTGACCATGGCCTGCACATCAGCAGGCGTGAGCAGCGGTGCACCACAAAAGGTGCAGGGGCCCAAGCCCTCCTTCAGGCAGATGACCTTGCCGCATGACAGACAGTTGGGCGCAGCCGTCTGGAGGCCGTGTCTTGTAGCGACGCAGTTGCACCGCCTCTCATTGGCATCTTGTTGCAGTGTTGGATTCGTGGAGATCTCTAGCGCGCGAATGGCAGCGTCAAGGTCGTTCAAGGCCGTTGAAGCGCCTGCCATAGGGGTGCCTCCGGCGATGGAGATCTTGGTGCTTGCATTGCTTGGCTTGGGCGTCGACGACCGCGTGACTGGCGTGGACTTGGGCTTGGCCTTCTGGTGTCCTTCCGAGATGAGGTATCCCGCGGCCGTCCTCTGCTGCTGGGGAGGCGGGGTGGCGCTCTTTATCGGGGGAGGGGGTCTCGCTGCGTTGCTCGACGGTGCTGGGCTCGGCCGCTTGCCAATGTAGTCGTCGAGGTGGTCTTTCTTGTTGTATGTGACGCCCGGTAGCGGTGCTGCCGTCTCAATCTGCCTTGCCACGGGTGTGTGAATGGCTGCCTTCTTTTTCTTGTTCTGACCCCTCTTGTGTTTCGGGACGCCGTCGGGGACGTCGCTGTTGTTTGCCGACGACGCTTCCGGTGTCGCGTTCGCAGCCGGGGCGAGCGTCTGTCTCCTCGAGTTGAATGAAGATATGAACTCGATGGCTTGGGGAGAGTCGCCCAAAAGGTTTCCGAAATGCTCGGCGGCTTCAGGCTTGGAGAGCGTAGAGGCGTAGTCCAGGACTTGTTTGAGCTCGTCGTCCGGCAGGGGGAGGAGCCGGGAAAGCTGGGCGAGGGACATGGCGAGGATTTCGAAGGCGATACAGGGGTTCGGTGCTTGGTCTTCGTAGACGGTTGTCGTCGCTGTTGGCGTTGTGCAGTTTAAAGTCAGAGCGGCAAGAAGGTGGGATGCAATTCCTGTGTTTAGTGACGGACAGAAGACGAAAGCTAGCGCCACACTTACCCCACGTCTCCAGCCGACGGAGTCACCGGCGAGACGAAAACTGTGGCTCACCAAGCTTCCCCGTGGCTGGTGGACCGCCGACAATTCGCCGATATTCCCGGCCCAGCCCGATCCTGCTGCCATCCCGCTATCCCCAAACAAGCCTAGCCACACTCCCCCGACCCTGTCCATCCCCATCCGACCAAGGAAGCACCGCCCAACGGAAGCAACAGCTCAGCACCTTGGGGCCCCCGTTCCTGCCCCTGCACCGGCCACGGCATCCTCTCGACCGTGCGTTGCCGTGTGTCCATCTTTTTTCTCAACCTCCGTCGTGACCCGTCTCTTCCAGCCTTTCCGCTCTTAATTCCCGCTCGTCCCCATACCACAACCTCTCCCATCACACACCCACACCACATCCCTCTCTCTTGACAGTCTTTTCGTCAGCAGATCCCTTCAAGATGTTCGCCCCCAGGATTCAGCGCCGCATGTTCTCGGCTTCCACCAGGAACGTACGTACTTGAACTCCCTTTCCCCCGGTCGTGCCACGCACCCTCTACCTCCGAGGCTGCGCGGCCGAGCCGTCGTCCCAAAACTTCGAGATGTCCCGAGCTAACATGTGGCCTCATACAGCTCTCCAAGGTTACCGTCCTCGGTGCCGCCGGCGGCATTGGCCAGCCTCTCTCTCTGCTCCTGAAGCTCAACCCCCTTGTCACTGAGCTCGCTCTCTACGATATCCGTGGTGGACCTGGTACGTTTGTTTGTCCTCAATTCAAATGCCGACCTCGGCCATCCATCGGCATCGGCTCNTCGGCTCGGCTCCTCCAATAGCATCTTGCAGCTCGCTAACAATCCCCTCCAGGTGTCGCCGCTGACATCTCGCATGTCAACACCAAGTCGACTGTCAAGGGCTACGACCCTACCCCTACCGGCCTGGCCAACGCCATCAAGGGCTCCGACGTCATCCTCATCCCCGCCGGTGTCCCCCGCAAGCCCGGCATGACCCGTGACGACCTGTTCAACACCAACGCCTCCATTGTCCGTGACCTCGCCAAGGCCTGCGCCGAGTCTGCCCCTGAGGCCAGCCTCCTGATCATCGCCAACCCCGTCAACTCGACCGTCCCCATCTGCGCCGAGGTCTACAAGGCCCGTGGTGTCTACAACCCCAAGCGCCTGTTCGGTGTCACCACCCTCGACGTCGTCCGCGCCTCGCGCTTCGTCTCCGAGATCAAGGGCTCCGACCCCAAGGACGAGAACATCACCGTTGTTGGCGGCCACTCCGGTGTCACCATCGTCCCCCTCTTCTCCCAGTCTTCCCACCCCGACCTGTCCGCCAACGACGCCCTGATCAACCGCGTCCAGTTCGGCGGTGACGAGGTCGTCAAGGCCAAGGATGGTGCCGGTTCCGCCACCCTCTCCATGGCCATGGCCGGTGCCCGCATGGCCGACTCCGTCCTCCGCGCCGCCAAGGGCGAGAAGGGCGTCATCGAGCCCACTTTCGTCGACTCTCCCCTCTACAAGGACCAGGGCATCGACTTCTTCTCCTCCAAGGTCGAGCTCGGCCCCAACGGTGTCGAGAAGATCCTCCCCGTCGGTGAGGTCGACGCCGTCGAGCAGGGTCTCCTTGAGGCCTGCTTCGCCGACCTCAAGAAGAACATCGAGAAGGGTGTTGCCTTTGTCGCCTCCAACCCCCCCAAGTAAACGTCAGCAATCTGCTGGTGTTTGGGAGCGGGCGAGCGTGTAGGTTCTGAGTGAGGGTGTGATCCGTCTAGGATTGGGTACCGGCGATGATGATGAGACAGGGCATCGTCTTTTCCCGACGCCCATCCGTCTTCCGTGTCTGCGCCTTTCGGGGATCCTCTCTCTAATTCTGGGCCAACCAAGCGCTGGATGATCCAAGGGAGAGGAGGAACCCTTTAAGGTGTGGAGTGGGAGGAGGGGAGGGTGCATAAAAGGTCTACCAATGGTAGATCGGCGTTGACGCGTCACGAAAGTTTCCCAAGTCTCGGCCTCGTCTGCCGGCTGTACTATAGTTTTAAGCAAAATTATGCTCTAGTGGCCGATCCTTGTGCAAATTCACGTCTTTTCTCGAAATCAGTCTTAATCGTACAATGTGATTGAAATGTGTCTCGGCCACAGTCGAGACGGAATTACTTCATGGGCCCCTACAACGGCCTGGCCTCTCCTCCTTCTCGGTCTGTCTCTAGTAACACATGGCAATGCAACATCTAAACCGCCTTTTCCTCTCCTCTCACCATGTCGAAGATCCCACACCGGGGATTTCGCACTTAGTGGGCGCGGCCACCCTGCCTCGCGGCAATCCTCCTCTCAAGCTCAGCGATCTTCTCCTCCTCCTTGCGCTCCTCCTCCGCAATCTTCTTCTGCGCATCCTCAATCTTCTTCGCCTCAACAGCCTCCTTGCGCTTCTTCTCACGCTCAAGCTGATCGGGCCTACGGGCCGCAATGTCGCGGGGCCTAAAGTCGGAGAAGAGAGCCTTGAGGACAATCTCGATGAGCCAGCACGCGCCGTAGTCGATGACCATGACGGTCGTCATGGTGTACTTGAACTCGTCAGAGAAGGGCACGAGCTTCATCTGCTGGTTGATCTCGGGGGCGAGCTCGAGCGAGCAGACAAAGGCGAGACCGGTGACACCGAGGATACCGTAGAACATGCCCTTGTTCTCAGAGAGGGACTCGCGGAAGGGACGGCCCTGGTAGTTGATGGCGAAGGTGCTGATCTGCTGGATGAGCTGGAGGAGGTAGACGGCGCTGTTCAGGAGGCTGGGGCTAAACTCGGCCTCGAGGTCGACGTCACCAGAGCGGCTGAGGGATGTCAGTTTGGGCAATCAGAAAGGGGTTTCAGTAGACTTACGGCTCAAGACGGTCGCACAGGCGAGCAATGTAGATCAGGGTCGTGATGTGAACGGCGAACTGTCCGAGGATGGAGCCGATGATGTAAAAGTTGAAAATGTTGGGCTGCGGGCGCTCCTTGGACAGGCCCTCAACGACCCTGGCGCGGGAGAGGGACAGGAAGCAGACGCTCATGAGCATACCGCTGATGGTGTACTGGCCGTCGCCAAACTTGATGCCCTCGAGGTAGAGGACACTGAGACTGTAGGCGGTGATCAGGCAGTTGAGGGCGAGAATCTTGTACATCTGGATAGTGGCAACGAGCGTGCAACGGCCCTGGCGGATAATGTTGGGAATGGCGACGACGTTGCGGAGCTTGCTGGTGAAGGGGGCCGCAACGGAAGCATCGCCGAGCTTGAGCGTGGGCGGCTCGCCGTCGTCCATCTCTGCCTCCATCATGGACGAGGACATCATGTCGGCGAGACCGGCGGCCTTTTTCTGCGCCTTGGCGGCGCGGGCGGCCTTGGGGTCTTCCTTGAGGAGCTGCTGGGCGGCGGGGGAGGTGACGGTCTCGATGTCGTGACCAGCGGACTTGGACCACTCCTCGGGAGTGACGTTCTTCCGCTTGGCCTCGCGCTCGACAGCCTTGGAGTAGTTGGGGTTCGTGGGGCCGGGAGGGTACAGGTGAGCGATCATGACGGGGACGGGAGGGGCGGGCTGGTTGAAGCGCTTCATGAGCTCAATCTGCTTCTGGTACATTTCCTTCATCTTGGTGTTGCGGGCGTGCTCGGCGATGCGGACAAGGTCATCCTGGGTTCCGTTGAGTAGGGCGACACCGATGTGAGCCTGCTTGAGGGCGCCGACGTCGTTGGTTCCGTCACCGGCCATGAGGGTGTAGTAGCCCATGTCCTTGAGGCCGAGGAGGATGTCCTCCTTCTGCTTGGGGGAAACGCGAGCGTAGACCCAGGTGTGGCGGAGGATAGTGTACCAGGCCTGCTGTCCCTTGAACTTGGCGAGAGCGTAGCCGGTAACACAGAGATCCTTGGACTTGATGATTTCGGGGTCGATGGGCTTGGTGGGGTCAACGGGGATGCTGATCTTGTCGTCGACGCTGCGCCAGACGAGCTGCTCACCGTCGTCGTTGTGCTCGGGGGCATCGAGGATGAGAACGTCCTGGTCCACAATCTCGACATCGCGGGCAACGTAGACGGCAGTGAGGGGGTTGTCTCCGGTGATCATGACGACACGGTGGCTGCTCTCGTTGAGCATCTGGACAGCCTCCTTGGCGTCCTCCTTGAGGGGGCAGGACAGGATGAGGAAACCGGCGAAGATGAGGTCGCGCTCGACAGTCTCACGCTTCATCTCGTTGATCTTTCCGCTGGGAAGCTCGCCCTCCGTAGTGAGCTGCTTGTAGGCGAGGGCCAGGACACGGGAACCGCGGCGGGTGAAGTACTTGAAGGTCTCCTCGTAGTCGGCGGGGACGACGCTGAGCATCCTCATGATGGTCTCGGGGGCACCCTTGACGCCGACGAAGGAGCCGCGGATCTTGGAGCCGTTCTTGTCGGTGCCGTTGACGGTGGCGATGGAGCTCTGACGCTTGAGGGCCGAGGAGAACTGGAAGCGGCGCTTGACCTGAACGGTACCAGCGACACCAGTGGCGGCGATGGTGGCAGGCTTGGCGGTGAGGATGTCGTTCTTGCCGAGGGTCCATCCGATCGAGCTCAGGGTAGCCTTCTCCATGGGGTCGCCGACGACCTCGCCCTCATCGAGCTTGACCAGGGCGTGGGCCGAAGCCAGAACCAGGGTGGTAGCAAGGCCGACCTCCTTCACGGGGGTCATGTGGGAGTGGGCGCCATCGGATTCGCGAGGAGTGTCGGTGCCAGTGTGGCCAAGACCAATACCAGCAATGCCCTCGACAACGAGGTCCTCGCCAGTCAGAGTTCCAGTCTTGTCAAAGCAGGCGATGTCGATGCGGCCGGCGAAGGGAATGCGGAAAGGCTCAGTGCAGAAGATGGCAAGCTTGGAAAGCGCGGCCAAGCTCGTGTTGACGGCAAGACTGAGTTCCATGGGCAGCTCAGGAGGCACAACGCTGGTGACAATCAAGATGCAGTCGAGGAGGAGCTTGGAGCGCTTGCGGTCCTTGCGAACACCCTCGTCCCAGACGTACCAGGAAGCGGCAATGGCGAAGATGAGGAGGAACAGGATGAAGAACAGAGCCTCGGCGTTGTTGGCAGAGACGCGTTCGGTGGAATAAATCATGGTACGGACCAGGCTGCCTTGGGAAGTTTCGAAGCCGGTCTTCTGAACGATGGCCATGGCGCCCTTGTCGGGAGGAGGGGGGACTCCGGAGAGAAGCTTGGG
Source organism: Plectosphaerella sp. P0831 (assembly GCA_014635975.1). Lineage (NCBI taxonomy): Eukaryota > Fungi > Ascomycota > Sordariomycetes > Glomerellales > Plectosphaerellaceae > Plectosphaerella > Plectosphaerella sp. P0831. The sequence goes on along the minus strand of JACAFV010000010.1, from coordinate 167,177 downwards.
CTTGGGCTCGTCGGGGTTTCCGTGGGTGATCTGGAGGACCTTGGTGCCGCCCCAGAGGAAGGCGTTCTTGTCAATGCCCTCGGGCTCGATGGGAGCGTCGTCGGGGCGGAGCTGGATGGAGTCCTTGAGAAGCGGGGTACTCTCGCCGGAAAGCATGGCCTCGTTGACGATGGCGGTTCCCTCGACGAGGAGCATGTCGCAAGCGACGCCGCCATCCTCCTTGGTGCGGCCAACAGAGACGAGATCGCCGGGGAGGAGCTTGTCGCTGAGAATCTCGGTCCACTTGCCGAGGCGGTAGACGTAGACATCGTAGGGCTTGATGCTCATGGAGCGGAACTCGTTGAGGGTGCGCTGACGCTGCCAGACGACGGTGCTCTCGAAAGCGACGAGCATGAAGAGGGTGAAGAGCGAGTAGTACCAGTATTCGTCGAGGAGCCAGAGACCGACGCAGAAGATCTGGAAGACGAAGAAGGGCGCAACGGCGTGCTCCTTGAACAGCTCGGTAAAGGTGGGCACGGGAATGTCGAAGGAGTTGGGGCCATATTCCTCCTCAATGCGTGTGAGCTCGGCCTGGGTAGTGATACCCTTGGACCTCTGGAACTTGCCGAGGAGGGGCTTGGGCTCGAGGTCAATGTCGAAAACGAGGGTGCGGAAAGTCTGCTCCTCGGGGATGTAGACGAAGCGGCGCTTCTGGAAGAGGAACGAGGTATTTGTCTTGCCACCGACCTGGAGCACGAGGGTTAGCTATTGTTGCCGAGAAGCTGTGCCTAGAAGGCGTAAGAAGGCGAGGAGGGGGCTTGCTTACCTGGTCACGGTCGATCTTGCAGACCTCGGCAGAGCCGGCGTTGGCGATGGGGAGGACCTTGATCAGGAGGGCATCGTCGATGGACTTTGCGCGCGTCGCGGTGAAGAGAGTCTGGAGGTTGACACTCCAGTGGGTGCACAGCCAAACCAGAGTCTGGGCAGTAACAATAGTTCCGATGGCGACAAAGGTCCACTCCTCTGAACCGAGGTGCTTCTCGTAGAGGTGGGCGGAGAGGTAGTAGCGAAGGAAGACGGGCCAGGCGACGGCAAAGGGCCAGATGTAGGCGTGGAAGTGCCAGGGCAGCGGCTTCCACAGCTCGGCGCCCTTGATCTGGTTGTTATCGACGAGTTGCGCCATGGTCGGAGGGGAGCCCGAAGGGGGCGGGACGATTCGAGGGGTGGTGGTGTGGTACGGTGCGGGCGGATCTATTGACGACGCATCTGACGATGGGTTGCCGATGCGAGATGCCGCGTGCTCTGCGGTTTCCCCTTGCGATGAAGGGAAGAGAAGGCAGAGATGGGGAGGGTGGGAGATGGGATTCCGTCGCAGGGAGGCGGGGCGGAATCTCGTGGAAGTGCAGAGGNAAGTGCAGAGGCAGAAGGACGTCTCCAGGACCTTTGCCGTTGGTTGGGTTAGTGAGATGTGTACTTTTTTCGCGATGGCAAATCCGCCGGCCTTGGAACTCGACGCCGCCTGTCGCCTGGTGCGAGTCGCCACGATTGGGCGGGCGTGGGGTCCGCTTCGGTGAGCGTCGGTCGGCGGGACGGATCGATTCTCCGGGGTGCCGCCGTCGCTTAGGTAAGCTTTCAGTGTGTGGCTCAGGCGAGCTCCCGCGCTGTCAATTCCGCTGTCGTGTTCAATTCCAAATGCTGGAGTTTGCCTTTTCCAACCGTGCTTCCTCATCTCCGTGACAGCCATTGTTGCCCAACTTCCACTCCCCAATGCTACCATGGAACGACCGGACAGCCTTGATATTGCCGACCTACCAGCTCACCCTTACTAGCACACACAGCCTTGCACAGTAGACCCACGCCTCATCCCCCTGGTTGGCATAGGACGCAATCTGCGACACCAGACCACAGACCACATGCTGCTCTCCCGCCATGCCAAACCGTCATCTCGGGCCCGTTGGGCCTTACTCCCCAGGTGCCACTTGAGCCCGTTTGGGTCAAAATAGTTTCCTTGGCCAACACCGCACTGAGCGACTGCGCGTGTCATCCCGGGCCTGTTCCCCCAGGATGCCTCCCTGTCGCAGCCCGATGTTTATTTATTTCCCCTGTGTCATGGACGGAAGCCCGGCTTGCTGTGGCTCCGGGGAAGCCAGCCGGACGGGGACGACACGACAGGACACGACACGACACGGCACGAAGCTGGGTTGAAGTTGGGGTTGCCCTGCCTCCGTCATAGGACACGGAGTCGTCCCCGTGGAGCTGAGCTTCAGCTATGAACAGAACGAAGAGCCTGCCCCGAAGGACTCGGCCGTGCTCCGTGTCGGGGCTATCCGCCTGGAACATTGGCATGCTGCCATCTCGGGCATCTGCACCTGGTCCGTTTGACAGGGCCCGTGTCTGTCATCGACACGTGCGACCATGGTAGGATTGCGTCTGTTCGGTCGTTGCCCGTAGTCGCACAATGTCTCAGCACACGGCCTCTGCCGCAAGACCTCCTTGGCCCTGGCATCTTCCGCTTCGCCATGCGCTACCGCATTCCGCTTCGATTCGATCCCTTGACGACATCTGCTGAGCTTATCTTGCACCTCCTTTTCTTTTTCTTTTGCTTCCCGCCCGTCGGATCTTCGACAGCTGCGCCCTCTCTGCATGATTCCTACTGCATGCGCCGGCGATTATGTCCCGCCCATCATCACCCTACGTCAAGTAACTCCTCCAGGCCCGATCGCCAACGCGTCATCGTACCTCGATCAGCCTCGTCTTGCCTTACTCGTCCCCCCATTCCTTCGCTCTCATGACTAACCCCAAGCTCGCGGCATCCAATCAGGCGCTGCCCAGCCTCGCCGGTGCCAGATCTCTCTCCCTTGGCGGTTCCGCACCAGGTCTCCCGGGGGGCCGTTCGTGATGTGGCGGAGCCGCTGGGCATTTCTCAAAAGTCTGGCTTCTGGGGCCTGGGCCTTGTCACCCACTGCCGCGCCCTGATACGGCATTTGTGGTTTCGACTCTTCCCGGGCCAAGGGTCGGACTCCCTTGGCAACATTCTCGCCCAGCCATGTGGCTGCCCGTCCGTCGTCAGGCGAGAATTGGACCCGGCAACCCTGCTTGGCCCTGGCTCCGACCGAGGATCTGAGATGGCCCGGACGTTTGCTTTTCGCCAATCCATGTCGCCCGCCCTTGTACCCAGGCCGCCAGCGCCCGCAGACGGGATACATAAGGATAAGCAAGCACCCCAGGGTCCCTTGATGCTGTCATGGTGCCCTGCTGTCTCTCTCCTATCTTTCGGTAGACAACAAGTCCTTTCTCCTCGAACATTCCTCTGTTTCGCAGATGATCGCACTTCGATCTCTCTTGCACACACCCAAGATCTCACCCAAGAAGTGGAGATAATACGACCGACCTGTCCCGTCATCCAGAGCTTGTCACGACCAAGCATCAACTCCTAGCATCTCTGCTACAACATTTACCTAATATCACTCCTCCGAGTACACAATCATCAAACATCGGCCCATTCGATGGCCCAGGACGTCGACGCAGCCGTCAATGCTGGATACCTTGCGTACCATGAGCCGACCAGTACGTCATCAACGCCATCATCACCTCAATGCGCCGCTGACAGCCGCCTCCAGTAATCCAACTCCTTGTCATCATCTCCTTCTTCTTCTTCCTCGCCCTCGCAGAATGGATCTCCGATAAGATCTTCAAAGCCGGCCTGATCGGCCAGATGCTGGTCGGTCTGGTCTATGGCATCCCCCTCGGCAACATCATGCCCATCGAGTGGCAAGAGACCTTCATCAGTCTCGGCTACATCGGTCTAATCCTCATCATCTTCGAAGGAGGTCTGACGGTCCACCTCGGTCTGCTCAAGGCCAATTTCTTCCTCAGCACCTGTGCCGCAACCGTGGGCATCCTCGTCCCCATCGGCCTATGTTACGCCCTGCTGTACGTTGGCTGGGGCTACGGCGCCGTTGAGACCTTCATCGTCGGAGCCGCACTCTCCGTCACCTCCCTCGGCACCACCTTCGTCGTCATCGGCAGCGCTGCCAAAGGCATCGACTTCGCAAAGACAAAGGTCGGCACCGTCCTCATCAGCGCCGCCGTCGTCAGCGATGTCACCGGCCTGATCATGGCCAGGTAAATACAAATTGATTCCTCATCGCTGCCTTTTCAACGTCTGCATCACGCAAGTCCCCCAACACCAAGATCCATTCATGCTGACACGACTCTCCAGTGTGATCCACAACCTGGGCGCCGTCGCCGAGAACAGCGATGCCAACCTTGGCTGGCTCATCGGCCGTCCCATCGTCGCCAGCGTCGCCATGGCCATCTTGTCTCCGCTGACGGCCAAGTACCTCGCCGGTCCCGTCTTCCGATGGTACCTCGAAGACCGCTTCGCCCGCTTCAAGCACGTCTCCAACATCATGCTCATGGTTTTTGTGCTCTGCGCCTTTCTTAGTATCGCCGGATTCGCAGGCGCATCGGTGCTCTACGGCGCGTTCCTGGCCGGCACGTTCCTCAGCGCATTGCCTTGCATCCACCCGGACGCACCCTTCATGGTATTTGATCGCGAGCATGGCGAGTCGGACCCGGACAAGACGCCCACGTTTGTGCATACTTTTGAAAAGTACTTCCTGGGCGCGCAGACGTACATTCTGCAACCCATGTTCTTCGCCAGCATTGGTTTCGCCATCCCTTTCAGGAAACTTTGGACTGGCACGGCCATCTGGCATGGCGTTGTGTTCACGCTGCTGATGTTGTTCGGCAAGGTATGATTCACTAGTAGAATATTGTGGTTCATTACTAACTTTGGCAGCTCATTGTCGGCTTCATCGTCCCCATCAGGGACGCCATCGTGAGCAACCCGACGCTTAGCCCCAAGCAACTCGCCAAGTCGACCTGGAAGCCCGCCTCGCTGCTTGCCGTCGCCATGGTCGCCCGCGGCGAGATTGGCCTCTTGATTGTCCAAATCGGTCTCAACGAGACACCTTTCCTCTCCGAAGAAGCTTTCGTGACCGCCACCTGGGCCACAGTCCTAAGCACCATCATCGGTCCTGTCGTCGTCGGTTTGCTTCTCAAACGCCACAAATATGCCATCAGCGACGACCTGCAGTGGGGAATGCAGGATACAGCACAGAACCCGGGCTGGTTCAGCGACGAAGCCATTCTCGAGGAGGGCCGCGCCAGCCGCTGGGCGAGCCGACGCCATTCCCGTGCCATCAGCAGAGCTGCCAGCGAGCGCAGCCGCAGTAGGGCACAGAGTCGCGCCCCAAGCATGGACCAGCGTGCCAACGCCAGCGGCGACAGGACGCCCTTGTCCCCACGACTGGCTGGCGGCGGCGGACCTGACCCGGAGGAGATCCGACGGGGTCTCCGTAATGCCGGCGGCTCGGACGGCAACCTACGAGCGGGCGAAGTGGACGAGAAAGGCTTGGGCACGAGTGACAAGAGCGACGCTGGTGACTCGAACCCGACAATAACGGTGGATAACAGCGAGCTTACGAGGAGGCGGGTCATCAACTTTGATGATACGCCTGCTGCTGAGAGGAAGCTGAGCGTCGATGTGCGCGGTGAGGCTAGGGACGATACCCCGTCTGAGAAGCCCGATGGGGCTTGACGTACCAGACATGTACAGACTTGAAGACCTGCGGTGGACAAAATGGTGACTGGATTTCATCCAGGAGACATAATGTGTGTAAGACAAATCTCGAATCAATGCTTCATGCCTACGTAATTCGTCAAATACCACACCACTTTGGGGTCTTGTGCTGAGGCACCCATCACTCATACGTCCCTCCTCGCGCCTGGTACTCACAGCTGAACCCACATTATCCTCACTCATACGTCCTCCCCTTGACAGGAGGCGAGATGCGCTCAGCCGCGTCCACGACCAGCCTCATCCGCACCTCTCCGCTCCCATTATACCCCTCGGCCCCCGGGTAGCCCATGACCGACGCAGTCCCCCATCCCTTGCCAGCGAAGCGCGACCTATCTGCCAACAGCCCATCACCACCAGGGTCGCCCTTCTCTCCATAGCGAACCCGGAGGCTGCCATGATGCTTCGCAATATCCTCGGCCTTTGTGTGGCTCCCAACGGCAGCGAGAAGCGGTGCTTCAAAGGCCTTTGCAACCTCGACGGGCGATGTGGTGAACTTGCGGCCGAGACGGCGCCAGCCGGTGAAGAGAAAGGCAGTCAAGATGGTCGAGAGGCAGGTAAGACCGGCGGCGATGGCAGCGTAGATGTAATCTACCCGGTAGACGGCGACCATCCTCGTCTCCCTGGCTTGGGTGGTCTGGGTCTTGCCCGGGATCGTCTTCATCTTGGTCTGAATGTCTTTGATCCGGTCAGCCACAAAAGGCTCTGCTGTCTGCATGATTTGGTAATAGTCGTCCATCTCCTTCAATCTCTCGGGCGTTGATGGGATCGACTCCAATGCGTAGCGCAGTGACAGCTCGTGCAGGGTGTTTGTGAAGTCAGTGACGGGGTCGATGATGGACGCCGAGTACCCCGAGCGAGAGAACTCTCCCTCTGACTGATGTTTGATGCTCGACAAGTTCATGTACTGCCGCGGCGCGATGCCGCCGATCATGTTCGATGCTTGGTTGCGATCGTAGAACATGTAGCCGCCGTAGAGGTCCGCCATGGTCTGCCGGAGTCCACCAAACGGGTGGAAGCCCCGGTTGCCCATGTGAGGGTTCTTTGCAAAGGCCGGGATGGACTCTTCTCCCTTGTTGCGGCGCGCCAGCTCCGACGATGTGAGGCTTAGCATTGTTATGATCCTCCCTTGGGTGATCTCGATCGGGATTTGGACGAAAGCTGTCGTGAAGTTGCATCTCCGGATCGCGATCTTATCGCTGTTGATGTCTTCCTTGAAGTAGCTTGTGTATTGGATGCCGAAAGGTGACAGTTTCGGGCCAAGCCAATGAAGCTCGTCGGGCCCAGGACCCGGAGATGGCATTCCGGTGGTTTGGTAGCCATCTACGTCAAGGTATTGCAGGCCCAGCTGATATTCCAGACTGAGTTCATCGCAGGAATCCGGCTCGTCCGTGTTTTCGACACCAGTCGTCTCGCATCTTTGTGGGGTGTTGACTCCGCGCAGTATCATCTGGAACTCGGGCAGCGTGGGGGCGCCCTTGACAGCCGTGTAGCTCTTGACGCAGACCCTGCTGAAGCTGGCAATAGTGACTGTCGTGTTGCACGTTGATTCCCGGGGGCAACCTTCAGACTTCAACTCCATCGGGCGGCGTTGATTGAGATCGTTGACGACTTTGGCGAATTCGTTGTGGTAAGGAGGCGGGGAGTAGACGTCGTTTTCATGCGTGAGAAGCTTCGTCGTCAGATTCCACATGGGCTCTTGCCTGATCGGAAGGTCAATTTCGATGAGGACCTCAGCCGGCTCGAGCTTGACAAAAACAGCTCTTTGCAGCAGCGGGCCGTTGGCACCGAGAAGAAGGACAACGATGCCGGCGACGCGCAAGACGGGGAGGAAGTCCTTGGACCAGATTTTGAAGCGGGCGGTAGCATCGTGGCCGAGTTCCCAAGAGTTGTGCAGGGTGCGCAATTTGACGCCGGGGCGAGAGAGGAGCATCGCCCACCATTGCATGTCCGCACCAGCCTGGAATGCTGAGCGCAGCAGCATGCCGCCGAGTGTGGCGAGGATCGAGAGGAAGACGCTGGGCGACAGCGGCCACGAGTTGACCTCCTTGCCGTTCGCGAAGTAGACGACAAAAACAGCGGCCCCCGCCATCGCGAGTGATGCCAGAAGGCAGAAGAAGGGCACGACGGGGACATTCCTGATGGACCCTGGCCGCCAGGGGTCCGAGGAAGGACCAGTGGTGTACGAGGAAACCATGCTGTTGATGGTGGTGATGCTTCACACGGTCGAGCGATGGTCGGCGAGAAGCACAACACTCGGAGGACACATTCCTACCGAAGCAAGGACAGGGTGATCATTTCAAGTTTTCACCATTGTCGAAGGATCAGGACGTTGCCCTTACCCCTGCCACTCGGGATGGTCCAGACCGGCGACAGGTTCGATCCTGCGGACATCATGACCGATCATTGGCTGTGACAAATAAGCATACTGCCTTCGCATGGCTGGTCCGCGATTCCGGGCAGGCAACGTGAGGCTGCGGACATGTTGGGTGGCCTCGCTTGCCTGGCTGCAGATTTGGGGGCTGGGGGCGGCGGGGTCCCCCCCAGCGGGTGTTTTCCACCATCTCGCCACCGTCGGTATCGCCGCAGAAGTGGAAATTCGGGCGTCTCAACAACGAGCATTGGCCGAGAGACAGTGCCTGATGCCCTTGTCCTGCATCACTTCAATGCTTCTGGCCTGACGCTCAGAGCTCTAGGGTTAAAAAGCCCGTGATGCATTTGCGGGGTTTGGCATTTTGGTGTTGTGGGCCGAATTTGATCCGACTGCGCCGCTTGCAGCCTCAACATTGAATGATAACGCCGGAGGAGATCGGGGAGACAGTCTGCTAGAGCTGTCTGGATGCCAACACATCTTGTTAAGTATCGGAACATGGCTGCAGGGAGGGATCGATGAAGTTGAAGAGAGGATTCGTTGAGTCTGGAGGCTGTTTCGGAACGGGGTCGGGCAAATAAGAATCCGAAAAAGGGTCCTGGGTCCTCGCCACTGACGGCCGTCATCCAACCAACAATGAAAGGTCCTTGACCTTCGCACGATAACTTGTCCCATGGTGAGCTCGGACAGATATCTTGATAAAGTCGATTGCGAAAGGATAGTTCCATGAGAAGAGCAAAAAGGAGATGCAGTGCCTCGTACTGGAATCGAACCAGTGATCTCATCATTACTAGTGATGCGCTTTACCACTGAGCCAACGAGGCAATTGATAACAAGTCGAGAATTAATTGTAACTAAGTACTCTGAGTCTCGGATTTACATCAGAAAAGCCCCTGATATAGCTTTGGCGGCGATCACGAGTTTTACGACCCGGACCCCGAGTACAAATCGTTCGTGCCGAACTCGTTCAGGGGAGGTGTATCTCCATCGTGAAAAGACTCTTCGTGAAGCCCTGGATTCTGATTCCCTTGCATCTGACTTGCACTTTGTCCAGATCTTTTTTCATACTAGTGTGGTCTTGATGGCAGGCCATTCTGATTCATCTCTCGTGCCGGGGAGCACATTTACGAAAGGAACTTCTTGATCCAAGAGAGAAGCGAGTCGATCCTCATGTAGACTCCGGGCTGCTCAACGGCGGCGCAGATGAGGCCACCCCACGACACGACGCCAATGAGATTGCGGCTGCGCGAATCGATGAGGGGCCCCCCAGAGTCGCCAAAGCAGGAGTCCCTACCTCCCTCGGCAAAGCCGGCGCAGACCATGTCGTTGGTGACATTGACCATCTGGCTCAAGTTTGCGTGCCAGAGCCTGCAGGTATCCCGGGGCAGAATGGGAACTTCGACCTTCATCAGAAGGTCAGAGATTGAGTCAATGTCGGTGCGAACATCAGTCGCGCCCCTGCGATTTAACACAGTCAGTCTCCGTCTCGATTGCGGCCAGGAAGCCCCCGGCCCGTCTAAACGTACCAGCCGGCAACAGAGGCCATGGTGCCGGGAACAGGATCAGATCCCTCTTCCGAGATCGAGGCGTAACTAATGGCGGTAACATTGGGCAGCGCTTGCTCTAGCTTCCAGATTGCAATATCCGTGAGTTCGGACGTGTTAGCCCAGCCGGGATGATGCGTGATGGAGGCGACAGGAACGACTATTCCACCGGTCTTCTGGTTCTACAAATCGTGTTACGGAAGACGTTCCGAGGTTTGACATTAGGCTTTTGCTCTTACAAGAGATCCGGCGCGGACAGTCATGTTCGCGGCCTCCGACTCCAGGCCACAGTGGGCCGCAGTGAGGACAGTGTCCGAGTTCAGGAGAGATCCACCACAGTTGTGGGAGCCTCCGATCTGCAAGGAGACAATGTAGGGAAAATCGCCTTCCTCGGCGAGCCCTCCGCCGATGATCTTGCGGCGCTGAAACTCGTCTTTCTGGGCAGCAGGGGATGCCAGAACGGCCGAGGCCAGGACGGAAGTAGCGACGAGAGACTTGAGAGACATGATGGAAAAGGAGGCAAAGCGTGAGTTTGTGTGTCGATGGTCTGGAAGAGTACGGAGCGGAGCATGGAAAACAGAGGTTGATATATAGATATGCTCTGTGCTTTGGTCTGTGTCTGGAGCCACGTTTTGCATCTCCCATTTCCATTTCCATCAAGTCCCCTCTCGTGTCGAACTCCTTCCGTGGCTCCGACGGGACACGGTCAACAATTTGTGAATGCCTGCCCAGCGAAATGAGTCGGCGAGTCGTGCTGATTACTCTTGGCTTGGTTTCCGAAACATAACATTGGGTCCGAAAGTGACACTACATAGGGGGTCTGGAGGGGGCATCCATGCATTTCGGTATTTTCCGATGTATCAGTCCCCGAACTTTCGCAACGGGTTCACCATAGAGCCCGATCGGCACTTCGGGGAAGATACAACTTTAAATGTCTTGGCAATTAGACCCTCGTCACTCTGGTGCCTAATACCACCTGCGATACAACATTAGGGAACTAGGTATTAGAAATGAGCTTCGGTACCGAGGCTTCGTATTTGAGCGTACCTGTCGCGCTTTAGTATTTCGCCAAGGCCGGCAAATACTTGTGGCAGACATTAGTAGGGTATCTATTGCTCGCTCAATCACTTTCTTCACAGTGCCCGCTGTCACTGTTACGAGCCATTTCTCCACAGCCCTTTTTTGCTGGCGCCACCTCTTCCCGGGGCACGTCCACGGCCGTAGATCCCAGCTCCAGGACATGGGCCAGTCAACCTGCGCCGGCTTCTTGGTCACCTCCCCCTCTCCGGCTGTGGAGACCAACGGTTGAACATATGCCCTGGATGCTCAGATAGGCGTCTGTTGTTCCATCGAGGCTCATCAAGGGTATGTGCGCGACTGGGGGAAGCTGGTCGATATGCATGGTGCCGAAGAGGCCGCCTGTCGTCGGATTGGTTCGGCACCAGCAATGGTGAGCCAGGCGTTCTGGTAGTAGCTCTCCATCATGGCGGATTCTCGGGGGCCAGTCACCGCCATTATCTTGTACAATGCATATAGAGTCGATCCAGATGTAGGATATCCCTAGTTTCCATGAGAAAGTCGCGGCGTCCAGAAAGACTGAGGTAAAGTCGACTGGTCCCAAGGGTGGCTACTCATCTCCGAAACTTAATTGATGCTTCAAGTTCCGCCGGAGAGTTCGAACAAGTTCCGTATCTGGCCCCCATTTATGGTTGAGGATGATGTACTTTCCTCGCTGGCCCGACGTCTCTCGGAGCCGAAAGCGAAACGGCCCGCTATTGTCACGTCGGACAATCTTGAGGCAGCGGGATGGAAGAGGCACATCATCGAGGTTATGGTTCTCAGGCTCGATCTCTGGCACGTCGACGTTATGCACCGGAGGATTTTGTCTGCCGTCCAGGGCGTACGTAGACTGTCGCATGATCTAGTCTGTGCCCATGGTCATGATGTAAGGAGTCTCAGGGTTTCATCACTCCGCCAGCGGTTTCCAGCACTCGTGAGTGTCGTGGCTTTTCTTCGCCATGATAAAATAAACTTGGGAATGTCTCCACGAGCATTGGAACGCCAGTGACGAGTTGGCTAGTGATCAAGTCGTGCCCTGGCGATAGACATTGTCAGCTATACTGTCATTATACTTCCCAGAACCTTGACTGACGTGGATCTGCCACTGCACGAAACTCGTGCTACTTTTGACGTCTGGACCTAGTCGACCAGTCGAGACATGGAGTTCAGCCAGATCAAGCTTTCCGTCAACCCCCTCGCCAACAGCCTTTGATGGCACAGATATGTACACCCATCTCATCTCGGAAACGGCACAGTGAGCTTTACCAAACGCCGAGCTCACAAAACTGACGGCAGCATTAAGCTGTTCAGTACAGACTGCTCCTCTGGGCTTGACTTGTTTGCTGCTGCGGCCTGCTTCTCTGGTCGGGCGTGGTAGAGCAAGAACTTGCACAGGGAGCAGTCTCCCTGTGCGGAACGATCGAGGTCAAAGACGGAGCCAAGATGTAGAATCTTCCGCGATGTCGCCAGGGCCCGGAGGTCGAGGCTCTTGCATCGGGGGCAAATCGACTCCTCTAGCCCTTCGGCACAACCGCCGTCCCCCGCGGGTCGGACATGTTGTCTGGATGATACGATGTAAAGAGGAAGATGCAGGAGAGTGGGTGGTTGAAAGATGGGTAAGTCCGGCCTGGTCATCAGTTCCAGGTACCAGGCCCCTGACATGACAGGGGGAGTGTCAGCATTGGCATTGGGGGTTGCAAACACGCGTTCGACCAATCGGTTTTTCCGTCTCAAACCTTGACCACTCGGTAGATCTGTCGAGCTTGAATCCCGCTTGGAGTCAAGATCTGGAAAACTCGATGGTCGTGCCTGTTTATCCTTTGAAAGGACCACGACAGAGGATTATCTTGCTGGGAAACGAGCCTACTAAGGGGACGAGCTTGCCGCTCGGCACCTACCTACCCACGACATACTCCAGCCCCTCCAAAAAGCACATGCAAGAATGAAGACATTCACCCCTGAATCGATATCCCCCGACGATCTAGTCGTCCGCGGACTGATTCCCATCCGCGGAGCCCGGACAACCCAAACACTGTAGAAGTCCGTGACCCCCCCCGGCCAATATACAGCCTCCCCCCTGGAGATGCAACTCTGCATGCAGCTCTCAGTCGATTTGCAGGTAAGCCCAACACATACGCGTATCAACAATTAAACGGTCCAATCACAGAATTGGTACTCCGCATAACCACGGGTGGTGATGCTACACGACCCTGGACGAGATTGATAAATACAGCGTCACCCAATGGAGCGCGCTCATGCTCGTTGCTGAGTGCTAACCCATCCATGATTCAAAGTCCGGCTACACTGGCTTGCACAAGTTCCTCGCAGCATCTCACAGAGGAGGAAGACAGCTCGGTCGACGATATAAAAGGCACGACGTGCAACGCTTCTGTCGAGGTAAGTCGGCTCAAGTCACTCCAATCACATCCATTCGCCTTCACTCGAAAATGACACTGGCACTCGGCGCGCTTCTTCTAATGCCGCTTCTAGCAGGAGCCTTGGGCGCTAGAATGGGTATCACGAACAAAGTCACCGAGGTTCCGGATGAGGTCGACGTCATCATCGCCGGCGGCAAGTCAAGCTACCAAGATGCCCCCTTCTAGCTTCACTGACATCTTCCAGGCGGTACCGCAGGCTGCGTCATCGCGGCAAGACTTAGCGATGCCGATCCGGACCTGTCGATTCTCGTCATCGAGCGTGGTCACGACAACTACAATGATCCCACCGTCTACAACCCGCTGTTCTGGTTGACCAACATCCTGGAGCTCCCGGAGCCTAACCCGAGGATGATGTACTACCGTGGCGAGAGCGAGCCCGATATTGCTGGCAGGAAGATGTCCGTCGCTGCAGGAAGTATTCTCGGTGGCGGCTCGTCGATCAACATGATGACTTACTCGCGTGGCCATCGGGGCGACATGGACGACTGGGGCGCCCCGGGATGGTCGGCGGACGACATGGTGCCATATCTAAAGAAGGCAAGAACCTGTCCAAGCCTCCAAGGTAGCAAGATAACCGACTGAACCCCATCGTCTAGTTCGAGACTTACCATGGGCCTGGGACGTCCGATACCCACGGCAACAATGGGCCAATCCATGTCTCCGCCGGCTCATGGGGGCCTTCAGCCCTCCAACCCGACCTCATCAACGCCGCCACAGAGGCCGGCTTCCCTGAGACCACAGATGTTCAGGACCTAGAGTCTTTAGGTTTCCAGCGCAACCTTCGCTACATCGACAAAGACGGAAAGCGCCAGGATGCCGCTCACGCATACATCCATCCCCGCCTCCGCGACGGCGTCCACCCGAACCTGCGCGTTATCACCGAGCACCATGTCCCCCGCGTCATCATCGAAGGCGACGTCGCTTCTGGCGTCGAGCTTCAGGCAACTCCCGGCCTTTCAGATAACAGTACTGTCTTGACCACCATCAAGGCCAGGAAGATGGTCATTGTGAGCTCGGGCACCCTCGGCACACCTCTCATTCTTGAAAGATCCGGTATTGGCGCTGCAGAGGTGCTGCGTGACGCTGGTGTTCCCGTTGTTGTTGATCTCCCGGGCGTCGGTGAGAACTTCATGGACCACAACCTCGTCATCGTGCCGTACTACTCAACCCTGGCTACCAATGAGACCTACGACACCATCCTGAGCGGCGAGGAGACGTTTGAGGGGCTCATTGCCAAGAACGCCAGCATCCTGGCCTTCAATGGTGCAGAGGTTACCTCGAAAATTCGCTTCTCGGACGAGGAGGCTGCCGCCATGGGGCCCGCGTTCCTCGAGGCCTGGGACAGGGACTTTCGGAACCGCCCCAACCGGCCTTTGGCATCTATCAACTCGGCCAGCGGGTGAGTCTCTCTAGACCTCACATGTTTCGAAATAGACACTAGCTTTGTCCAGATTCACCACGGCCCTCCCCGAAGGCGACTCGGCGCTGCACTTTGTCAGCGCCTCCTCCTTCAGCCTCTACCCCTATTCCCGAGGATCAATCCACATCACCGGCCCATCAGCCCTCGACGCCCCCTCCCTCCGCACTGGCATTCTCTCAGACCCCGAGGGTATCGATGAGAAGATGGCAGCTTGGGTATACAAGGCTCAGCGTGAAGTCTTTCGTCGCCTGGACATGTATCGCGGCGAGTACGCCCCTCTCCACCCGCCCTTCGCCGTCGACTCGGAGGCAGTATGCGGCCGCGCCACCGGTCCTCCGCCCAAGGACGCCCCTCCTATTCGATACACCGCTGCAGACGAGGCCGTATTGTCCAAGTGGTTGCGCGAGAATATTGGGCAAAACTGGCATGGCCTGGGCACGTGCAAGATGGCGCCGCGGAGCGAGGCGGGGGTTGTCGATGCACGACTCGGGGTGTATGGGGTCAAGGGGCTCAAGGTTGCGGATCTGAGTGTTTCCCCGGTGAATGTGGCTGCGAACACTGCGAGTGTTGCTTTTGCTATTGGGGAGAAGGCAGCGGATATCTTCATTAAGGAACTGGGGCTGGGGTGTAAGGTAAAAAGGGGAGTGGTATAGGCCCGGGCGACTTTGCTAAGCTTGCATCACGGGCAGAATCGGAGCCGAGAAGTGAATCAATGAGACTTGTTCTGTGTTGGAACGATGATGCCTGCAATACCTGGTATGCATGGCGATTGAGTAACGAAAGATGCGCCGCGGATGCGCCTTGACATCCTGATGATCCGCCATTCCCAGTTCAACCTATCATTAAAACTTGTCCTCCTGTATCCTTCCGTCTAGGTATCCTTCCCAAGTCCAATTACGCCATATCAATTCCCATGTCTCACCATCACCCCGCCGTGACACTGGCACGCATCTCTTCCCTCGGCGGCTTGATGTAGTCTACAATCTTCTGTGCTGCACGGCTCTGTCTCTTGGCTTCCATGATAGCTTCCGGTGACGTGCGGGGAATGTGCTGCCCCAGGGAAGCGCCACTGCCATCCTCGCTGGTGCGCGCACTGCCACCCCTGCGTCCGCCAGCGGAATAATAGGCACTATCGTGACGCGAGCCTTCGCCGCCGTTGCGCCAGCTGCGGCGGGCGGCCTGGACGCGCTGGGCGCGCTCTTCGGCGGCGGCATTGGCGAGAAATTGCTTGTAGTCTGAGGACAGGCGCTCGTCGGCTTCTGTGAGGAAGTCGGGGCCCTGGAGTGGTGCTGGCGGGGAAGAGAGACGTTGCGGGGGAAAGTTCGAGGTGTCATATAGCGTAGACGTCTCGTGGGAGTCTGCAAATTGGTTCTCTTCGTCTATCGGCGGTGGTGGCGGGCGAAGGGTGTAGTTGTTGCCGCCGTCCCAGGAGACAGACTGGCGATGGTGGAGGGGTCGAGAGTTGGTGGTGCGGGCAAAGTCGGACGCGGCGTGGCGGGGGACGTAAGGAGCTCGCTTGAGCGGTGGTGCAGATGCAGATGCAGATGCTGATGCAGCTGTCGGCGAGCTGCCGCTGCTCTTGGCCGAGTCGCCAAAGTCGTTGGACGACGAGGCAGACCAGAAGCGGTCGCGGAAGCTTGGCTTGTGTCGAAGCGTCGCTGTGCCGGGCATTGTATCTGTCGTCGTCGTCGTCGAGCGGAACCACGAGAGTTTGCTGGTCTTCTTGACGACAGCATCAGTAGCAGCGGGGTTCTCCATGTTTTGTCCGTCATTGTCCTCCGATGGTCGTGCGACTTGAGGTCCCGAACACGAGGGACCAGGCGGCCCCTCCTCGTAACCCTCATCGACCACGGTGGGAAGCTGACTGGCCGCGCGCCGGACTCGTGACGGCGTCGAGTCCGAGGATGAGCGCGGCGGGGCGGCTCCCGTCAGATCCTTCAAGCTGTTGCCGCCAGACGCGGACGTCTTCCTGTCATTGTCGCCCAGCGGCAGTAGGTCATCTGGCCGTGATGGGGTTGCATTGCCCGGAAAGGTGACAGGGACTGGGACTTGGACAGGGGCCCGGGAGCGTGAGTGTGCCTGCTCCGACGCTGGGGGCCGCTGTATCGTGCCGCTTCGACGCACCTCCGCAGCAGGCGCAGGCGGTGCCGCCTTGTCGGGACCGACGTGATCGTCGACCGGGGTGTTGGCTGCGTTGTGTTGCCGTCGGGACATTTTCGTTCCTGACTGCGTCCCAGATGATGCCCGTCCGAAGAAGGGCTGGAGGAGGGTTTTCATGATCGGATGCCAGAAGGACTTTTCGATGGCGACCCTTGGGAAAGACGGGGGAGCAGTGGAAGCGGAGTTGCCAGCGAGGTGTGCTGACAGAGAGGCGGGTCACGCGGGTGACAGATGCCTGTGATGGTGGGAAGGATGCGAGGGACGCCGAGCCAAGCCGAGAAGCCTTTGAGGTGCTGGGTGTTCCGGTAAACTGGATTCGAGCGTTGAAGATGTCTGATGGTAGTCGGTCGAAAATGTAGTGTTGACTGAAGACGAGGGGCAGTAGGGACGGCGGTATTAATGACAGTGAAGGGCGAGCGCCTGGTCTTCGGACAGCGCGGCAGACTTTGGGACGACGGGCGAGGAGGCGGTGATGGACAGACTGAGCTTAGATCAGCGGAATCAAGTACAACCGAGACGATGGCTGGACGGCGTGGGCGGGGGTCGTCGTCAAAGAGGAGGGAGGGTCAGCGTCGACGTTGATTGAAGAAGGCGCCGTTGTCCAACACACCACTGCGAGATGATCGTCAACAGCCCGTTCCATTTTCGCAAGAATGGGACATCCCGACGGCCCAAGCCAGCTTTATACCGCGCTGCCAATCATCCCAACTCGTCCACCGAGGAGAGACGACGTGCGGGAGGGCGTCGGGAGCGGAGATTCTGAAGACCCCCTGGTCGACCTAATTCTTTAGTTCAAGCTTCAACTTTCCAGCTGGGCGGGCCGTGACCTACTATGTAGCACCAGGGTCGACTGGCGAAGAGCATCGCTCCTCGTTGCCGGCCGGGTCGTCCGAGCCAGACGTTGCGGCGGTGCCCCTGGACGACGATGGGGCCAAACACCAAAACAGCCAGGACGGGTTACTCGGGTTTCCGCTGTGATGGGTCACGATGTGCGTTCGTAGGGCGAAGCGTGGCAGGGCGCGGGGCAGGGCAGGGCCCCTCATCTTCGTAGATCACGAATGGGAGGCCGCGAAGATGATGGTTGCTCACCCTCGGGTCCCTCGGACAAGGGTCGTTGGATGCTGGATGGGCGGGTGAGACATCAGCCACGACCCGTTTGGGACAGCACTGGCGGTGAAAGCAGGATGAGGGCACAGCTGGATATGGGCGGACAGTAGTCTTGTTTCGAGCGCAACTGGCTCGGGCGGCTCTGAACCTGGCTCGGCCGGCATCCAGGCCCTGGTCGACAGGCACATCACAGGGATAAGTAGGGCAACATGATGGGTCCGGTCCGAGGGTCATCGTCAAGGGCAGAGACCGAAATAGCGTGAAAAGATAACTAAGTACAAGCAGCTAGCAAGAGCCGGACAGGGCAAGGAGCCCTGCCATCGGCACTTGGGATGCAGCACATGTCGATAAAGGCGAGAGCCGAACGTCGCTGATCACCCATTTATTTCTCTCATGAGATGTGGTGCTGACTGAAAGATACAGACACTGAAAGGCCAACCTGGAGACACCTCGCCAAGCCGATAATCTTCACACCCGACAGCGCAGATCATCGGGGTTAACAGATAGACCAGAGACAGCTACAGGAGGCGCACGCCATCGCGACGCCTCGTACCAGCAGCGACTCATGTCTCTCAGGTCCGCGCGAGACTAGCACGCTTTCGGGACCGCCGCAATCACCACCCAGCCAGGCCAGTCGAAGTTCGCAGCGGCGGCAATAGCGTGTTTGTTGACTTGCCCTGGCTGCTCAGGATGGGCCTCGTTGCTCTGGGGCTGAGGTCAGGGTTGGGGTGACGGGAGGGAGGAGGGTGCCCCTGGTGGACACGTGGATAGGGCCGGGGACTCCCGTCGAGTCCAGTCGCCATGCGGACGTGAGACCGAGCTATGTTGGCGTTGTCATTGTCTGACTTCGCTTCGAACCATGCCTGGTTGGCATGTCAGAAACAAATACAAAATGAACGTCGTTCTGGGCATCTCTGGGCATCGTGGTGGCGATCCTTGGCCGACACCGACGGACAGGTTGACACTCTGGGCAACGTCTGTCACCTCTTCGCTTCTTGCAATCACGCCCGACGCCACTTCTGCTCCCCAGACGAGTCCTCCTGCGTCCTCGGACTCCTCGGACGCGCCTTGCTTACCGAAACTCAGCTGAGCAGAAGTGACTGCGGGATGAGAGCAGACGATTCGCTTTCCGCGTTGGGAACCCAGACCACATGCAGCGACCCAAAGTCCCCTCGAGCAGAGGCCTCTCCGCTAGGGTGGCGGCTTGCCACGAGGCCCCCCGGCGTCGCATCGGGCTTAGGCGCTGTCTAGCGAGGTGCTGACAGCCCATGCTGGCGCATTGGTCCAGCGGAGTTTCTCTCAGCTGACGCCGGGGTGGTTATCGCGGAGGTGTGATGTCGTCTTGGCCTCGCCAACCCCTGTACTTTGACGTCGATCGAGATGCCTGCTCATATGGAGAATGTACATTTCCATGGGTGGCAAGGCGGGTGGTTGTGCAGGAGAAATACCTCCGTCGTGACCGGACTTCGCATGCGGAAGTGATGTGCGTCCAGTCGACAGGGCACAGGGGCTGACAGGCGGTGGTCAGCTGTGGAAATCCGCCGGATCGTCCCGGTCCACTGAACAAGCTTCTTTTGGGACGAGCTGGTTCTTTGGCTGGACTGGCCTTGACATCAGACGCTAGCCCAGTGAGCGAGTCAAACACAATCGTGGGCACCAATGCTAACTTGGCTATCACTTTTTACAACTGTAGGACTGGATCTGAGCTGAGCATTGCTGTAAACTTCTAGATGCCCCATGGTGATGCAGCTTTTGCACTCTTCGGCATCCCTGATGAACGCCATTGTCATGGCCACCAGAGGAGACATTTTGCCTTCCAGAGGGTTTCGCAACCACAATCCTTGATACCCTGCGGCCAGCGCAAAAAGAAGAAGCTCCCCCATCTTCACCCATCTTCTAGAGTCTCAGCCTCCTGTGGTGGTGACAAGTAGTGCTCGTGTCAATGAATACCCTAGCGACAGCTTGGTGACAGTGTGAGACGTCTCTCCATTCCACGTATTCTGCGTGCCGTCTCTCTACCATTCCGGCCAACAAGCTCGGCATCTTTGACGGTGCTTGCTATGAAGGTGCTCGGCGTAGAGGTTATATTCGATAGGCCCATCTTCGAACAAGACACCTTCGCAGCTTCTCCAAATAGGTACGTTAGGAACGATCAGCTCTCCTGGTCGCAGAAACATCAGGTCTCCCAGAATCTCCGAGTCCCGTGGTTTCATCTCTGTGGTAGCCCATGGGGTTTATCCCTCGGTCTCCTCATAGGCCTCGATGACACTGCTAGGTCTCTGAAAGAACCATTCAGGTTGAGATTGCTTCTCCCAGAACTCATCGTCGTCTCTTGGCTGCCATTTGACATGACGCATATTGCACTTCAGTCTCTCCTCGTCCCAGTGGTCGCCGCCCAGGTCTTGCCACGTGGTAAGAGTAAACGTGCCATCTTCGTCGTGCCTGAAAGAATAGTCTGTCGAACAAGAAGCGCATGCGCCAAAGTGATCCACGCCCTTTGGCCTTGGATCAGTGTCCGAATCGAAAGAGGGTGAATATTCCCAGCATGGCGTCTTATTTTCAATATGGACCGAAGTTCGATGCCATTGAATATACGCGCAAGGAGAAAAGTCCTGCTGCCGGGGTTCCTTAAGCTTGGTTCTCCTGGCTGTACGGACAGTCTTCAAAAGCATCCGTTGCTCGAATTAGTCCAACGATGGACGGCGTCTGATAATGACTTTCGGGTAGACTGAACACAGAGTCGGCGCGCGGGGCTGTGTTCTCGACTTTCTTGTGTGATTAAATTCTGAATGCCGGCGAACGTGATGCACGTAGTTGCGCCCAGGATGAGGGAAGTGCTTGATACCAGGTCCACGTGAAGGGTTCATGACATGGCTGTACGGGGCCAGTATGTCCCGTGCATATCGCTGTCGAGCGGCGCCGATGGTCTTCCAATGTCGAAAATACTTCAGCAAGAAGTGGACGTGGGTGTATGCAAATGTTGCAGCTCGGTGGTAATACCCAGCAGATAGGACGCATTTGGTCATCATGACCAACCCTGTCTTCTCCCGCTGTGCAGGCGTGTCGGATAGGTTTGCCCCGTGTGTCATGTCACAAGACGGGCACGCGGTGACGTCCATCTTGTCTCGTAGAACTCTAGGAAAAAATCTCCCGATGACGTCTCTGTGACACATGAATTTCTTCGACGACGTTCCCATCCTCCAAGCCTTCAGTTTAGCTATGGAGGGATGTCCAAGTGCGAAGATGACATAACGCATGGTCCTGCAAGTCTGTGAAAGGACCATGATGTCAAATATAGATTCGCTGAGGAGTTTGATGACTTCGAGCAAGATTTCTTGCGGCATGCGGGTAATATGAGTGGTCTTCTCCTTGGTCGAAGGTTTGACGAGTACATCATGCGGTGTTTGCTCAGATTCATGGTTCGAACTGTCGTCCGAAGTAGAGGTCTGGCCGTTGAGGGAAAGACTCTTGAGAGAAACATCAAGTCCGTGGCGGCTTTCTTGCATTTCGTTGCTCGGGACAGATGCTGAGTCCATTGCGACTGTGTCGAGGCTTGTGTTTGGTCAACTTGAGAAGTGTTATTGAGAGAGTTTGGGGCAGTAGTTTGCGTTGATTGGAAGATGATGTGTTGAAGAGAAATGTGAGCATCTTCTAGATATCACTCGAGTTTCATAGGTGTAGGATTTGATTGAGGCCGCTCTCATGGCGAAAACGTCGTGGCCTCCTTTTTGGAGGCGTTTGGGCTGCCTGGTGCCACAACGGCATGTGGATTTCATTCAACAGCCTGAGAAAGGTTCGATTGAGAAGGGCTTTTGCCATGAGTTTGAAGGAAGAAAATATGCGCAAGAACCTGACTGTCGTAAACTTGCCTCCGCCGCATTGAAGAATGTGTCGTCGAGAGCTCATCGAGGTTCAAGATAGTCCAGCCTGGTCGTACCTCAAGTCACAGACGACCACAGCCGCAAGAACGCGTTAGAAGTGTCAGACGTACCTTAAAGAGGGAGATTTCAAGCTGTTGATTAAACTTCTGCTTCTGCTTCTGTCCGTAACATTATTCCATCTCAGCCGGAAAGATCCGTCAATCATCCACCGAAAGCCACTGGTGGCAATTTTCAAGTTAACCTCCCCGTCACTATTCACACCGATCCAGTGGCGGGGCTCATAAACGCCACTGGAACACATGGCCAATTCTGGGATTAATCGGATAATGTCACAGGATTGGCATGGTAATCCTCAAATACCTTGCTGGTTTAGTGGTGCCTAACACTGATGAGACAGATTGCGGCGGCTCAGCACACCGCTCTAGGGTTAGGGTTACATTATAATATTCAGAACCTGGCACAGTCACGCGTCACGGTTCTGTCCGCCTTGTCAGCCGTCTCAATGGCTCCCATTCTTTTCGCCAACAAGAAGAACAAGCAGACGTCACTTCCCTGCCAATCAACTTAAACTGCCTTGGCCGTCTTCAATGTTCGGCGACAGATAACGCGAAGCGACAAGCGGAGGCATCTGACCTAACGCCCGCTTTGAAAGCCCTTGATCTCCAATCATCATTCTTACGCTGCGAGTCCTACCCGAACTCAGCCATTTCGTCAATCGCGGGAGGCTTCATTCCCCGTCGCGCCAGGCGGCAACATCACCAGCATCAACCGCCCAGTGCTAACACGCTCCCGGACCTTCTTCGGTTCACAAAACCAAGCATCCGACGCCAACACTCCAGGCAGCCGTCAAGCCTGCATATTCGGCGACCTTGGCGTTCGTGTCAGGCCCTGGCGGCCGGGATGGCGTCGCGGCTGCAGCCCTACAGGGTTCAGAACGCACCGTACACAAACAACCCGGACCAGCAGAGGCGAAATCCGGTACGCACGTAGGCTTTTGTGGCGGACCGGGGGTGGAGGTGTTGGTGGTGACTACCGGACCGGGGGTGGAGGTGTTGGTGGTGACTACCGGACCGGAGGTCGCCGTGCCAAGGGTCGGGGGTGCAGCGGGCGGCGGGGCTCCCCCGCGTATTCCAATTTTGCCGGGACAACTTGTCATATCAGATGACATCGGGTGAGAACGACTCCTGTTTGAGGGGAGAAGTCAAGGCGCAAAACATCAATGGTCTGCTCGCCTGCATCATATTGCTGGCTGGCTTGAAGAGAGGCCGACAGGAGGCCGAGCCGGCGGAGACCACCATACTGCAGAGCTCAGGGGTCCGGCTGTCGACGGGCGCATCGGGGACGAGCCAATAAAGCCCGGGGTCGGTCCAATAGTTGGGGGCGGTTTCCATCAATTCACGGTGTTCTAATTCCGGAAAACTTATGCAAGACCTTGGTCAGCGTTTTAGTAGATCTTGGGTGGTTTCCTAAAACGTTGACCGATGTGCCAAAGTGGCACCCAGAGTCCTAGATACTGGGGGGTTCTCGCTTGTCACCCATGGCTACTGGTCTGTTCTTCGTGGTTCGTCCACGTCGGGCGACGGTGATCGTCAGACGTTGTGGCAGTTTGCAGCATACGTACTCGGGTTAATGCACGTTGTTTTCCAGCTCTGCTTGGTCTGCTCGCCACCATAGCCAGGCCAGACCAGGCCGCGCTCTGCGTTGTCCCTTTGTGCGAGGCGGTAAGAAATGTGACTGATCGCCACGACGGCAGCCAGAGAAGGCCCCGACCCAAAGTCCCTTTTTTCTGTGGAGGCCTGGATCGCGGATCTCAAGCGTCGCACCTCGAGTGGTCCCGGGCCTGGACCCGGTTGCTTCGCCCCCTCTTCTATCGACCGAGCAAGACGAAAACCGTTGAGATAAATTGTGGAAACGAGCTCACATGGTCGGTCCACAGCGGCGGCCCTGGTCTCTGAAGGCTGTTGCCATTCCGGAGAAACAATCGCCAGGGCTGGGGCACGGGGAAGTGAGACGATAATGACAGGCCCACAGTCCGCCGCCGCGTCGGTCCCTGTCAGGAGAATACTTACAAGTGAAGACAGTCAGGGTTCTCGCCTCAGATGCGGACCGGGGCTTGCGGAAGTCAGGAGCCCTGAGTCAGAACCAAGAGTGCCCAGTGCCGTGGCGATAGGGCCCAGAGATGCATCGGGCAGGTTTTCGTCCCATTCAGCCTTATAGAGGATCGGTTCAACGATCTGATGGTCGCATTGGGGGCCTTATTGCCCCTGGTTTCGGGATGGAACGAGTCAGTCTCGCCCGGCGCCCCTCGCCTCGGTGCTGCCCACATGGCTCTGGCGATGCAGCGAACTGCCGGCGGGCTACCGAGCGCTTCTGGACCTCTTGGACCGGATCCTTTGAGATATTGGCAGAGGCCCAAGACCTGATGGCACTGCATTTCGTGGGAAGTCGACGGGGGAGTTCCCTGTCTCTCACTGGCGATGCTTGGTTCGGTCCGGTGTCTCTGGTGATCCGTGGTCATCTCCGCCGCGGGACGCAATGGCCCGCCCGGCTTGAACCTGAGATGATTCTCCGGGGAGGGGAAAGAGCCCTTAACGGACGACATAAGGTTGCTCACCCTCTGTCAGCATGGCATGAATGATACCTCGGGTACGTCGGGTAACTCTGAGAAGACGCGATATACACCTTTTACTACCTCTCCAGTCGAAGTTTGGTTGTGCGCCGACCGTTTGCTCGTGCCTCTCTCATGTTCATCGGGTGACGAGTGCTTTCAGGGGCTCGTGGCGCTGGCTTCAGGGGCTCAGAGTCGCGACTTGAGGCTGTCTGTCGTGCACACGTCATCAGTCACATCCATTTTATAACCAATAAGAATCTCGCGCGGATTGCATCTCGTTCGGGATTAGCTTTGGCGAGGCATCGAATCGTCATCCAGTAACAAATATCCGGACGGCCGCCCGATCAAGAAGGGCGTGCCAGCCCCCCCCCCTGAATTGTAGGGACCACAACCACGACGACACCCACCATCATGTTCCCTCCTCCCACTCTGTGGCCCCTCTCTCCCCCCGGTACAGAGTTCGTACCCCCCGTATTCCCGCAGCCAGATTATCGCCAGAGAGGGAATGGTTGAACGGCAGATGGAACCCAGACCCCCAGGCTGGCCCAATGATGGCCTCGCCCCTGGACCCGGAGAGCCAAGGGCAGGCGTTCAAGGGGTGGCGTCGCTGGCTTTCCAGGCTGCTCTGGTCTTCCTCCGGGCGCATGCAACCGCCTGCGCGGACTACATCCCGCACCTTTCTACCCTGTCTACCGTCAAAACGGCTCGGGTCCATCGATCCTGCAGCAATGCCCGTCGTCGATGCCCACGCGCTCGCTCGTCTCGGCTTTTCCCGCCTTCAGGCATCACGGCCAACTATCTGCTAGGACCGACTATCTGCCTTGCTTCCAAGTGCGGCACATATGAAGCGAACTCCCTGCTCAGCCTCCGCTTACGCGCTCTGAGAGACGTCACCAAGCATTGCCCTTGCATAATCTTCAGTCCTCATATCATCTACCGCCCCTCCCCCTCAACCATATCTACCGCCGAGAACTCACAGATACTTACAACTGTTTCCGTCGAATCAGTCTTCTCCAGTCGCTCGCTACCTTTCCGTCACTGTCACTCAGCTACTTCCGACGCCACCCCCCGCTGAACCCAGCCCTGTGCCTGACCCAACATAGTCATATCCCGCGCCGAGCAGCAGCCAGCAGAAGCACTTCTGCGTGAGAGCCCGCAACTCCAGCTGAATCCTCGCATCCAGTCGCTGAAGTCCCATCATGGTTGGCGTTCCTGGACGCTCAAAGGGTTGCCATACCTGCCGCCGCAGGAAGAAGGGGGTACGTACAGCCAAGCAATCCAGCATGTCGCCTGGTGGCCCATAAGCACAGCAGCCCCGGCACTCTCAGCTTTTTCCCATTCTAGCTCAGCGCTCACTCGGTTTTAGTGCGATGGCCAGCGACCTAGTTGTGGCCAGTGCCAAAAGGCACGCATCGAATGCCATGGCTATGAACGCCAATGGATCTTTGTCAACGTCACCTCGCCGCCTATGATCGGCCCGGGAAGCGGCTCGTCGACCGCCAGAAGCACCCCCGACATCACCCTGCCCGCCTCTCTTTCCAGATCCGCCTACGAGGAGAAGTATCTCGGCATGTTCTGGGACATCTATCTACCTGAGGATAGCGCTTCCGTCCAAACTCTGGCCCGCTACTCGATGGCCACATGGATTCCCGTCGTCCTAGACCTCCACACGAAGGACTCAACACTCAACAAGGCCCTTCTAGCTCTGTGCCTCGGCACAATTGGAAGCTGCAAAAACATCAAATGGATGTCAGAAGAGAGCCTCAAGCTTTACGCTGGGGCCGTGAGTGGCATGAACCTCGGTCTCAAGAGCAAGTCTTGCCGCACGTCAGACGCGCTACTGCTCGCCACCAGGACGCTTGGTCTGTACGAGGTTCGTCCAACCCTTCCTCCACAAAATGCCTTGAAAGCTTACGTGTGGCAGCTGGTATGCGGTCTCCACGACGAAAACGAAGCTACCATTACCTGGGCCAACAGCTGGCAGGGCCACAACCTCGGCCAGATGGGTCTCATCATGCAGAGGACGCCCGAAGGCCACGTTGATGGCCATGCACACAACTTGTTTGTCGATGCACGAATGAACGTTGTAAGTATCTCTCTCTTCACCTTCGAAGTTTCCATCGTTCTCGCTAATCCCCTCACTCAGACAAACGCCCTACTCATCCTGCGGCGGCGGAGCGCTCTCTGCGACGCCACGTGGAAGACGGTTCCTTGGACCAAGGCCCCAAAAAATCCGACAGACGTCCTCTACGACATCATTGGCGACATACCTGGCCTTCTGGAAGATTCGGACCGGCTGAACCTTCTCTGCGACCCAGTAGAACGCGCCAATCTTTTAAGCCGACTCGTCGAGGACTGCTGGAACATCGACACAGACTTGACATGGTGGTTTGAGAGTCTCTCTCCCCGAGAAGAGTTTGAGGCCCTTAAGTCACGGGGCTTCACGACGCCCTCGACGACGGAATTTGCCGCCAGCCTCGTCATGATGAAGTACTGGTCTGCCTGCATCTCTGCCTATGGTTCATTCCGTCAAATCCTCGCCAGCAACTCTCCGGCTTCACTCTTCAGCCTCCCAGAACGCACCAACCCTCAAAACTACTGTCGATACATCATTGACCTCTCCCAAATGTTCTTTCACAGCGCGGCGGGGGTCTTTGGCAAGCACACTATGCTCTTTCCCCTCGGCATTGCGTACGCCTATCTCCTCTCTACCGTTGTTGAGGGTTATACAAGCCCTGAGATGCAGATGATACAGCTCTACTTCCAACGGCCGCAGTGCGGTCAGCGTGTGCAGCGATTCATGCACAGCATGCTTAGTGCTGGACCAGAACTGGCCGAAGAGATATTGAACGACTCCCAGTACTTCAGGGCACGAGCGAGGGCGTGGCTAGGCTTGCTTCCTGTCACACCACCAGAAAGTCCAGAGAGCGACTTTGGCCAAATGCTACACGACAACTGCTAGATTCCTCCTGTGGGTTCGTCCGACGCGGGAGGCAGCACCCCAAGATGAGGCTGGGCTTATACGTTGCAGGGAGTTGGGTTGACCCTCTTCGAGGCCACTTTCCAAGCCTCTCGGCATCATCGCATTCTCTGCTCTGTTCTTTTGTTTAGCCAAGGGAATACAGGACTGGGATTCTGGCAAATGGAGTTGGAAATGCATCAGGTCTCGGTGCATTTGGCCCCCAACAGCAGGGGGGCTGCTCCTGGGAAATGATACAAGGGCGAATCAGAATACCGCTGCAGAAAGCAGAATCATGATAGGTACCTGTACGATTCGGTCCTCGACCAATGGGATCAAAATCCGCACGTGGACAAACAAACACTTCACCGTATCTCGCATCTTCCTCTGTGACAGCAAGACGTTCAATCCATCCCACACACCTCGCAGACCCCATGCCTTTTCCGGCCACACGCAGCTCCAAGGCGCGTCAGTGCCCTGGCGCTCGGGAAAACCCAATCTGATCCTGCGTGGCGCAGCGACCGTCTTACCCTGGCAGCCGGCACTCGCCGATGCACAGTTTCCGCCCTTCCCAGTCAAGGAACATTGGCATGGAAGCCGCGTAGACCCTTCCAGGAACGCGACAACGGGACTTCGGTGAAGGGACAGCAAAGCCCAACTCGGCATGGCGGCTTCCAGCGCCGGAAACCCCTCCGTCAACCACCCGTCGATCTCGATACTGTGGGAATACGCGGAAATAGCCCCTCGCAAACGCCCGATGCCAAGACTCCGGCCTCCCGAGAAGGCGCGCCCAAAGTCGACATCCACGCGGCACTGTTGTGTCCAGGGCGTCGGCCTACGCGGCGGTGTCGCGTGCAGGGCTACAGCATAATCGTACGAGGCCATCATCACGTCACATCCAATCCAGGTTGAGGAATCATGATGAGGAATCATGAAATGTCATTAATCATACGTGCGCTGGCAGCTGTACCTCGGTATGCCCATGAGGTCATCGGCCGAGCGGCCCCCACGAGGCTCCTGCCCTCACCTCAGCCCCGTCTTGAGGCTGCTCAGGGCGATAGCGGCTGCCTCCTCTCTCAGTTGATCCTCGGGCGTCCAGATCCTTGGCGGGGAGCGGAAGTGGAACAGCAGCGAGTCGTTGATAGCGAAAGCTGTCTGTCCCAGGACATGACCCGGCTCTGGTCTCCCGACAGTTGGTGCCATGGCAGCCGGAGGGCCGGGTGGCGGAGAAAGGGGCTCCATCGGTTGCGGCTTCGCATGTGGGAGCTCAGTGCCCGCTTGAAAGCTCAATGGTGGTGGCCGGGGCCGTATGGGTGCAAGCCTAAGGTGATGTGTTGGGGCATAGGTGATCTCCGAGACGATCTGCGGCGGCAGCATGCTTTGGTTTTCCTTGTCTGGCCCTGTCTGCTTGGGAACCGGTGCCCGCGCCTGGGCGACTGGCATCGGCAGAATCTCGTTGACGTCGGGAAGTGGTTGGAAGACTGCCGTTGCATGGGCGTTGATTGGCATCGAGGCAGCCGGCGTCGGCGGCGGTAGCGAACGGCGCGGGGTTTGAGCGCCGCCACTCGAGGGAACCTCAGCACCGTCAATCGTCTTACGTTTGCGGTGCCTCGGGTTGGCCCTGAGAGCGTCGTAGATGGAGTGTGTATCTTCCGCGCTTTCAACGAGGCCGACGCCGGAGTGTCTGGCCTGGCGCATCTGAAGTTCCTGCGCCTCGGGAGCATCTTCCGGCATGAGAGCCCAGCCCTTCCCCCTTTCGCGCCTCTTTCTTTTTGTGCCCTTGGTTGGGGGCGCCGCGTTGGCTGTCTCATCTGGCGGCGCGTCGGCTGGAAGGGTCGGTGTAGGCTCCGGGTTCTCGGCCTGCAGGGTCGGTGCAAGTCGTGCGCTCTCGAGGCCGTTGCCCCAGTGGCCAGCCTGACGCATCTGGAGTTCTTGCGCCTCGGGGCCATCCTCCGGTATGTAGGCCCATCCTTTAGATTGCCTGGGCTTGTCCTTCTTCTTCTTCTTCTTCTTCTTCTTCTCGCCGTCATCCAGCTGCACATCAGTTGGCTGTGGGAGCGGAGGTTGCCCATTCTTGTCGACACCTCCCCAGTGCATGGCCTGACGCATCTCGAGTTCCTGCGCCTCCGGGCCATCTTCGAGTATGTAGGCCCAGCCTTTAGGCTTCCTCTCGTTTTTCTCCTTTTTGCCGTCCTCTGGCTGTACGTCGGAGGGCAATGGCACTGGAGGTTGCGCGGTCTTACCGATGCCAACCCAGTTCATGGCCTGACGTTGCTCGAGCGCCAGTGCTTCAGGATCGTCTTCTCGTAAGTACACCCATCCCTTGGCTTGTTGGGGCTTTGCCTTCTTGCCTTTCTTTGAAGATGCCGACTTTGCTGGCAGTGGGGATGGTGCAGAGATGGCTGGCAGGGAACTTCGCAAGGGTCGTCGAGGTCGAGGCTCAGAGCCTGGGTCCTTGGCTGGAAGTGACTTGCGTTGCTGCTTCTTGGGGGGCTGTGCAGGAGATGTTGTGGCGGGCGAGCTTGGTGCTCGAGGGACAAATGCTGCGAGGGCGAGAGGTGATGTTGGCCCAACGGACGACAAGGCTGATGATAGCGGGGAGGGCGGCGGAGAAACGGAATTGAGCTCCTGCCCCAGCATGAATGACTTCGCCGGGACCTCCGGAGAAGGGTCTCCTTGAGCAACATGTTCCAAGATGGTATTGATCTCGGTGCCCCCCCCTGTGATCCCTTGCAGCATAGCTTCCTCCGCGGTGTCATCCTGGCAAGCTTCCTTCGTGGTGTCGTGTTGGACAGCTTCCTCGTGCATCTGCTCCTGGTGAATAACTTCCTCCGGGGTCGTATCCTCCAGGACAACTCCCTCCTGTGTAGTGCCTCTCACCTCGATGACGTCCACTGACTGAGGGTCTTCCAGAGTAGGAGCCCCGTGAGAGGCCTCCTCTGGCACTGAGGCTTGCGGAAGGGCCCTTTGTGGCAGTCTGAAGGAGGGGCTGACGTCGGATGGTGACGCGGAGAGCACCAGCTCGTCGGCTTGCGTCGATGACGATGACTGTGGAGTAGTCTTTGCCGACGATCGAGGAGTACGAATAACCTTGGTCCGGACGATCGGAGACGAGAACGTAGACAGCTCTGTCGTACTGCCTGAGAGTCGTCGCAGATCCCGGGAGACCTGCCAAGTGAGATAAGCAGCGTTGAGCCTGTCCTCTCGAAGCGCCATGGGTCGAGCTGCCGGTGCTTTTGGTGTCTTTGGTGGGCGCATAGGGGGTGCGGTCAGGAGTGCCGTAACTGAGACTGGGACTGCCACTGAGACCGCAGTTGCGGTTGCTGATGTCTGCTCCACTGTCGGGGCTGTCGCCGTTAGCCCAACTGTCGCAGTCGGCACTTGGACGGTCGTCGACGCGTCTCCAGATGGCGTGTGCACATATGATGCATCCCCCGGTTGGACGAGTCCTGATGCTGCTGGTGGCACGGCACTTGTCGTCACCCCAACGACGAGAGCATCCGGCGGTGCTGTCCCTGCCATGGCTACATCGCCTGTTGTGACCATGTTTTCGAGAGATCCGGCCACGGTGACACAATTTCCGACGTCGAGATTGTTTGTCTCTCCGACAGGTTCTGCAGGCAAGGGCCCACGGACCATGATGGCGTCTTCAGTGACAGTCGTATCAGCACCGGGAGAGCGAACCACAATGCTGGAGCCTTGTTTCGCCAGCGACCGCTTCTTCGGCGCCTTCTCCAGAGAGGAGCTCTCGCGCTTCCTCTTCGGCAGCTTGGTACCTGGAGGCAGCCAAAGCAGCGGGATTCTCTGTTGAAGGTTGGCAACCCACGCGTCGCAGTCCCACCGAATCCAGTAGTCGATGATGTCGCCCCAGGCACTCTCCGGCGCCTTGGTGAAGTTGACGAAGACCACCTTTCCGCCCTTGGAGTGGACAGCCCTAGCGAACTCGCGAACGATAACCTTCAGCCCATGGACCTTCAAGGATGTCCCCAGGATCAGCATGAAGTCGGGGTAGAGGGCGAGATCGTGCTTGACCAGAGGATCGATGAGATGGGCGTTCGGGTGTTCCTCGCCGTAAAGGACGATATCAGGTCGGAGCTTGCCCACGCCCAACGCCCTCTTGCCCCTTTCTTGACGGGCAGCGGTCGCCCCAGCGCAATGCGGACATTCGGGCTGGCGTCCCGACAGAGTCTCGAGATGTCTGCCTTCTGCATCCCATTCGCAGACTTGGCCGCAGAGGAAGCAGCGGAGTGATTGGAGTGAGCCATGAAGAAAGACGCACTCCACGCCACCGTTGTTGACCGTGGTGGTATCTTTGCCGTCTGTTGTATCGGTTGTGTTGTTGGTCGATCCACCGGTGGACTTTCGAGAGAACCTGCCACGGCTACCAGGGCCTTGTTGCAGTGACGTCGAGAGACCAACCTTCTCTTCTATCTGGTCGATATTCTGGGTGTAGCAGCGGACGAGCTTGCCGCGGTCACGGAGGTGGCTGATGAAATGATGGGAAGCAGTAGGCTGCACGTCTCTTGACTTTTGACGAAGCGTGCTTGCAAACGTGTAGAAAACAGAGGTGCGGACAGGGTCTGACCAGATTGAAACGTCAAAAAGATCGCGACCCTTGAGGTTGGGAAGGCTGGTGCGGCTTGGATTGGATGTTTGCGATGTCAGAGACGGCATGGACGACGGAGGCGTTTCGCCAGACTCAGAAGACGCGGTACTACCGGCTTCGCTGGATCCCTGGTGGCTCGTCGACGATGATGATTCTTGGTACGGATCAAACAGAACCGGAGGCGGCGAGGAAAGCGGCGAGGAGTTGATACCGCGGTGGCCACGTCGAAACCGAGATGGAGTTCGTGTGGATGTCTTGGACCGTGCCGACGAAACTCCTGCGCTCGACATGGGAGGCAGCGAGAGCGGTGGGGAGTTGACGTCAAGAACTCCGCGTCGTCTGGGTGTTGAGTATTGGTTGCCTTTTGGGTGTTGAAGTGAGAGCCTTGGAAGCGAAGCCCGACATTGACAGCCGCGACGTGGTGGGCTGGCCGAACGTGCCCGCCGCAGCGGCGTCGAATGCAGCGCGTCGAGAGGAGCGGGAGGCATCGACGCGGCTCTCGTGCGTCGGGATTGTCGAAAAGAGTGTTCTGCGCATGCTGAGCACGGCACAGGCTCTGTTATTGATCCGTCCTGGGGCAAGTCCTGCCTTGGGTCGAATTCGTCCTCCAGGACAGCTGGAAGTTCCTGGCCTGAGCAAGAAGCAAAGGTCGACGCGTGCAAAGCCTGACGCAGCGGGGAGGACGAAATTGTCGGCCGACTCGAATGAATGCCCGGAATCAGTTCCCCGAGCATGGGTGCTTGGGGCGAGTTGACGGGTGCAGTCATCGCGCCGATTGCCTCGGTTGGCGAGTCCTCCTCCTGCAAATGCTGTCCCTCTGGCCTCAGAGGTCCCACCGTCGGTGGAAGCTCGTTTTGGAGGCATTGCGGTTCTGACGTTGTATCTGCGGCATCGTCCAGCGTTGTGGTAGCCACTGTCACGGAGGGCAAAATAGGCTCGTTGTCATATGACAGTCGCCTTCTTTTTGTCGGTGGAGGCTCCGCAGAGTCGCTAGCGAGGGGCAAATCTTCAACATCGCCAGACTCCAGAGCATTGAGCTTGCTGGCTGCGTCGAATTGGGCTTGGATCAGGGAATAGAGGCCGTTTTCGGATCGGAAATCCTGTGCCATGGGTCAGTCAGTCTCGTGTCCAACAAGGGACATTTTGGCGATCAAGAACAGAAGGAAGAAACTCACGGGAATGCCAGAGTTCGTGCTGATGCCTGCTCCAGTGATGACCACGACCTTGCGCGACTTCAAAAGAGCGTCGGCGATCTGCTGAAGGAGCTCCTCCGTCTCCGGCCGAACCTCGATTGTGGGCATGATGATCACGTTCAACGACGCGTCGCCATTTGCCTGTCGTCGAGTGTCGTTTTGGCAGCCCTCGAGCCTAGATTGGCTCAGCGATTGGAAATCGCAATCGTAACACGCGTCTCCGGGTGCGGCATGGGTAGTTGTAGGAATGTCTGGTTCGAATGGCTTCCGCGTCAAGGCTGTTTCTGTTGGATCGGCTGACGGCACGCGTCACTGTTTGACGGGTGGAGAGTATCGGTCTGTTTGTGTAACAATCGACGACCAAAGGCCAGTGGCGTTTGTTGGACGGGCGAGAGGAGAGTGGCAGCAGGTACAGGTGGTGCAAGTCGAGTCCAATCAGCCGCGATGGCGAGGAACGCGTCAGGGTTCTGCGAAAGACGTGACGCAGGTGTAAAGACTTCTGGGCGGGTGGAGGGGTCGCGGCTCGTCGCCCTGGTAGAGGAAATTGCGAGGAGCCAGACGGTGAAAAGGTTGACACGGGAAGACCTTGATCGCGACCGACCAATTTGACGGTGGTTGGAGATGTTGTTGTCACTTGGAAGCGAGCGCGCCGTGGCGGTAGACCCCGTCCGGCCCGTCGGTCGACTGCCACTGGCCCGCGAGATCAGCGGCTGCCATCCATCTGTGGCGCTGCTGGATTGAGATTGCGGAGAAGCTTATGTGGAGCTTTCGGTCGATAAGCCGATAAGCCGGAACGGGACGTTAGGTGTGGGGCGATAAGCTTTGAGTTCAACGGGTTGACCGAGCAAACTCGACACGTGAACTGGAAGCCATCGCGGGAATTCTCTGCATTATTCATCTTTTCCTGTCTAGTTGACTGTCTTCTTCATCCACCTTGAAAAGAGCTACTTAGGCGTTTGAAATCATGGCTTTCCCGAGGTTTGATAGGTCACGGATTCTATGCCCAGCATGACATTGTGGTCTGAACTCTCAATCCTATCGTGGAGTCGGAACCTCCACTCAACATCCCTGGTGGCCCAGCTGGTTAAGGCGTCCGACTGTTATCCGCCCACACGGAGAGCATATCGGGAGATCGACAGTTCGATCCTGTCTCGGGGAGAGTCAACTTTTTACCTCTTCCACATCTTCACAATTCAAGCGCGATGAAAAGCCCTCACGTCCGGCGTGTTTAGTGCCAATGACCATCGTCATGGCCTAGGCATTTTTTGTGTTCGCCTCACTGCAGTCGCACGCAAGAGTATTCATCCTAGTAGGACCGGTGGATCAACCCAACCGCTTCCATATTTTCAATCCCACCAACTTCTGCCAGCCTAGAGACACTGCGAGAGGGCCTGGAAATTCGTATGATCAGTCTCTTTGAACGATGAACGTTGTCAATGAGTGTCATGATAAGACATACCGCTTGCTGGTTGAGCTGGTTCTGTCTGATTCCGTCTGCAAAATCCCGTTGTAGCGCCTCGAGACTTGGTACATCTTCATTCGGGTCACCGATGAGGCTGGAGGCCCTTCGAAGCTCTCCTACTTGAGCGGCCGCGACCTGAGAGTGAGAAAACGTGGTCAGCTTTGTAATAGTGACTGGGGCAGAATAGCAGGGTGCACCCACAAGAGCAATGCCTTCCGAGGCTGGATTTCCTGGCGGAATGATGAGCTGGTTCGTTTCCCGGACAGCAATGCCACTCTGGACGGTGTCGATGAGATTTGCCTTGGCGATCTCGAACTGCCGCAGGTTGCCGCCGCGCTGTGTAAGGGCTACAAAAACGTCGTCTGTTCGTATTTGCTCCTGCATCTGGATCAAGATGTTGACTTCGATGGATTGTGCAAGGATCTTGGCCATTGCGCATTCGGGAGTGTCGGTAGGCGTCGGGAATGGTGCAGCTCGGCCTGGGACGTCGTCAAATGACGAGCCAGGAGGCCCAGGACGACGGTTGTTTTGGGGTGCCGCTGCAACAACGGCAAGAAGGCAGGTAAGCACTGTGGCAGACTTCATCTTGATGGCGGATACCTAGGTAGGTAAAGATTAGGAGGTACTAGGTCGTGTAAGGGAAGAGGAAAATGTGGTGTATCTCAAGTCAAACCCCAGGCCTTTTCAGCATGGTACACGGGGCATCTTATAAGGTTGTTCGCCATGATTTCTAGCTCATGGCGGCACTTGCCGTGTCCATCTGTTGTCTTGTTGGACGCAGGAGCGAAACCGCGACCCCCTTGACACCCAGAAATATCGCGCGATTCCATGATTGAGTCAAGACGTCAAGACGGGCGCGTCCGAGCCAATGTGCCTGTCGATTCTCTCCCGATCATTGTTGCCTGGAATATTGTTTCTAGCTTAAAGTTTCTTTGGCACGCGAAAGCTGCCGATTGGGCCAGGTGCTTGTCAGGGCCGAGCGGGAAGTTTGGCTGTGGTCTGTGTACGGGAACTAGACTCCTCAACGTCCTCCGGCTCCCTGTCTTGTTCGTCCCATCTTGAAACGTGATTCTCCTTACCGAAGTTTCCACCTCGCCTAGCCTCGCGACTGATTCTCAAAGAAGAGAGGAGGCATGGCAATGAGGTGAGGTCACGGACTTGTAGAGGTTTTTTAGGTGCCTCGGTCTCGGTAAACCGCCATTCTCGGGCTCCGGGGAGTCTTGCAGGGTGGGTATGATTTTCCAAGGAGGCGCCGGGGAAGTAGCATTAAGCTTCTTTAGGAAAGCCGTGCGTCTGCCGTTGAAGCAATGGCAAGCCTCCCCAGCCGCCCCGGCCGGGCGGAACGGTGAGAAAGAGGGCTGCCTGCGATCCGTGTTGGTTTTGGGGTCGAAGGGTGATCCCAGTATATTTGACGAGGGCTGTGATCGAGACCGAGTACGGTACGTAGAGATCAAGGGTCTTATCCTGTCTGCTCAGTGCTCACTCATGACAGACCCGGCGCTCGGCAGCTTCGTGGAAGTAGGTAGGCTCAACAAGAGATCACAGTTGGTAAATTACCCGCACTGATCGATATCATCCAAGATAATCCCATCTATTCTGTGAAGTCCCAGCCAATCTGGACACTAATTTTCTCGAACATGTGCGGGGAAGACCGTAAGTTCGGAAGAGATACACCCCGACTTGCAGCACGATGGTACATCACAACACCACAAAGCCAAGCCACATCCAATCATTCACGACTCTGGCTATGAAAAGCAGAAGCTAGCCAATTTGTATCACAGGCCTGGACCGGAGGAAAATGTATAAGTAGGCACGAGCCATCCTCAAAACTCTCCCAACTTTCGAGATCAATACTTCAAACTTAGCTCAAACCCGACTCGAATCAACTGCAACCCGTTTGCCATGATGCTTTCATTCCTCGTTCTCGCCCCCCTGGCGGCAGTTAGCCTTGCTGCTCCTACTGCAGAGCCAGAAACAAACCCACTGCGGGCCAGAGCGCCGTCCTGCAACATCGCTAACGACGCATGCTACATCAGCTGCCGAGGAGGAAGTGCCTTCCTTGACTGCAGCAAATCCTATGTAAGCCGGGCGCGCCAGGCTGACTCTCAGAATCTCCCTACATGAGATCCGTTCTGACCAAGTTCTTACTGTGTCCGAACCAGCAGCGCCTCGGTCTATGGCACCTGTCGTTGCAGTTGCCGATATTGAGCAAACACCCCGATAGCTCTATAGCTTCGACAGCTGGATGTGAAATTCTGAACACTTCTGGTCATCAGCAAAAGAAAACGCTTGTTCCTGAACTGGCTGGGACTATATTGCGTGATGGCTACAGTAGATCATGTCTTCAGTATTTCAGTCCGAGGACCTGTCTGAGTTTGATGGCCACGACTTGAGTGACAGCTGACAATACCTGCTGAGAAAAACATGCTCTGACAAAGTAGAGGCATGGTGTTTCAAGATTCTTACCCTTGAAATTGAACATGCTTCCATCTCGGAAGGCTAGAGCTACGCCAGCCAACAACTCCTGATTATCAAGACGCTTGTTGAAAAGAGCCGGGCCGTTCCTCCCGTGACGATCCCGTCATATAACACAAGCTGACAACATTGCAATTCAAGTAGTAAGCATCAGTAGTTCATGACACATCCCCATCAGCAGAATGGTCAGCTCCCTCGACCTCCGGGACTCTCCTTACCCGTGCTATAGCAGGCGCAGAATGTTGCATTGTCATTGTTGATACTCCTCGCCATCCCAAACCCTCGGCCCATGACCCCAGCCAGCCACCGATGTTCCTTCGGCGTTGCCTCAGACCCCCTCGCCCCACGAGGCGTACACAGCAAACGCCGAACGGCCGCGACACAAGACGACGCCTCACGGCGTCAGCTTTTCGGCTACGAAAACCCTGGCCGCCCAATGAGACACGGCCGGACTTCTCTTATGCGAGACATACATCCTCCGCAAAAAGCGCCCGGCACCCCCCCTTGGGTTCCTGCGAGACACGCAGGGCGGCAGGGCCCGTATCGGGAAACAACATGAGGGCCGTTCAGGAATGGCCCTCACAAAGACCGCGACATTCCTTTGCAAGATCCCCCTTTCGGCTATCTGGTATGTCTTCC
Organism: Plectosphaerella sp. P0831; assembly: GCA_014635975.1. NCBI lineage: Eukaryota > Fungi > Ascomycota > Sordariomycetes > Glomerellales > Plectosphaerellaceae > Plectosphaerella > Plectosphaerella sp. P0831. The sequence continues at coordinate 129,629 of JACAFV010000010.1, read as the reverse complement.
GGGGGCCATGCCGCCTCTGTCCCAGGACGCGAAGCCACGCGGGCGGCCATCGCTAGAGGTGGGCTTCTGACACGGGTGTCATCGTCCCGCCGCCGTATCCTTGCCAGGCCCGATGATGAGTGAACAGTGCCGACAATCAAGAGCCCATCATACTCTGCCAGTGTTTCACGCCGTGTTGCGGCGGGAGCGGCCGTGGTCACATCATCCAGTCACCTGCGCACCGTGTCGGACATGGTAAAAGAGAGGACGATGAGGGATGAGGGGTCCCCGCCGGCACGCTTGCCTGCATCATCTGCAAACCCATGGCCCCAGTCCCCAGGGAACGGTGTGGTGTCTGCACCGGCCCGCCCCGGGGGGAACGGAAGGACATGTTCACTGAGGCAGCGGGTACCCGGGCCATTCTTGGCCCGTCGGACGGGGAAGAGGACACAGGAACCAAGAAAGGGGGGATGAACCGGCGGGAAAACTGGCAGGTACCTGGCAGTACATTTGTCGAGGTAGGCCGCCGAGAATGTTTCCCACGTCATCCGCACGGCAGCCTGACGGGGACATGTTGAGGTGAGGCCATCACAGCGCGGTTGTACGTCCTTCCCCTAGATCGGTCACGGGGAAACAAGGTAGATCCCGGCTGGTGCGGCAGCGGCGAGAAATGGGCGAGACAAACGCCTCTGGGGAGGGGTGCGTTTGAGCTGTCATTCTTCTTGTTGCCGAGCCCTCGCGGCTCCCCCATCGGAGCTGGAATTGCTTCTCTATGAACCACCGAGGCGCCTCTCGGGCTATTCAACAGCCTCGGCCGCGATACGACCGATATCAGAGCACATCGTGGTGTGCAGGTTGCAACTTCACTCCAATATCTGGTACCCAGGTCGGCCCGCCAGGCGGTCTCACCGTGAGCCGTAACGTCAACAAGGCCATGAAGCACTCCACGTCGTTGGGTGGCACGATGGGACGTGGGAAATCAGCAGGGCGAGCCCAGACCGCCCATCTCCCCGTGGTGACCGGCATTCCGGCAAATAGGAAGCGGCCCCGAGACTAGGAATCGCGGGTGGGAAGCTACACGAACCACCGCCGGATATGTCCCCAACGCAGCACGCGTACATGCATCATCTCCTGTGTGCAACCGGCGAACCAGTTCACGGGTCAACAGATCATGCAACGTCCCATGCCCCGTCAGTGCGTGCCGTGCCCTGCCCAGACGTCGGCAGGGCATTGCGAGGAGTATCTGGCCGTACAGGCCTAGGGAGGAGCATAATTTTCGCGGTCCTATCCTGAGCATTCCCTCTCGCAGCAACCCTCACCGCACTGGCCAGCTACATCAGCCACTCCCCCCTCCTTCACCCCCCTGCGCGCACTACGCAGCCCTGCACATCGCCAGGAGGAGGAGAAAAATACTATGAGGAAAAAGCAAACTCCAGCAGCCGAGGGCCGGTGAGCTCTCGCCGGGTCAGCAGCATTTCAGAAGCAAGGAAGACTTCCTCATCCCAAAGTGGTTTACCGCCTCCGCCCTTTGCTTTTTCCTCTTCCCCTTTCCGCGTTTAAGAGCACGCCGACTCACACCCTTGCCCCCTCCAAACAGAGCTGGGGCTGCCAATGGCTCCGGCGCGGGATCTGCCCCGGACACCCTAGCTGATGATTTTCACGGCCCTGGTCGATCGGAGCGGCTGCGACGCAGGAGGGTGGGCAGGAGGGCAACCACTCAGGGGCGGGGTGACAGGGTTCAGGTAACGGAAGGCCCAGCTCCCGACTGTGAGGAGGGTGTGGATTTCTGCCTGTGCGTGCTGGCCGTACCTGAGCAGGGAAGGCAGGTCTCTGCAGCGATGGTGGCCGCCTTGCCGCTCCAGGGCTGTTAGGGCCTGTTATTTGAAGCCCTTCACTGGTTGCTTCGGACGCGGAGTCGCCTCTTGCCGGGCGGGCTCTTTAGCTGCGGTAGTAGTCTGGTAGGGATGGATGATTGATTCCGCGCCCCCTTGCCCCTTGAGGCCCTGCTCGTTCCCCCTAGCTGGTAAGGTTGCATCACCGCCGCCGCCCAGGGAGCTGGCCATCCCGTCGGGGCAGTGATGTGCGAAAAGCAATGTGCCATGACGCCAAGGTCGCCGACTTGACGAGGGTTGTCCACCACCATGAACCCACGATCTGTCAAGGCGACAAGCAAACAATGCCCTCATCGGGTTCCGTTGCGAGGCGGACCATGCCCCGCGACCTTCGGGGCTCGGCACTGGCTGGAGGCCTACGAGGTCACGCTGAATTTTTAGGAGGTGGGCCGCCTGATCGCGCAGGGACTTGCACACCATGTCCAGCTGCACGAGCACGGGCTTGGGACATGACGATCGCCGTGGCCGGCCATCGGGGTTGTCGAGTGCCAAGTGACAGAGGAGCACTTGTGGTGCGCAGGTCATCGCCACTAGAGATCTCGCGATAGGTGAGCTGTTTATCTCTTTGATCATCGAATGTAGGGCCAGCATGGCTTGATGAACCACACGTGGGTGCGAGTGAAACCAAAGGGGCGATGGTCTGCGTCAGGGTGACTGGTCAAATGGGCGTCCCTTGGGTCGTCAGCCCTCGTCCTTGGGGCACCGTTGAGCACGCAAACCCCCTGTTAGGTCACCAATAGCGGCCAATAGTTCGACGACTGGCTCCCTGACCACCAGTGATTTGTGATGTTCTAGCCAAGGGGAGATGTGGATTGGAAATTTCCTTCCTGCTCATGTGGTCAGCCCCTGGACAAGCAAGCGATCCATGCAAATACAATCGATCCTACTACCTGCCGGTGGTGATGCCCGAATACCGTCAGTGGGCAAGCTGCCCGACAGCCCCTGGCCCACTCACGGGCCACATCAGGGATCATGAAAGATCTGACACCAGGGCGGCTGACCCCCAACATGTCTGAGATCTGGCAACCAAGGCCCAGCTCCTTGGGTCGCGGCCTGCCACCCATCGCACACAGCGGGCGGGCGGGCGGACGAAACGAAACAATCTGACCAACAGTGCCGAGCGGGTCAATCCGCTTGTTTCCCCTCAAGGATTGTGCTCCGTGGTGATCGGGGTGCAGTCGGGAGAGGTCGATGGTGGTAGTCTAGCACGTCTGTCGTCGCAAGTATTGCGCGCGATGCCATCCCATGTCGACCAAGCCTCGTCCGATCATGTCACGCCCCCGAACTTGAATTCGAACGTCGCACGCTTGCTGCAGGATCGTGGAAGAGACAGAGATGGTGTACACTTCCGACTGCATGCAATCCCCTGGTAAAGTCGTACAGCTAGGCCGTGGGCTTGCTGCCGGGACCTCTCGCAGGCTTGCCGGATGGGCTCGTACGTGCGTACAAGCACACAGGCGGATGAGGAGACATGTTACATGCCACACATCCAAACATTCCACGTCCCTGGTGCCCCTGTCATTGTTGGATAGAGGTTCTCTCGAAAGGACTAGGGTGATCCTACCGCGAAGACAATGCACCCCCCCTGCCGCCGTTCAGGATGGTTACGCGGCGGTTGACGCCCCGGATGCCAGGCGCGCGCTCGAGTTGCACGAGGCTCGGTAGGATTCTGCTGTACGACATCCTATTTATGAGGCGACTGGGGGCTGGCTGAGCGCCCCTCGATGGTAAGCGAGATCGATCGAGACTCGGCGATGAGATGACGAGAAGTTGCTGGGCGAATGTCTGACCCTCTCAAGGCCTTTTGCGTGAAGATGAGGAGTGCGATCAACTGCGAGGAGAAGGTTGATGGGGGCAACGTTCGTCGGGCCCATGTCTGCGCATCCCAGGTCCCGATAGGCTTGGAGAGACAGCCGGCAGGTATCAGCAGGACCCGGGGACATGGTAAGGGGGTGGCAGATTGGCGTCGGTAGCCGTTTTTGTGCGACAAAGGCGCCAGAACAGGAACAGATTAGCGAGAAGAATGAATGTCATGAGAATGATGCCGAAGGCGGGCAATGCGCGTATGCGGGTGAGATCATCTACATGAAGCGGACCCCGGTGACCCAGGGCGCTGGCGGGAACTTCGATTCGACAGGCGACAATGGCGGGCATGCTGACCGATGATGACGGCGTCCGCTGTCAGCACGGAAAGAACAATGAGAAGCCTTCCGTCCCCTGGGCGACGGCGAGGACGGGACGCTCTCCCTGAGACCTGACACGAGACGGTCGCGGGAGAGGTGCAAGATCTGTCCTTGGGTAATATCAAGGTGCATGATCTGAGACCGGAACGCTGGGTTCGGCTGGGAATTAAGCGAAGACGAGACAAGACTCGAGACAGAAGACCTCGAGTATGGAGGCACAAAATGCCGGCTCCCACAGGGGAACCAAGGCATGGCGCATACTCAGGGCGTCGGGATGCCGCGTTGGTGCCACGCTTCTATCAGTCTCATTGGGCCCAGAGACATCAGTCGCCCATGGACTCGGTACTGGGTCGCCCCAGGAATGTGAGACGGGGGACGTGGACGAGGCGAAGCCATCGTCAGACGAGCAGGCGGGCAAGCGGCGCGCGTGTGTAGAGGAGGCCTCGAGAAGCGGGCAGTCGAAACCGGGATCCAGCTTTGGGGCAATGCTCGCACAGCACACGCGAGCATCCGCGAGGCTTGGGGTTCCGGGACCATGGTGGGTGTTGCCTTCGTCGGTCGGCGTCATCCGCATCCGCTCCGAGGCGAGGCGACAGTCGGCCCTGGGGGTGCATTCGGGAAAACTGAAGGGGCAATCAATCAATTGCCACAACGGATGATGCTCTATCCGGGGAAAAGTTTTCGAGGGGGTGGGTCAGTCGGTGGTGTAATCGTCGACAACGGCCAAGTCGAGTCCCCTGACGATGATGACGGATGGTGCTTGATGGTGTTTGGGGGACGTCAGACTGGGTCGGCCAGCCAGTCCCCCAAGGCAGCATGGTGCAGGTGCTAAACGGGAAGGCGCAAACCAGGGCGGGTACACCCAGCGCCTTCCGCCTGTCCAAGACCGAGGAAGTGGAGTGCCTTGCGTGCCTTTCTTCTGTTCTGATTCGGACTTCACGGAAGGCAAGCACCCATCGGATTGCTCCTGCTCCGATACGGAGTGAAAGTAAAGTCGGATCTGGTGGTGGCGAGGCAGGCACGTCCAGCTGAATCCCCCCACCGATCCTACGGCTTGGGGAGTCCCCGAGCTCTTGGCAGGAGCCAGGAGGGAAGGAGCGACAGAGGGAGATGGACGTCATCTTCTGCCCAGCCACTGGGGCTTCAGAACACCGCCAAGCCCGGATTGTTTTAGCGGCGTTTCCGCCATAGGGATAGGTCAGCTGAAGCCATTCCCGCCTACCTTACGACCCGCTGCCCGGCCCAAAGTTTGTTTCCCTCACCCGCCGCGAACAGCACGGACACTGGACTGGACTCTAGACTCACCTCGAGCTTGTTCGAGCTATCGCCGCAGCCGCCGCCAAACCGCACGACGGCTTCTGTCACCTGTCACATTGCCTCCAGGACTCGACTTGACCAAGCTCTCCCGCGGCCCCGCCTCCCCAGGTCGCCTCGGAGCCAGCAACCGCGCCGACGTGAGGGAACCAGCATCAACGCTGGCGTCGCCGCCGAGAACGAACGCCATCCCATGCGCCATACATGGATGGAAGGGCATGGACCACGGAGCTTGGACAGGGACATGGCCCTCTTGTCCGTTCCCCAGTATTACCGCCGAAATGAGTCGTCAATCTTATCCCAGGACGCATTGCTGGTGATACCTTGGGCCAGCATTGCTTGCTCCTGGGCAGCGCAACGCCTCTTGGGGTGTCCGACCTGGACGTCTGTGCAACACCGGCACCCAGTCCAGCCTTGACCCTCTCTCTGCTCTGCCTCACGTCGACCTCCGAGCCAGCAGCCAGCAAGGAGGCCCTCCATCAGATGGACACCCAGCAATCCCGCCGCAGACGACGCACACATACCCGCGCACCCCCCTTGCACCCCTGGGCCACCTCCCCCTGACGTCCCGCTTGCGGCCTCGGCGACCGCAGGAGAACGGACCCCTCCCGGAACACCCCCCCTTGTTGCACTCGCGAGACTGAGGTGCGCTAGCTGTCGATCCAGCCATGTTTGGTTGTGGGGGCGGGATGTGACTTTCGGACGAGGACCTTCCCGCCCCGAGGCTCCATGACCAAACACGATCCGTCACATCTAACCTCTGGAGCCGGCGTGCTGTCATCCCATTATGGGGGGCGACGGGCTATGTTTTAGCTCTCGACTTCACGTCAGGCCTTCTGGCCCGCTCCATCGATTCGATACCCGACCGCGTTCGTCTGACTGCTGCTTGCTGTCCGGCCGGTCGTCTCAGAAGTCTGGCCGGCCGCTTCAAACTCGCGTGGCGACTCGTCCGGCCGAGCCTTACGAGAACACCAGGACCCTTTGGCGTTGATTCCCATGCCATCCTCGCCTAAAAGAGAGTGATTAGGCATCATATCATCAGGGTCCGGGCGCCTGTTCGGAGGCCGGTTCGGTCATGGGTCGCAGCCGTGGTGGGCAAGTGCCGCCAGTCCACCTGCACACAGTCCAGGGCCTACCTTTGCTGGCCCGGTGTGTTTCTAGAGTCGATATCTGTGCAACACTGGCGGGAATCGGGTCGAACGTCGTCTCCCACATCAGGCGCTGGCTCGCTCGCTCGCTCGCCTGCCCGCTCGCCGAGCCAACCGGCTGGGGGTGCTCCAGACAATACTGCTGCTGCCGTTGCCCAGCCAGGGGTGGGCAGACGATCACGGCCCTGCTGCTCTGCATTCGGCTGGCGCACACGCAAGGGTTGATGCGACCAGGGGGCACCCCCGGCCTCCCTCCCCCTCCCCGGCAGCACCCTTCCCTTCCTTCACCAGCAGCAGTACCATCTCTCTCGCCGCCCTGCCACGAATACATGCTGCTTGTACGTACAGGTGGTCCTGTATTGGCTCAGCGGGCAACCATCGAATACATGCACCCGCAGACTTGGTACCGCCGTCACTCTCCGCCTTGGTCCCACTGCCTTCGTGTCGCCACAGTACTCACGGGTACCCTGCTCCAAAGCCTGCGCGCGCCGTCACAGACGTACATGGCGATGATACTCGAGAAAGCGCCAACGTTGGACGAGTCACAGGTGGGTGTCTATTTGCTGCCCGCCATCATATGCCACCATCCATCAGCCTCTTCCGAGCGTGCCTGGTCTTGATATAAGACTCGGCAGCCTTTCCTCGGCCGAGGCCCCGGTCGTAAACGCATACCTTCTCTCACATTGCCTTCTTCTTGCCGTTTACGAGCTCCACACCGGCGGCCCTATTGTGACATTCTTTTTTCTTGAGAAACCCAGCCAGTCCCCTGCATGAGACTGGGACACCTCCCGCGCTCGAATCAAGACAGGTTCTTCCCGCTCCAACGGTGTCTCGACCTCGGAATTCAGTCCGCCATTTCAAGACTAGCTCTCGGCGGAATCTTGGACAGGTCTCTGCCCGTCATGTACGTTCCTCGCAGTAGTTGGAAGACATGGCTGGTGAAGGTCCACTGACCGCCTGCGCTACAGACAGACCCTGGACCTTCTCGCCCTCAACCCGCGCCCGCCCCTGCAATAGGTGCGTTCATCTCTTTACCCCAGGTACGCCTGCCGAGTTCGAGGCGGGAGGTTGCATTGGCAGCACATCCATCAAGATTGTCACCATCAATCAAGGCTGGACGGATGCCACTGCCACTGCACTGCCAGGGCGCGCTCGGCCAGCCCGCTAGTCCCCGTCTAGGGAGAGTCCAGCGATCGTCGGCGGGCGTCTGTGCCTCACCTGTAAATGCTGAATCGTCTGGCTAATCATTGCAGCACAGCTCAGGCCAGGCAGACCTCCGAACAGATCCGCAGAGGCATAGCGCGTCGTCAGTGCCCCTGTCAGTTTACCCCCTGCCAAAGGCCGATCACATCACCCCAGCAAGCATAGGTGCTCGGAGCTATTCCTCGCAACCCAGCACTTGCAGCGCAGTGATCGTCATTTGACAGCCATATCCCGTCCGGGCGCGTGCGTCAACCGAGTCGACGCCAACCACCAGCGTGATATCACCGACTGGGCCGGACTCGACAGCCTCCGAATGCAGCCCTGGCCGATCTGCCAGAGATAACTCAACACCCCGCACAAAGGCGCAATCTGGACTGCGGACAGAGCACGCTGATAAACCCATCTGGCCCCGGCGCAGCATCGCACCCTGCGAGCAGCAAGCATTTTCCGCCAAACATCTTGCGTGAGTTTCCTCGGTCCCCCCTGAAGGCCCGCTTCCTTTGCCCAACACCCAACATCAACGCCAAGACGAGCCTCCCCCCAAGACACCCAAGATGGTCGCAACGCCCCATCAAAGCCTTGCATTTTCAGCCCGCTTGGCTGACCGGGATGCATACCAAGGCAAGGCCCTGTCGGCCCGCTCGTGCAAGTGCAGAGAGCAACAACGGCAGCGCCTCTCCGGACAGGCCAGGGCGAAGTCCTACTGGCCCGAGGCCCGACGCTGTCCTGGACAAGCTGAAGGGGCCTCCATCTCCCCTTTCGGTGATCCGGTGGCACCCAATGGCCTGTGGGACTTGTCCGTGGGGAGCTTGGGCCCAAGCAACGCTAACGCACGGCGTGCGCAGGAGAGTAACGGACGGGAGGCGTGCTAACGACACACCACCGTCGATCCCGATCTTGGTTGGACCTCTTCCCTTGCCCGCACACCACTGCACACCCACAAGCCGGTGGTAGGGCCCCGGATCTCGAGTGAGTTGAGTGTCCCTTGTCGTCCGTCCATCCATCCACCTTATCGTTCGTTGCTTCTGTCAGTACGTACTACTCCTGCTAGCAAGGAGTGGCCATGTACGAGTTCGTAACAGCACTGATGCTACCTATTTTGTTTCCGCATCCCATCCCCCCATCCCCTCGCCCCTGGATTTTCTTCTTCCTTGCCCGGCCCTGTCTTTTAACAGGCGGCGTTTCTCGTTTCTGGACGGAGGTCTCCCTGCGTGTCACCTCTTCTTCCTACGTCGATCCACCTACAAACCCTTGGGAAGTGTTTTGGTCCCCGATTTTCCCCCTTTGCAGCAGCCAGCACTGGTTCAGGTCAACACTGCCTGGAGGCCTGCATGTCCACGGAAAGGCACGCACGCACGGCTTGGGAGGGTGAGCTTTGAGGTATGACTTCAACGATCCTCGTCCCGCACTTCACCTCACCTCACCGCACCCACCCAAACACACACACGAGCGCGCACCCACCCACGTTCCTTCCCCCCTCCCCCACCCAAATCACTCGTCACTTTGCGGTCAAGGACCTCCTCCTGCACGGCGGGAGACAAGACATCTCGCACCCCAACGGCAGTGTATCCCTGTCGAGCATCATCCTCTTCCCCACACATGTCACCCGCCCGCCCAGAAGCCGTCCCCCTCCCTCCTCCCCTCCCCCGAGAGTCACCTGCGGTACGGGCACGATAGCAGCGGTAGTAGCATCGCGTCTCGGCCCAAAAGCAACGGGCAAGGGGGCTACTGCAAGGGAGGATCTCTCTTCTCACTGCTGGGCTGCCCGCTCACCTACCCTACTACTGCCCAGTGGCATATGTAGGTGCGGCACACGCCAAAAGCAAATCCGGGATCCGGATCACCCCGACTTGTTCGTGAATCGCCACGCCCATACCCCCCCTGCCCCTGCGCACAGTCTGTGTACTCCTCCTTGAATCCAGGGCCGCCCAGTCTACCTACTTCATCTGCATTCCTCCAGCTCCCAAAACATAATCAGCGACATTGGTCTGACTTTCCAAACGTCTCCCTCCTCCCCTTCTCTCTCTTCTCCCCTCCATTCTCCTGCACGACTGGCCGGGCATCTGTCTCGCCATACCCGTCCGCCTCCACCGGGCCTCGCATTCCACCAGGTGCCTGATATCTGACAGTCGCCGCAGCCTTCTTGCAGGAACTGTCTCGCACGGAGCCTTGTAGACCAACGCAGGTTTCCGGACCCACCACTTCGACCTCACGAACCGCTTCGTGAGCGTTTGTCTGTCTGTCACTCCTTGATTGGATATTGACAACGAGGGACGGCGACTCTCCTCACGGCTACGTACGTGAACCCCTTGCCACCACCCGCCCGTGATGCATCATCACGAACGCCTGCGAGCTGTCACGGCTCCGGCATGTCTGGAATGCGGCCCACAGCCGACACGTCCCTTCGACTGCCATATTTGGACCTCTCAATACATGCCCGGGACCCATGCTGATGCGTTCCACAGAAGACATCCCCCATCTCAGACACACGCGGCTTTCATCGTTCAGGGGCCGCGCAGGAATTCTGATTCATCTCTGCAGCCGATCAGCCGCTGGTACCTAATCCGGCAGACAGCCAGGTGACGACTGCATGAAACGCATCTGCTCGACTTGCCCGTCAGCTTTTCCTCCTGAAAGAAACGATTTTCTGCTTAAGACGTCCTGTCGAGAGCTGATCTCCCAGATTTTTCAGAAGATCTTGTCACAACGCCGATCCAGCAACCCCAGCAAGATTGACGATTTCGTTCCTCAAGTCTTGTCCCCTACGTGTTTTTCCCTGCGGGCCGCTTCTTGAGACATTCCAACCCTTTGGTAAGTCAGGATTCCACCGTCTCTCCCTGTGGCCCACCATCATTTGCCTGGGAGAAGACGACCCCCCATGGCAGAGATGTCTCATGCATATTTTCTGCCCATTCCTGGCTCCTGGAAGGACGTTTTCACTCATGCAGCATAGCTTAGGACCAGCCTCCCGCCAGCGATCGCGGTATCCAGACGGCACCCTCCGCAATCCTGTCTCTTCCACCCGCTGCGAACCCTGATCCGTCTGCGACCACTCCCGAAACAGTGGTTTGCATATTCCCCGTCCAAGACCCGGAGCCATTTTCCCCATCTTCCCACCCCAACTGCTTGAATGTCTGCCTCCAAGTTCGAGTGTTCACCCTACAAGCCTTTCGAGGTAAGTCGCGATCCTTGAGACCAACAGCCCTGCAGATGCTGGTCGAGTTACGTTGATCGCCGAGACTTCTGCTAACACGACGGCTGCTCCGCCGCACTACAGCCCGATTACCACCCCCAACGACCCATCATCGTTGGCGAAGAAGGGCTCGACTCGCCTGAGACGGTCACTCTCAAGTACGAAGAAGCAGTCGCAAGGGCGAACGGAGACCTTCGCGGAGGTTCCCCGCCAGAAGGTCTCCTTCCCATGTCCCAGTACGGGAAGCCCCAGCCTGCTCCCATCCAAGGCAAGCATCAAGTCGTCTCCGTTCCCTTCTTCCAGCGCTGACAGGACGAGAACAGGGTACGACGCAGCCCGAGAGTACCACGATGCGGCCTACCAACAGTATGCTCCCCAGTCGTATGGGGCGCATCAGCCGGGCAGCGCTGGACCTATGAGCATCAGCCAGATGAACCAGGATGCCTTTGCGGCCAACAGCGCGGTCGGCCAGTACATGCCGGTGGGTGCAATCATCGCCACCTGCCAGCCTCAGTCTGGTCTGCCCGGCAGCAAGGTGCAGATCAAGGCATCCTCGCCCGACGACATCCTGACCATGGCCTCGCCCCCGCCCTACCTCTACCTGGCGTTTGGCAGTCACAAGGTTCTGGCGGAGGATGTCAAGAACAGCCGCGATGCCAACGGGTGCTGCCTGACGTTTGTGGCCGTGGTCCCAGATGCCATGGTCACCAATTGTCCGCCGACAGACGTCCCGCTGACACTGTTGCTCGAGACGACCAACGGCGAAGAAGTCTCGCGGACTGCAGCCGGTCACTTTTCCTACCATGACGGCTCGTTGAGTGGACCAGGTGCCGGCGCCGACGGCATCACGGGGAAGTCCATCAAGGGGTCACCTGAGCAGCAGCACGCGTCGCCTCGGTCAGCAACAACACAGCTGGGGTACGACACGACTGGTACAAATACCTACGACTTCAACACGGCGCCGCAGCAGCCGCAGCAGTCGTTCAACGGATTCGCACCAGACAACAGCATGCTGAGCACGTACAGAAGCGCATCCTTCTCGGAGAACCACTACTCAAGAGGAGTGCCCCCGCCGCTCCGGCCCCCGATGGCCGGCGGCTGGCAGGGGTACAGCCGGACTCCCGGCACGACCATGACGCAGGGGGGACGGCCCAGCTTGACGCCGCTGCCCATGCCGACACCGACGACACCAACGCTTGTTCGGACGACCTCACTGCAGTCATCACCTGGTGGGAACCAAGGCCCCTCGTACCCCGGCTGGGGCTCGAGTTCCGTCTCCAACAAGGCCAACCTCCACCTCGTCGGCAAGCTCGAGACCATGGCGCAAGACTGGACGTCGGAGGAGTGGGCCAACAAGAGGCGCATTGTCATGTTCTCCAAGAAGCAACAGGGCACCACGGTCACAGCCAGCTTCCGGCCAGTCGGAGTCAACGAGAGGCCGCCACACGCGACGTGCATCAGCTGCATCTGGTGGGCGGAGAAGAACGAGGCGTACGTTTCGTCGGTCGACACGATCCTGCTTCTGGAAAACCTGGTGGTCGCGCCCAACAGGTTCTCGGTGGAGGAGAAGAATCGCATCAGGCGCAACCTCGAGGGGTTCAAGCCGAAGACGGTGTGCAAAGGCAAGTCGGAGACGGAGGAGTTCTTCAAGGTCATCATGGGTTTCCCGGCGCCCAAGCCACGCAACATTGAGAAGGACGTCAAGGTGTTTCCTTGGAGCGTGCTCGAGTCTGCGCTCAAGAAGATCATCGGCAAGTACAGCGCGACAACATCGTCGTCGATCCCGGCGTCACAGCTCCTCACTCACCAACCTCCGGGCGCCTACCCTCCCCCTCCGACGCCGCCCGCTCCCTCGGCCGCCCCGCCTGACCCGGTCTACGCTGTGCACTCACAAGTGCATCACGACAACCTCACTTCGCCCCGGACCATGCCCAGCAACAACAACAACTGGTCCAACTATCCCGTCGGCCCGGTACGCACGCTGTCACCCACCTCACCTCGTCAGACCACCGTGCGACTAGGCCAGGGCGTCCAGCTCCCCGGCGTATCGGCGTACGACACCAGGCCGATCGCGGCACCATCGTACGGAGGACAACACCACGCCACGCTCCACGCGCCGCCGTCGCATCATGCCCCTGCCCGGTGGGACCAGTCGACGATGCCCTCGATGCAGCCGCCCGCCTCGTACGCCGAGCCTTATCAGCCCATGAGCACGCATCACGTCCCCAGCCATCCCCAGGTCTACGGGAGCAGCGGGTACGGTGACGGCTCTCAGCGTGGATAGTGGCCAGCATGACGAGCCGCACCGCGCGCCGCAGCCGACCCGTGCGGTTCGGGCCCCTCTGACCACACGGGGTCATCCTGGGATGGCATGTGGACGGGAGGGCGAGTCAAGAGGGAGGAGGAGGGGTGTGGGTGGCCTGCGACTCGTGTGGTGAGCCTTGTCAACGGCAAATCTCTTGGAGGCAAGGCTCTCGTGGAAACCACCCATCTGAATGGTGGGCGCTGGTGGGAGCATGTGGACGACGGGAGGGACAGTCCAGGCGCTGGACGAGGTGTGAGTGGGCGAGTCACCTGGCGACACGGCAGACCAATCGGCGGCCTACTTCGACCTCCACCTCGTCCCGATGCAGCAATCGCCAAAGTCCCGGCCGATCAAAGGTCGCATCCGGAACCTGTTCTTCGTCTCATCGTCCTCACACCAGCCCGTTCGTCTCCCTCCCTCCCGTTCCCTTGCCCGCTCTTTCCTTTCATCATCGGACGGAGGCAGCGTCTCCTCGGCGCGTCTTTCTCAAGACGTACCCCTTACAGGCCTGCTGCTACTGTCATGGCATGCAGTCTAAGCCGGGGGTTGGATGGGGTTTGGGCTGGGTTGGGGTTTCGTGGTGGGTGGGAGGACGAGATCAGCCGATCCCCTCCTCAAAGGGGGGGTGCATCGCGTCTTCGCATTGGCTCGTGGCGGATGCAGGGCCTCAGCGGCGCGGGCATCATCTGAGTCAACGGCAAGGCGGGGAATTTCACGTCACCCGCAACAAGCATCCGGTGACAGGCCTTGCAGCGGCCTGCGCCCGCCGCAGCCTACCACTCGCCGTCCTCTCAGCCCGCCTTCGACATATAGCTCTTGGGGACAGTTTCCTCGCACTCGGGCGTTTGATACCATCCGCGCGGTCTTTGGTTTCCGCCTGGGCTCCCCTTGGCTTTCGATACGGACCGGAATTCGGAGCAACTTCCATCACGATCCGGGTGATCATCACCCTCTCCCCCGCACATATCCACCATGACACACCCCACGGCACACCATCAACAAAGCCCTTGGCTATCGTACTCGAAGCGAGCAACTGCATGCACCTGCAGAACCTCAACACCACGGCAATTCCCCACGAGCCCCTTTTCAACATGTCATCCCATCGTCACTCCGCTCCCGCCGCGACGCAGCACGATCCTCGTGGCCCCTCGAACACGACCCAGAACTCAAGGCCCGGTCCGTCTCTGCCTTGGAAGCGGCAGCCGCAGCACACCATCTACGGGCCGCATGATCGTACTCCCCAAGCTTGGCACTAGGCGGCATCGACACCCGGGGACACCCAGGGCGTGGGCGCAGCCATTCTCCCACACCCCCTTTTTTGCTTTCCGTCGTCGGATACACAGGGTTTCTGTTTCTTTAGACGTCGAGACGCCCCCGATACACGCTGTGGATGGGCTCGGCGCATGGGGCTTGGCTTTGGCTGGGATTTTAGATTTGTTTTGCATTATTTTTGTTTTTCTTTTCCTTTCTCGGTTCGGCGGGCGCAGAGGGGAGGCTACACCGGTGCGGGGGGACCGCGCGTCTCGGGCTCTTTTTTTGGGTTTGGTCCCTGGGTGGCGGTGCCTGCGCGGGCGGGCGGCTGGGATTTGCACATCATTATACCCTATTTTCCTTGTGCTTCTTGTCTCTCTCTCTCTCTTCCTTGGCCGGCGGGCTTGCTGGTGCTGGGACGGTGGGGAGGTGTCGTCCCTGGCATCCATTCTTTAGATCGCTGTAATCATAATAAACGGACCAAATTATCCACAACTGCAGACAGCTCTGGTTTATAGTGAGTCTTTTGGTGTTTAGGACTTGGCCTGGGCCAATTACCTGGGTGGGATGGACCTGTGTACACCTCTCGCGGTTCTCCAGGTACCTGAGATGGGACCAATTTCCTGAACTCGATCAACAGCACCACCTCATGCCCTCCATTGATTCGAATAAACAATATCTTACTTCGACACGACTATTATAACAATACAGAAACGACTTGAAAATGAACCCAAGAACAAGCAACGTCAAAAGACCCCAAGGTCCCGACTTACGAAACTCCCAGCCGCCTCCGTCTTCACTACACGGAACGAATCTTCTTGGAACCACGCAACTCTCCCTCATCCTCGTCCTCATCCTCATCGTCCTCCCGCCGCCGCTTTCCAACCCCGTTGACTTTGACCGGCTCCAGGACCTCGGTAGCCGGGCTGTCCATCTCTTCCTCCTCCGACTTCTCCCCATCCACACTCCTGTCGTCCTCCTCCGAAGAGCTCCACCCCAAAGTGCGCACCATTCTCGCATTCGGGCACCCGGGGCCAAAGTATGTCTGCTCAATCACATTCCAATTGATATCGAATGATATCAGGTTCCTCCTCAGTCTGCCAACCGCTTTTCCGTGCCAGTATTCGCCGTCCCCTCCGTGCGGCCCGTGCAACGAGTATGTGGTTTTGTTGTTGGGGTTGGGCAAACGCACATCTGACGTCCAACGTATTGCAAAAACTGAGCCCTTCTCGCTCGTCAAGTGAAAGCCCATGCGTTTGAGGAGAGATGCGAGGCTAGTTGCGCTGACGGAGCCGGCCTTGTCCCCGTTATCCTCGAAAACTTTCTCGGCCGTTTCAATGTGCTTCTTTCTGAGTTTCCTGGGACCCCCTTGACCACCATCGTCCGAGTCGTCCGAGGCGACGGTGTAGTCCGGTTTTGGTTTGCCTTTGTTGCCGGGTTTCCCCTTGTCCTTTTTCTTGGGGGGAGGGGGTCTGTGATTTTTGTTTGGAATGAGCTTCTTATTTGGTATCTTGACTCGCGGGTCGACTTTCTTGGCCGGCTTGGTGTTGTCGGTGTCGCTTTTCTCGGAATCTTCATCCTCCGATCCGTCGACGTCCATGTCATCGGGGGTACCGTTGTCGCCGCCATTTTCACCCGGGTGGTCGAGATTCATGGGGTCGTCATCCTGCAGGTGCGGGGTGCGAATATCTCCCCAGCTCAGATTGGGGTGCCAGGGCTTGTCAGATGACACGTCGGCCCCATCATCTGCAAATATAAGAGTGTCACATACTGCATCCTCTTCCCTGAACTTTTTCTTGTGCTCATCGACCATGCTTTCGTAAACATTGATCATGGCAGCATCATTCTCGAACATCGATCCTTCGATCTCTCCCAAAAAATTCCAAACAAGTCGCGACGCCTGCATCTCCGTCGTGTCGATTTCGGCTTCATTAATATCTCGGATACCCAAGACTCGACTGTGAATCTCAGCAAGTGTTTTCGGTCCCACATGTCTTTCGAAGTCGAAGTTGTCAAACTTTTCGATGAAATTCCAGACCGGACTGTGCTTGAGCTCGGCCTCCAACTCCTTCCGTCTTACGTGTATCTTGGCTCGTTGAGTCTCGGCGTTCAGTTTGCGTTCCAACAACGATATCTGGTTGGTCATGAGACGGAGGTTATGCAGCTCGCTCTCGAGAAAGGCGTCATAAATTCCTTCAAGTCCTTCGTTCGGTTCGTGACAGGCTGTGAAGCTGTGAACCAGCTTCTGGGCCAACAGATCCATAGACGGGAATCCGTAGGCGGTTTCTGGCGGACCGAGCTCGAAGAGTTTGAAAAAGTCTTTGAAGATGTCTCCCCTTGTTCAGTCGACGGAATCTTGCCAGGCTCAATCGTGGAGCCGACGAATCTGGCCAGACCCGGGACTCTGCCCTCCATGAGCCCGTCGGGAAGCTTCTCGCTGTCGTCAGATTCTTCCTCTGAGGCGTCCCTCTCGCACAAATCGGCGATCCCTTTCGTTCCGTGGAAGAGACTTTGTCCTCGAAGCATAGTCCAGGCAACCTCGGCGAACTTGCGCAAGAGAAGCAAACGCGTCGACATTATTGCAAGATGTCCCTGTTTGCCACGCCCGCTTGTAAATTGAGCAATGGCCTTATTCCATTCAGAGCGGATCAAAGTACCGAACATGCATTGTCGCAATAGGCGTCGAATCGCATCGTTGGCCAGCAATCGTTTCGCCGCAATGTCGGTGGTGGTGAAATGCGCCAGCTGCCCCTTGGCGTCGGCCGAGGGGATGCTTCCCCAATGGTTGACCAGGAAGAATTCTACCATCCGAGCAAACCCATATGCGGAAGTTTGCATCGCATGTAGCACCGAGAGTGGGACGGCGGACCAGGCTGGCACTTGCAGTTTTTTTATCGGATCGATCTTCGGGCTGATGTGTTGGAAAGGCAAAGAATTGACATCGGCCATGCCTGAATGGATCGAATCGGTGAGGAATGCCTTATTCATCTGTTCCTCTTGAAATGAGAACCAATTGGAAAAGGATTTCGCGTTTTCTTTGAAGAACCGATGGGTTGCTTCCGTTGATGACCTTTCTCTTGTTTTCGTTAATCGGCTGCTGCCTCTCGGTGATGAGCGTGCCTCGTTTCTATTGCTATGTTTCATGTCAGCTACAGTTTCGGGGCAAGCAGGCGGTATACCAACCAGAACACAGTACAGGCCACCTTGAAAGAAGCCACGTCCCATAGGACTCCAGGGATTTTGACTTTTATAGGGAAGTTGGGGTGTAGTGAAAGAAACTTTGGCTTGGCGGCGAGTACGTCCAGGTCCGGCCTGGCTTGTCCGCTCTTGTCCGTGACGTGGCATCGGACCATCAGGTTGGTGACCTCGGCGCAGAAGCGAAGGATGGTTGCCTGCGCCTGGAGGATGAGCAGACCGTCGCCCCAGCCGAAACTGAAGACCCATGAGTCAGTAAATGCACATTGGTATGTTGTGGGAGTTGGTGGGAATGGCTAATGGGAGCAGCTCTCCGTGATGTACCGAGGGTAGGAAGAGTCATCGGTGCTGTCGGGGGTAAGGAATTGAGGCTTCGTGAACTTACATCTGCCCAAGATCGTGCGATGTTTTGTATTTACCGAGAATGTCAGACGCTGATGGACACGAAATGAGGATTCCGTGAGACCTGGCCCCGGTGAAGTAGTCAGCGCCTGGAGAGTTTTCAAGCTTCATGGAAGGTTTGTAAAAGTCCATGAAGCATGAATCGCAGTAAGGTTCCAGCAAGAGGCGACCAGACCGGCCAACCTGCATCGCGTTCCAGTCGCTTCGGGCGAACGTAGGGGGAGCGTGCATCGCCCTGCTCAGGATCATATTTGCCACCCCCTCGGCTGATGCGAGATCTTTCAGGTTGAGCCATGGAATGAGGTAAGCCACTTTGTTGTTCTTGCAATGCTCTTCGTAGTCGGTGAAGTCGGGCTCGGTCTCGGTTTCGCCATTGGCACCGCTCTTGGATGGAGTGAAGTTGTACACTGCCACAGGAACTTCTGTCGACAGTGTCCTGGGGCCAACGCGGGCTGTCGACTGATACGACTCCACTCTCTGGAAAGCTTGTGCCCAAGCATCGAAGCCCGAGCCGGCATGCTCTGGCATCTTGGCCTCGGCGCCAAATAAGTCCTTAAACTCGTCGCGGTTCATGACAGCTTCCCACGCGCAGCCAATCAAGCCAGACAGCTTGTATGGTAGTTGGTCCTCTTCGTCGTCTTCGCTGTCGCCGACAGGGCCAACGGCTGTTTCTGCTTGAAACATCCAATGGAACCGTTCGTTGAATAGATCGGCAAAGTGTAGAGCGACAGGCGCAAATTCTCTGTAGGCATCCTGCGCCCTTTTCCGCCAGAAGTTGGTCATGGCTTCAGCCTCCTTCTTGTCGACGATCTTGGGCATCGGCCAGAGCTTTCCTGCGCCAATCTTCCGTAGATATTTATCAGAACTGCCGTGCGAAAAGGGTTCGTGACTGCTTTGGTTCATTGGGACCTGGAAGACTCTGCCGCGAAAAGAGTTGGGCGAAAGATAGGACCTGCCCATGAGGTTCGGCAAGTTCTGGGCATTTTTGTAATCATCGGCATTTTCTGTCGTCTCCAGCACCCGTGGATTATCGAAGTACTCCATCTTGGCGGTCGATGGCCGGCGGCTGACAAGGTGCTGAGAGTTGGCGTTTGGTCAGAGGAGCTCGAGGGCCGCTCGAGGGTCGAAGAGTCATGTCTCGCGAGGAAATGTACTCGGACTCGCATCAAGAGATTGTCTGTTGACAAAGGATCCAAGCTGGGATGGCGTTCGAAGGTCTTTGTCGGATGGGTGGCAGCTTCGTACGAGAACTCGTGGACAAGATCTCTTTGTTTCAGGGGGACAGGAATGTAGTGAGGCTTCCCCATCTTTCAAACCGCTTAAAGGGGCGGGCATCATCTTGATGAGTGCCGGGCGCAGCAAAGATGCCTTTGTCTCGGTACCTAGCTTGGGAAGTGTCGTCAAAACAGAGCTTCCTCGGGGGTCTGGCCACACTGATCACACCGCCAAGGGTCCCATGACAGGCTTGTAGACGGCAAAAATGGACGGCCTGATCAACACAGTCAGCAGTATCATCATAACTTCCCACTAACTTGCAGCGCGGTCAGCTGCACGACTGACGATAATTGTGGCAAAGGAGACGATGATGAGATGTAATATATTCAGAAGAACTTCAACCTTGGAACCAATGACGAAGAGAGAACACATGCACTTACCTGCGGAGCGCATGAACCCCGATAGATCAAATGGCCCTCCGCGTTGACCAGTTAATCACCTCACCTACCTCAGCAGGTCGGTCTCCGGGAAAATTGGAGGTCCTCCGTCTGTGGACTTTGCTTAAAAATGGGAAGGCCCTCGCGCAGGCATGTACCTGTAAGGAGGTCGCGGACATTCTGGAGCCTCGCTTCTCTCCCGGTTCTGCGTCTGGACAGGCTGCTCTTGAGATTCAGAAGGGCTTGGACGAGTCCGTCGACGCCAGAAGCACCACCGGCCGCCGGAAGGTTTCTTGTCGACCGTCTGAGCTTCAACGTCCGCCGTCAGGTTGACCTCTTTCAGTCCTGTCGCGTCAAAGGCCGGTTCAGGGGGTGGGTTCATGTCAAAGGGTCGGTGCGGATGCCGAGGTGGTTGGGGGGTGGCGCTTGCGGCGGCACGGCGCTTCCGCCGCTCCTCCCACTTGGAGTGACATGAAACGAAGAACCTACCAATGGCCCTGTAGTAGAACAACAGGAGGAGGAAGACGATGATGCCGATCAACAAGATGGTCAGAGACCAATACCAGGGGAGTTCCGTCATGATGATGCGTCAAGGCCTGCTTCTCAGTCAGCAAGAGCGTGCTGGGGTTGGGTTGGGTTACTTCTGCGTGAGGTGCTGCCGGAGTGGCGAGAATGAGTTGTATTGAAGGACCGGCCTTCAAGATTGTGAGGTGTTTGGCTGGATTAGACATGGAAAGGCATAGGCAGGCTGAGTGGCTCGTTGCTTTTTATGGAACATCTCGGCATGCTTCATCTTGGGTTTGAGCTGCGGGCTGTCCCGGTGTTCAAAGTGTTAGTCGGGTAGGGATGGGACAGTCTGGTTGCATTTCGTCTGGTATGCAAATCTTGAATCCAAAACCATGACGATGAGAAACAAAAGAGGGTGTGTTTGTTCCAGGCCATGCGGCGGCCGACCACCAGATTGAACCACGACAGCCAGGAAAGGGACTTTTGCAAGGTATCGTGACGTTGATCCAAACAAGGTCGTTGAATTCCGTGCCGGCATCCTCGGCGATTGCTTCATTAGCGATTGCCGCGATGCCTGTCTCGAGAACCGGCATCGAAGGTGACGTTGATGTCTGCGAAGGAACGTGATCCAGTTCGACTTCCACGTGAAAGATGCGGGGACACTGGAATGGAACCGCCGCTGAACCTCGAGACACTGGAGCGTCTGAGACAAGGGGAGCCACGCAGTCGGGCCAAGTCCAAGGGAGAGACTCAGCGCCTCGATCAACAAAGGAGAAAAGCAGCCATGGTAAGATATTTGAGGGTTCAGTTTCGTTCGCCGAGAGCAGCCGTCGGCCGCGGTCGTGTCAGGTTGCAACTCAAACAAACTGCGACGGTGGACACAAAGGGCTGCGATAAAGATGGACGGATGAGGCGGGACAATATCGGGTGACGCTAATGCAGGCCTGGACGATAGTGGGTCTTGGCGGGGCCTATCGCGGCCCCTGCCTTGACCTTGCCCGATAAGGCCTGGGACATCAATCACCTCAAGTCTCAGTGGAGGAAGGTCCCCCGAGCTCAGCTGCTTCAGGCGTGGCGCCCCTCCCAATGACGGATGGTGTGCTGTGTGCAACAGGAGAAAAAGACATCGACTCAGCCTTCTACTCCATCAATTGACGTCTCCTCCCGTCGCAATTTGATGCACAATGTCGAATTGGGGCGCCCACATATCGTCTCGCCCGGGATGTACGGCGCGGGCGGGCGGCCAAATGTCACCGACGGACCCTTGCAAAAGCGTGCCTGGCCGTTCGTTCGGTTCGACGGCGCTACGCTGAACTGAATACGGGATGGGACAGGGAAGGTGCGATGCAGGCTCGATGCAACGTGAGTGGGATGCGCCGCAGCAAAAACGGCCGCTTGGCGATTTCTTGTCCTTTCTCAGCTTCGTGTCCCGACCCGGTCCCTCCTTTTCAATCTCGCCCGCCCGTCCGCTCGCCGCGTCGTCGTCCTTCACCGACTCCCGACGCATCCGCTCGTTTTGCGCTGCCTGCTTCTGTATCTGCTGGCGTGGCCGTTGTCGCTCCTTGACGCCGAACATCGACGCGATTGATCACTCGCCGGACGACCGATACATTCGACCGCCGCCCGCCGACGACATCCCACCCGAGCGCCCGGTACTGCGTGGCGCACCTCTCTGGCCAGATATCAAGCAACGACCTCTCGTCTGACAAACGTACCCTGAACAACAGGTCTACCGCCCGAAGACCACACACCGAAAACCACTCGCTCGAGCCAACAACCGACACGATGAAATCGGCACTGCTCTACGCTCTCTTCCCTTTCGTCGCGGCGACTAACCCCAAGCGCGGTCTCTGCTTCGTACCCGACTCGGACTTCCCGGAGGACAACCAGGTCTGGACACGGGCCGGCTCCGAGCTGTCATGGTACTACAACTACGGCGACCTGCCATCGCCCGCCTTTGCCGACAAGAGCCAGGAGGACTTTGAGTTCATCCCGATGATGTGGGGCGTCGACATGGCCGACCTGAACTCGACAAAGTTCCTGAACAACGTCAACGACCTCATCAAAGACGGGCGCAACATCTCGCGCGTCATGGGCTTCAACGAGCCCGATACCACGCACACGGTCGGCGGCAGCAACATTCCCCCAGCAAACGCCGCCACAGCCTGGGTCGCCAACTTTATCCCGCTGCAGGAGAAGGGCATCCAAGTCGGCCTGCCTGCCATGACGGGTGCGCCGTCGGGTCTTGTCTGGCTGCAGGAGTTCCTGGGCAACTGCTCCGAGCTTATCAGCAGCAGCGACGACCAGAAGAACTGCACGTTTGACTTTTTGCCGGTGCACTGGTATGACAACTTTGAGGGTCTGGCGAGCCACATTGGCGAGCGTCTGGCGTTGTAAGTATTCCTTCCATGAGGAATGTAGAAGCACCCGCTAACTTATGTCTCGCAGCTGGCCCAACACCTCCATCTGGGTGACCGAATACGCATACGCCCACCGCGACCTTGGAGACACGACAGCTTTCTTCAACGGAACCCTGAGCTGGTTCGACGACTACACCTCGCTCGGCGGCTACTCCTACTTTGGCGCCTTCCGCTCCGCAAAGAGCAACGTCGGCCCCAACGCCGTCTTCCTCAACAACGCCGGCCAGTTGACGGACATGGGATCCTGGTACCTGGGTTTCGGTGCCACCGGTGTCAACCCACAGAGCGGCGCGCCCGTTGTCGGCAAGATTCCCAGCCTCGCAGCAGTGGCAGTCGGCCTTGTGGGTGCCCTGTTCATGTCGGCCTTCTAGGTGAAGCCGGTGACATCAAACAGGCCATGCCGAGGACGCAATGCGTCAGATTTTCCACGTTTAATACTTTCTTTTGCACGCCACGGGTACATGATAGATGGACAGGAGGGATGGGTGGATAGGGCTAAACAGGCGTTCTCTTCGTCCCGCGCGCTTCTGCGGGGGACTCGGCTGTACATTTTGACGGGTGCCGACCGCGGCCAATATCATGAATATCTTCAAGACGCACCCCCTGAAGTGCCTCTACTCATCTATTGCTCGTCGACCAGACGCCTAAGATCGCCCGGCTCGCGGGCTTCTCACGGGCTTCTCGCGGGCAGTTTCACCAGACACATCCCGCTTCCAGCCGCAAGTCGTCTCGTCCCCTGTCGTCTTGGAGCAGCAACTGTTGGGTGTAGGCAATGTTGACCTGTCCTTCATGATCGCGGCGCGCTTGTCCTGGCCCCGATCAGAACATCGCTGCTAGCTCTCGTGTACAAGAACATCATGGCGAAGCCGAGTATGTTCTCCCTCTCCTCTGTCGTCGCTCTGGCTTCTGGCTGGCAAGGAGGACGCACGACGGCCAAAGGTCACCAACGATTGGTCAAGCTGCCAGACACGAGCAAGACGACTCTCCTCCTTGTCTCCCCTCATCAGCAGACGCCAACCCCAGATTTCGGCAGAGGGGCGCATTATGTAAGAGCCTCGGCACAATCGATGCCCCACATTTCCCCGACTCCGAGGTCAAGTCCCGGGAACTTCGTTGCCAGTGCGCTCTCGCCTCCGCCGCATCAGGGACACCGGCCGAACTAGATCTAGGAGTGTCTCCCCTCTCCGCAATGCTCTCCTTCCCTCTTCCTAACTCCATTCCTCCATTTCCCTTCGACGAGAAACCCCCTTGAGACGCTCCCGACTCTCTCGCAGCACACTACCCTTTGCAAAGTCCACCGCCTCTCCCAGCGACAGATCACTTCGGCCGCTGCCGTCAACTCGCCCGCCATGGCCTACGAACGCATCACCTCGCTGGTCAAGCACCTCAACCCCGGATCGGCGCTGAACCAGATGTTCGTCACCTGCCCCTCTTGCTCCAATGTGTATCTCCCGCTGACCATCCTCCCTCTGCAGCCAATCCCAGAACCCCGACGACGTCGTCATCACCCTCGCGGTTCGCACTCCCCTCACAAAGGCCAAGAAGGGCGGTTTCAAGGACACGTCGCTCGAGTACCTCGTCTTTGCCCTTCTCGAGCAAGTTCGCCTGCGGTCCAACCTCGATCCCGCCCTCGTCGAGGACATCTGCCTCGGCAACGTCTCGGACGGCAAGGCCGCCTACAAGCTACGCGCCGCCTCCCTCGCCGCCGGTTTCCCCAACACTGCCTCCGCCTCAACGGTGAACCGATTCTGCTCCTCCGGTCTCAAGGCCACCGCCGATATTGCCCATGCCATCTCCCAGGGTTCCATTGCCGTCGGCATTGCCATGGGCGCCGAGTCCATGTCTGCCGGTGGTGATGCTCTCGACCAGCCCCTCGACGAGGGTGTCTCGAGCCGCTCCAAGGAGGCTGAGGAGTGCATGATGCCCATGGGCTGGACGTCCGAGAACGTCTCGCGCGACTTTGGCATCACCCGTGAGCAGATGGATGCCTACGCCGCCGAGAGTTTCCAGCGCGCTGAGCGCGCCCAGAAGGAGGGCCTCTTCGCCGACGAGATTGTTAACATTGCCACCACTGTTAAGGATGCCGAGGGCAACGTCCAGAAGATCACTGTCTCCCGGGACGAGGGCGTCAGGCCTGGCACCACGGCCGAGAGCCTGGGCAAGGTCAGGGCCGCTTTCCCTCAGTGGGGTCCCACGAGCACCGGTGGCAACTCCAGCCAGGTCACCGACGGAGGTAAGTCCCCCCCAACACCCCGCCTACCAGGCCATCTCTAACAACTCCCTCTCCAGCCGCCGCCCTCCTCCTCATGAAGCGCTCCACCGCCGTCTCCCTCGGCCAGCCGATTCTCGCGAAATACGTCCTCTCCACGACAGCCGGTCTTGCCCCCCGCATCATGGGCATCGGCCCCTCCCTCGCCATCCCCAAGCTCCTCACGCTCGCCGGCATCGACCCCGCCGACGTTGATATCTACGAAGTCAACGAGGCCTTTGCCTCCATGGCTGTCTACTGTCGCGACAAGCTCGCCCTCGACCCGGCAAAGATGAACCCCCGCGGTGGCGCCATCGCCCTCGGCCACCCGCTTGGTGCTACCGGCGCCCGCCAGATCGTCACTGGTCTGTCGGAGGCTCGCAAGAACAAGAAGAAGATCCTGGTCACGAGCATGTGCATCGGTACCGGTATGGGTATGGCTGGCCTGTTCGTCAATGAGGCCTAGGGGGCCAACGAGCGCGGGGGCTGGTGTGAATTGCACATGACGCAGTACGATAGTCAAAATGAAGCAAATTGGATGATGTTTACCTCTACACAGTTGCTGCTCCATGTGCTGTCAGTGTTGGACTTGGTCCGGGCTTGTTGGTCTCCCTTACTGGACATTCAGGGGACCCATGGCTCGGAGTTTTAGCAAGGAACAAGTGACAGACGCGGAAACTCCGGGCTCTAGCCTTGAATCTGGAAGCTCAACTTGCCCAGCATCCGTCACGGGCACAGGCCCCCTGTTCGTTGATGACCTGGGTCCACATTGCGGGCTAGTCATGATGTCCTCGCATGGCAGCTCGTGATGACATCCTAGCTCAACTGATGACATTGGAGCTTCAATGATGACCTTGCAGCCTCCTCTTCGATGACTTGGCCTGACATTTGCCATTATCGGCCCCGATGGTTTTCAATGCGAGCGAATTTGTTGCCGGAGACCCCGGGGAGCTGCACCCCAGATTCCAGATCAACAGACACGAACTACCGGTCATCATGACAGGTGAGGAGGAAGCCACGGAAATTAAAGATTGGTCATTCAGCAGAGAGAAGCGACTAGCATTTTGGATAGTTTCGAGATTCGGGACCAAATGTGGCGAAGCGAAGGTTGATGGAGTTGACGTGATGTTGCTATATATCTTGCAATGCCTTTATCAAGGAACTGCTCATTCATCTAGCCTCCTCGCCTACACGTGCCTGTCGAGTGGCCTCTTGAATACACCCGTCGATTGACTACGCCGGTCGATCAACTACACCAGTCGATCAACTACACCAGTCGATTAACTACGCCAGTCGATTAACTACGCCAGTCAACTCTTTTTCGTACCATCATCAACATGTTGCTCAACACGGTCATAACTGTCGTACTTTCAGGCCTTAGCCTGTCTGTCATGGTGTCCGCCGCGCCAACTGAACAACAGGGACCTCGCCAGCTCAACTTCCGCTTCCCGTCGACCACCTCTCCGAAGCGTTTTGACATTCAGGTCGACAAGGACTTCCTGAAGTACACCGAGCGAAAGGTGCGAGACTATCGACCCTCGCCCAACGTCGTCGAGGACTGGTCCCTCGAGGGACCTCCTCCCCAAGCCGTGGCCGCCCTGGCTCAGCACTGGGACAAGGACTACAACTGGAAGACGACGGAGAAGCGCCTCAACAAGCAAAAGCACTACGCAACCACGGTCCCTGGAAATGGCAACTATTCGGCACCTATTCCCCTCCACTTCGTCCACCAGAAGTTAAAGGCCAAGGACGCCATTCCTCTGCTCCTGATTCATGAATAATCTTCCACCCACCCACACCGAATGGACGGGCGTTCTGAGGAACCTGACTTCCGCCGGAAATGGTCCTGCTTTTCGCGTGGTCACGCCCGACATGCCCGGCTACGGCTTCAGCCCGGCTCCTAACAAGACCGGCCAAGGCCCGCGCGAGGTCGGACGGGCATTCGACGCCGTGATGAAGCAGTTGCGATACGACAAGTACGTCATTGCCACCACGGACTTGGGATGGATCGTGGGTATGTGGATGGCTGCCGACGTCCGCGAGAGCATCATCGGTCATTACACGGACTTCTTCTTCCTGTCCCCTAGCGCCGACGACATTGCGCGTTTCTCGCAGGGCTTGACCTCCCCGGAGGAGAACGCATACATTGCAGGGGCCACCGAGTTTTCCACCAAACACTTTGCCTACGCCACAGTCCAGACGCAGAGGCCGCAGATGCTCTCCGTTGCTTTGACCGATAGTCCTGTTGGCTTTGCCAGCTGGATGTGGGACCTGAGATATGGAGGCAGCGATGACTACAAGGACACTTTGGATGAGATCATCGACCATGCGATGCTCATGTGGATTCAGGAGCCTGCCGGATCCATCCGTGGATACTCAACCTTCAGCCAGGTATCCTGAAACCCCTTGCCCTTAGTATGGAGGAGGTTCACTGACGAATCTGATGACAGACCATGGACTTTATCACCACGGATGTCCCGACTGGCGTTTCGCAGTTTGGAAACCTGAACGGCCCTTTTCCGGAGCTTGCCGAGTTCCCTCTAGTAGTAAGTTTGCTTTTCAACCCCGGAAAAAGTGCCCGCCAAGTGATGACTGCATGCTGACAAGAACAGCCTCGGTCGTGGGTCGAACGCAGCGCCAACCTCGTCTTCTTCAACAAGCACGCTAAGGGAGGACACTACCCGGCTGTTGCTCAGTCTGGACTATGGGTCAACGATGTCAAGACCTTTGTGTCGGGACTGTAAAGAGATTTTCATGTCTAGTCGACAGAGCCTTTTGCCGGTCGAGACCTAGAAGCTGGGATCCTTCGAGGACAGAGAACTCGGAGACAGGGGAATGAGTGGTCGACTAAACGACGGCATACATGGATGTACCACGTCGTGGTTGACGACCCCCAGTTCCAGCATCACTCATGCCTCCAAGTAGAATAGTTGATGGCCATCTTTCAGCCGTTTTCATCGGCGCAAAGGATGAGAATCCATGATCTGGTTGCTCCGTCTCAAGCGTCATCCTCCACCCGTCATCTGAAGCCTCGGCCAACCCCGTCACCGCGATAGTCTCGCCAGTTTCATTCACAAAGACTAGACCCGACCGCTTGACCTCGGTGGGGAATGGGGGCCAAATTGCATGTAAGACTACAGGGGTGACTACCAGCCCTGACCCCAGCCTTCAGCCCTGTGCCAGCCGGCCGCCGGACAAGGTGCGGGCTAACGCAGCCTGCGATATTACCACCGCAGCCCGAGAATTTATGGGTCAAATATCTAGGTCACACATGATTGCTAAGAGCTACAGTCTCTCGCCGATATGTTCCATCGACCGGTACAGTCCATCAACCGGTACAGTCCATCAACCGGTACAGTCCATCAACCGGTACAGTCCATCAACCGGTACAGTCCATCGACTAGTACGGACCATCAAATATCACAGTCAATCGACCGGTCACCGAGCAGATGAACAGGTATGTCACCAGGCAAAGAAGGATCTCGCCAACATTGGGAACATCTGAGTACGAGTTTCCATAAGTTTTCGGGCTGCGGTAGTAACATCGCAGGTTGCGCTAGCCCTGCTTCCCCGACAAAGTCATGGAGCTATTCGGAGACTTCCCTTACCAGGCAAGCCTAAGCGAAAACTCCGTTCACGATACCACGTAAAATTCATGTCAAGCGCTGACAGTGCCGGAGGGCCCATTCATTTTTGACGTGAAAACAGGGGTCCGGGGTGGTGAGTCGGAGGATCGTACATCTAGAATCTCATCTTCACCGCGATCATACCCATGGTTCTGACACGCACCAACAATAGCAATCGCGGAGTTAAGCATCTGTCAAGCCGCAGAAAGTGTGATGTTGGACAAGAAATCCGGCCAGAGGATCTTGAACCATGCCGACAAAAGTCCCTTTGGGGGCTGAGCTGCCCCTGTTGGCGATAGCCCCCCATCTGCTGCGCCGGTGTCAGACGCCAAGCGTCCGTGGCACGGAAATTCGGCCCATGTCACTTGCTGATGAAGCAGTCTACTATTTCGGGGAGCATGCCGTTATACCTTCAAGATGGACATCTGGGTGACTCTGAAAGAAGCATAAGATCTTGCCGTCGCGTTCGAGTTCCGGTTTGGGTTGGCTGTGTTCACCATTCGGATCAAATCAGACTCTTTGTTGTGCGAGCATACAGAAACCATGAAGTCTTTCACTTTCCTGTCAATTCTGGGCCTGACCAGCAGTGTCCTAGCTGGTGCTGTCATCCCGGCTGTGGATGTTGAAGTAACGAATGCATCCGGGATGTCGGTTTCCGACACTCTGCGAGCGCTGCGCCGACACCTGAACGAAGCTCGATTGCATCAACGGGACGACGTGTTCAGAAACTCGACAGAGATCGAGGCTGGATTCAGCAACGTGGTACTGCTGAAAGTGTAAGTCGGTTCGATCCACTCTCCAACAATCTCCTTGGCTAACTTGAACATGCACGCAGGGGCCGTTCTATGTCCGTCAACAACACGGATCCAGAGTCTGGAGAGCCCGATGGCGGAGTCACGCATAACCTGAAGGCCGAAGGGTCGCTCGAGATTTTCTGCAAGGCTTGTTACATCAAGGGCACGGCACATGCCTCTCTCGCCATCAACGGAGACATGGATGCTGGCCAGATCTTTGGGAACCTCTCAGATACCTTCGTCGACGTTGTCGATAACATCACCGACCATGTTACCGACTACGGCAAAGAGGTCTGGGCAGAAATCAAGGAAGGTTTCCGGACCGGCGACTTTGACCTGCCGCCCCTGGACATCGACCTCAACATCGAAGTGCCCGACCTGCCCGAGACGGTCCTCACATTTGGCTTTGACGAGTTGGAGCTTTACGTCGACATGAAGGTGACGCTGGGAGGCGGTGCGACGTACACGATGGGCATGTACGACAGCTCCGCCGCGCATCCGTTCCTCGGATTCAAGGTGGGAGATGATCTCCTCGTGGGGGTCATCTTCACGGTCGATCTTATCATCAGTGTCAATGCTGAGGTGACTATTGAGTCGGGCTTCCACCTGAAGATGGAAGACGGCTTCTCCCTGGAGCTTTCCATGTTCGCCAAAGAGGTGGCCAACCTGAAGCAGTGAGTAACTCCCTGATTGGGGATCCGATCATCAGCTAAACTTGCCCAGCAACGGCGGCCTGTTCGAGTTCCTCCCCGTCGTGGTCGAAACAGACGGCATTGTGCTCAACGCAGTCCTTCGTCTCTCGATGCGGTCGGGCCTGACCCTAAAGTCTCCATCTTTCCTCGCCGAAATCAGCGACCGCATCCCCAGCGCTGGCGGCG
The DNA here is from genome assembly GCA_014635975.1 of Plectosphaerella sp. P0831. NCBI lineage: Eukaryota > Fungi > Ascomycota > Sordariomycetes > Glomerellales > Plectosphaerellaceae > Plectosphaerella > Plectosphaerella sp. P0831. Next base: position 99,439 of record JACAFV010000010.1, on the reverse strand, counting down.
GTATCGAGGCGAGCGTCTTTGCCCACTTGGCTGAGCTCAATACCAACATCACCGTCCCTGCTCTCGTTGGTGACAGTGACTGCCTGCTGCGCGTCGACGAAGAGTTCAGAATCGAGATTGGAGCCGCAGCTGGTGCATCCGTCTTCCTGGGCGACCGCAGCTGGGGCCCGACCCCGTCGACGCAGACGCCCCTTTTCTACACGACCATCTCGGACAAGTGCGCGCTGGCACCCTCCGACATTCCCGCCATCGAGGGTCGCCAGAATGAGGATGACGAGGATCTTTCGACAACCTCGACGGTGACGAAAAAGACCTACACCGGTGTGCAGTGCCTGTCCACCGGGCTCGTCGAGTGTCCTGCATCGCTGCAGTCGGTGCACAAGTTCACCGTCACTGAGACTCTGACGACGGCCATCCCATCCGGGTCACCGGTGGACTGGGAAGCTTCCGTCGGCGCTGCGGCATTGTCGGTGCTCAAATTCGGCGAGGACGTGAGGTCGCTGCTTGAGACTTCAGGCCCCGTGGTGTCGTTCGTCCCGCCTCCAGTGGTCACCTCGATCCTGGGCGGCCTCGACCTTCCTAACCCCACCGAAGTTGTGGAAGACGTCCGTAAGACTTTTGAAGAAGTCCTTGAGGGAAGTACCGGAGGCATCAGCAACAAGGTCATCATTGGTGTCAGCGTGGGCGTCGGCGTTCCTCTCCTAGTGGGCGTCATCGGCGGCATCATGTGAGTTTCCTTGAAGCCCTGTTTATTTATTGATTGCTAACACGAGGACAGCTTCTGTGTCCGACGCAGACGTAACTTGACCCGTTCCGGAACAACTGTAGCTTACAGCTCTGTGCCTGGCGGTGCTGCCGTCGCAGCGCAGGCAAAGGAACCGAGAGATTCGGTGTATGAGAGCATGAGGGGCAGTCAGCGTGGTATGAACTAGATGGGATCTAGGGAGAGGCAAGGGGCAATATGATGGAGACATAAAGGTTGCAAATGGTTTTTGGATTTAGTATGACACGCGGGAAGGCATGGTAATGTTGTCCACGAGAAAAGGGAACTCGTCCAGAGAACGCCAGCGAGCCCAGCCCCTTTGACACCAGACGTGACAGCTGAAGGTCCCAACACGACCACTGAGGAATAGGCAAGTTCGATGTTTCTGATGTAGGTGAAGTACTTCTCTTTGTCGATCTGCCTGTTGACCTGCATGTTGCTCTGCGTGCGACCAGTCGATTGACTCTGGTGATCGATTGACCATACCCATCGATTGACCACACCCGTCGATTGACTGTACTGGTCGATTGACTGTACTGGTCGATTGACTGTACTGGTCGCTTCAGTACAGCGGTTGGAAGACTGTGGTGATCGATTGACTCTACCGCTCGACAAACTACAGCGGTCGAATCACTGTAGCCCTTAAGAGTAATTAGCCCACATGTTTGATCTCAATGTTTTTCGCAGGCTGTGGCGTGCAGCATGTAGTATCGTGGACTACGAGCCCGCCCCCTTCTAGAGTAGTGAGCGAGATTGGAGTTGTCACCGAGTCTAACCCCAGCTAAGTCAACGCGTCCATTACCAAGTATCATCAGACAAGATAGGCCTCGGTACTATTGGATACAAGTTGCCGAAAGAGCTACCTGAAGACCCCCGAGGTGAAGGCTTTGCCAACCTTGTATATATACAACCGTGAAGAACCTCTGAATCCAAGGCAACCCCAAGACGCCTACTCGATGACCCAGAATGCCGATTCCTTTGGTCCCTGCCGACCATAATTCTTGACGTACTGCTTGACACGCCTGTAAATGCAGACTCTGCACTCAGTGCCCTCGGCCTCAGGTTCTAGCACAGCGTAATCCTTGATTGCCGCCTTCTTCTTGCCTGCACCGAGGTCCACCATGTACGCAGCAAGAGCCAGACGCGCGGCCGAGTTCCCACCCTTCCAGAACACCATCTGTCGTTGTCCTTCCTGCAACTCATTACTCCACTGTTCCCACGAGTCGACTACTCTCGTTCGCTCTTGCATCTCCCTCACGAGCTCCGGTCTGTCCTTCTCGCAGGATCCGTCGCATTTGGTCAATGGCCTTGGCATCGTGGGGATCAGTCCGTTGTCGAGCGCCGCCAGGATGTCGACGTGCGTGATCCAACATTCTCTGTCCTGGAATGAGAAGAAACACTCGAGCAGGGAGATTTCGGGACGTAGGTCGGAGTGTACGGTGTAGCCAAAAGCAGGCTCCTCCTGGGTAAGCGAGAGCTGTAGGGATGCCGCGGAAAAGCTGTCGTTCCACTTGTCGGGGTTGCCCAACAAGCTGCATGGCGACTCGGGATGAGCCGTGGTGAGGAGGGTGATTCCAGGACGGCCCACGTTGCTAACCAGACGCGTCACGGCTGTTTTGCTAACTTTATGTTGAAGTCCCGGATCGGAGACCCGTCGAGAGAGCACGAAGAGAGAGTTGCCTGACGAAATGCCGAAGACTTGCTCGATGTACTCAAGCTTGAGGTCGATAACACCTGATTCCATCATGGCAATGCAGCCAAAGACTTGCGAGCAGGTGGGCGTGGGTGAAGTCTGGGCATCGCCCCAAGCAGGGGCCGGGTCGGCCAAACCTGTGGTGACCATTCGCGAGGAGATGCTTGCGCCGTCAAGGTCTTTGTAGATGCTTGTGGCAAAGGCAAGGTTGCGCAGTGGCCGCAGTAATTCGTTGATGGAGTTGCGTTCCATTTCCATGAGGTCCAAGACGGGCTTAGCGAAATCACTGGGGTCATACGGATCGGAACCCTCGAAGAATTGTAGGAGGAGGGAGGGGTTGATGCCTGACTTCAGCTCGGCCATTGATTCCTCCCAAGGCACAAGAGAGGCCGGGGTACCCTTTCTGAGACTGTTGACCCTTTCTTCGAACCGAGTTATCTTGTCAGACGCCAGGGGAGCAAGCCAAAGTCGGAAGAACTCTTGCGAGGAGTTTAGAATCTTGTCGAATGCTAGGGGTCCAGAATGGTGTCCACTCGAGTCGAGGCCTTTGGCGATAGAGCCGGATGCGCTGGTGAGGGTGCCGCTTCCCCGTTCCAGCTTGTATTCTCCAGTGAACAGTCCAGAGATGGCTATGAGAGACGTGAGGGGGTAGGAACCTTCTTCTTTGGACTTGACGCTGGCGGCAAAGCGCGGGGTATCGGAAGATGTGCGGCCGTGGTACGCGAAGTAACCACTGTCGTATCGGCTCGACCGCTCACTGGCCTCGAGATCGCTGTAGCCTCGGTTGACATTGGCTGTGAAGTTGTTGATCTTCCACCGCATGCTTGACTCGTACGAACTGTCCCGGTGCTTCTTAGCTCCCAGTTCAAGGAGCCTTGTTCCGTCGACGCTGCTTTGTCCAAGCCATCTGCTGTGCTTGAACGAAACAACTCCTTCCATCTTCTCTTCGTCCTTGTATCTTCCCTTCCCCTTGTCATGTTGAATCTTGAGGTCGAGGTCTGGCTGCAGATCTGGGAGCTTGTTGGGAACTTGGCTGCCGACGGCAGTAGCAACTCGGTAGTCGGTATGCTTTCTCGGGACGGCCGATGTGTAGAGATGTGTTGAGATCCCCTTGGAGCTCGGCGAGATCCAAGTAATCAGGGAATCGTCGGGTCCCAGTTCGCTGTATAAGCATAGCTGGCGGAGGTATTCGATGGCACACTCTGCCGGGCTCTCTTGTGACAGAGCTTCAAGGATGTGGGGTGACCGAAGGCCGAACCATGGTAGGGCCGCTTTGCCGCTTGGGACGCCCAGAAAGAGATGTCCCTGACGGTAGCCGAGGTTCATGAGTCTTATGCAGTGATCTCTTTCAGTGCCGCAAGTGGAAAGCAGTCGTGTAGCGGTACTTGCAAGAAGTCTGAGCCACTCTGGCCTAGCCTGGCGCTGCATGGCTTTGTTGACACATTCCCAGAGCTCCACTATCCAAAGGGCAACGAAGCTCCTGGCACTGTCCTCTTGACGGACACCCCAGAGGCGAAGCAGACTTCCAAAAGCGACCAGGTGTAGGTCTGTCATGGACAGCCTTTCATTGAAGGTGCCGACCACAGCAGCTGGTGCGACTGCGGATCTTTTGAGGGGCCAGCTCACATTGCGCTCCACGCCCCTTTCCTGGACCGGTGGGTCGATGAAGGTGATCGATTGAGCAATGGTCGTCTTCATGAGCTCGTCGCTTGTTCGGACAGTGTTCACCGTCATGGAAGCAGTGTCGGCCGTCGTAAGAGGTGGAATTAGGTGCCAAGCCGACATGGCGATGAATCCGGCGGATCCCATGGCATCTTCCGGGATACTGTCGCCTTTGAAAAGGTTCTCCATCGTGTTCAAGGCCATGAACCAATCTTCTTTGACGTTGATGTAGAGGGATTTGCCGCTGTCGGAGTTTGAGAAGATGGGATCTCTGACAAGGGGGACACAGGCCAAGTAGAATTGACGGTGCTCATCCGCCATCACCTCGTCTGCCGTTCGGAGCCATTGGCGCGTGCTGGCATCCAGCTGCCTCACCTCCTCCATTGTGTAAATTTTGTCGGTGGGCCATCTGGACGCGCAATCGAATGAGTCGGGGAGGTCGGGGGGAGTGATTTTCATCACCTCGCAAAAGCGCAGGGCGATAATCTGGGCCCAAATGTTTGTCGCAACGGCCGGATCCTCGAAGGCACGGGCGATCATACATGCCAGGAGATGAACAGCGATTGCTGCGTCGCCAGAGGTTGCAGCAGCCCAGACTGATGTTGCGTCGGCACCGACAAATTCGGCAAATGGACCGTGGTGCTGTCTGCTTGCGGTTGGGTTTGCGCCTGGTGTGTTCATGACTTGAGTGGCGCGCTTTCCATATGTCTGGATAAGCAGAGGAGTTAGTGGGAGGATGTCCTCAAAAAGCCTGCCAAGCTTCCTCGCGGTCCTGTGGGCAGGGCCTGCCTCTGCATCTTGTCGGCGGCGGTCTGTGAGCGCTGGACCGATGCTGGCGTACTCGGGAGGCGGGTCGATTGCGATGCAGAAGGAATCTTGATCGGCCCAGCCCTCGCCGTTGCCGGTTGAGGGCGAGCCGGGATTTGTCGCTATCGTGGTGACTATGATGGGCGGTGGTGTTGACGAATGCCCGCCGGGGTGAGGTTGGGGGGATGGAAGTTTTCAAGAGTTGGCCGAGTTGCTCGGTGAGCTATTTGGGGAAGGAGGCCAAATTTTGTATACCTTTGGCGTGGCTGCCTGCCAGCGCGCCTTACAGCAACCTGCCGTGTGTCAGACTGGAATGCACCTAGCTTGGAAGGGGCAGCTAAATACAGATTTGTACGTGTGACGGACAGGCTTACCTGCTATAAGTAATCAGCCAATGCGAGATTCACGCAAGTCCGTAAGGTGTAAAATGATGGAGAAATAATACGACCCGGAAGGCACTATAGTTGAGTTCGAGGGAAAAGGGGCCCGAGTCTACAACCACAGTGCACGCACCGACTCGCAGATCTGCACAGCATACTGTTTCTCTTCGTGGCTTCAAGAATAATAACCACGACCTCTGCAATCATTTGAGCCAAAAGCGACCCGATCGACTCTCGTGTCCCTTGAATTCGCAAGCGGAAAGAAGTCCCTTGGCAGTGACGTCCGAGTCTGATTACTCTGTTGCGGTGCTTTTTATGGCAAGCACAAACCCCGATCAACTACATCACTCGATCAACAACATCCATCGATTCGTCATCTCTGGGCCCTCCCCGCCTGGTTCCCCTCCGTGACGAGTTCCCGGTACGTGTAATCATCGTACTCCTGTTCCACCTCAATCACGGTTTCACATGACCGGCGTAGGTTCCCGCTCTCTGCGTCCGTGAGAGCAAAGGCAAAGCCGGTTTCGGGGAGACCCCAAGGCCAGGAGGCCCATTTCTCCTCGGCAGCCCGTGCCTCCTCGGTGGCCCATTCCGCTGCGCGTATCGTTCTTTCGGTGCGGCGGAAGGCGACGGTCTACATGCTCCTGTACTTGGTGGCCGCTTGCTGGGCGAGCATCTCCTCGCGGAGATCCGGGGCCGTGGAGACTTCTTGCAAAAGGCGGTTGGCGCGCTGTCCCTCACTGGAGTCCCTTGAAGTCTCAGTGCCGATGATTGGTGAGAGAACCACCGAATCATCCTTGTTGAATGTACCTATAGCTTGGGTCGAAGGATGTGGGAAGTCCAGGGGGCAGGTTGGCGCAGTCCATGATATTGCTACCGCAGCCTGTGAAAGATAATGTCAAACATGCTGTCAAAGGGTCCAGTCAATCAACCATGACAGGCAATCAACCATGACAGGCAATCAACCATGACAGGCAATCAACCATGACAGGCAATCAACCATGACAGGCAATCAACTATCACGGTTGAAAGACAGGTGGATAGGCAGGCGGCAACTACCAAGGTAGTAATATCCGGGCTTCGGGAGCCCACCCCTTTTCCAGCATCCCCACCAGCCTTAGCCCGTCTTTTACTCGACAATCAAGGATGCCAGGACACAAGGAGACCCATATCCAATAGGTCGCTTAACTCAGTTGGTTAGAGTGTCGTACTAATACTCCGGTGTTCCCACCGGTTCCTGAAATGCGAAAGTCGCCAGTTCGATCCTGGTAGTGACCACCAACCTTCCTTTTTTGCCTGTTGCGAAGCTTCATTCTGGCTTGGGGAAACACGTCGATCCGCATGGGCACCTGCGGCAGCAGCACAAACCGTCACTTTATGTCACTCAAATGGCAAGACGTGATCCCAAAATCAATTCCGTTGTACAAACAAAAGCCTGCCAAAAGATTATGTACGTAAATCATGCCTCATTAGCACCCTCTGGCCTCAACCTCAGAAGCTCAGGAGCATGGCCGCGCACAGGGCAGCGGCAACGACACCCATCGTCTGGACGACCACACCGCTAGCAGCGCTGCCGCTGTCTCCATCAGTCGAGCCGCTCTGGGCGGGTTGGACGAAGGTACCGGCCTCATCAGAAGTGGGGGATCCCGATTGGCGTTCGAGGATGAAGACCTCTCCGGTCGAGTCCGAGGTGACAAAGAGGCGGTCCTTGGAGTCCCAGGCCAGGCCGACGGGGCGGAAGCAGTTGTCGGGGCACGCGTCGGTGCTGCGCATGTAGACGATGTCGGTCAGAGAGTCGGTTGAGTTGCGGGGCTTGACGGGCTCGCCGTTGCTGAATTCGACGGTGGAGAGCTTGTAGCCGTGGGGATCCTCGCGGTTGACTGGGAGGGGTTAGGAAATGCGTTTAATTGCGGTCTGGAAGCACTTACAGCTGCCGTGGAAAGAGACAAAGAGCTCGTCGCCGTCCTTGTTGAAGCGGGCATCGAGGGGAGCGTAGTGGGCGGGGAAGGCCAGGCGCGGCTTGTGGTACTCGGTGTTGCAGATGTCGTCGGTGAGGGTGCTGTTGATGTCCGAGGCGAACTGATCTCCGACCTGGAGGCCGTCGTGGTTGGGGATGTCATCGGCGTCCCAGACGGCGAAGCACATGGGGTAGCCGTAGTTGCGGGGGCTGCTGTCGGAGGCGTTCTCAATGGTGCCGTGGAGGTTGAGCTCCTCGCCGGGGTTATCCTCCTTGATCAGCTGGCCGTCGCGCTCAACATCGTCGACCGAGTTTTCGACCGAGTAGATGTTGCCGGTGACGGGGTCTTCGGCAACACCGACCGAGTTGCGCAGGCCCCAGCCGAGGACGACACCGTCGAGGAACTGGATGGGGTACGAGTCGGTGCTGTTGACGTTGAAGGCGCGGATTTGGGACATGCCCGAATCCATGTGCTGCGACAGGGCAGCCAGGTTCTCGTTGCTACCGCGGGAGATGACGAGGTAGCCAGGACTATGCTCGGAAACGAGGAGCGTGCGGGTGACGTGCTGGTTGCTGGTCATGTTGGTGACGACGACTTTGGGTTCGCCGTCAATGGAGCCGGTGGCGGGGTTGTAGGCCCAGGCGTAGACGTTCTCGACATCAGAGGCGTACAAGGTCTTGCCGTCGAGGGAGAGGGCCATTCCGTGGTTGAGCTGGAAGAGGTCTGTTAGTCTTGGCTGTCATCTACTGTGAATGCGCCCTGGCGCACATACCTTGTCGTTGTTGACGATGAGCCTGTTCTGGTCGACCTCGAGACAGGTGCTGCCGTGGTCGTTGAACGTAACGTGACGGACACCAGCACCGGCGTCGAGGATGAGGAGAGCGCCCTCGCTGTCGACCTCAATGGTCCTCGGCTTCACGAGGCCATTCATAACGAGCTGGGCCTGCCATCCGGCGCGGACGGCGGGGATTTCGTAGTCGGGCGTCAGGATGGAGACGTCGCAGCTCTCCTGGCGCGGGGCGAGAGCAGCCAGGGCCGCAGCGGCAATCGGGCTTGTCTTCATCTTGGAGATTGCTGCTGCTTCAAACTCGATACCGTCAAAGTAGCACGACTTTCGAGGTATTGGAACAAAAACCAGACAGGCAGGTCTCTTGGGGGAGGAATACTGGTAGCGGCAACCCCACCGTTAAAGTACTAGGGGAGGGGGGCATCTGGTTTACCCCTCGGCGCGGGCTTGTCGTGCGTGCATGAGTGCCAATGTGGATGGCGCCGTGCTGTGCCCCTCCAAGACCCCGCTGGCTGGACCAACAGATCGGAGTAGGGGAACTGACACTGGCGTCCGAAGATCATCACGGCAAGGGTCGCAATGGGCGACCATGGGCCGATGGCGTGGTTTGTAGGGCAAGGGTGGTGCAGCATCGGCTGGAAGGATTCGAGCAGATGGACCGCGGGCATCACGGTCTGGGACCGGCTGAACTCCACTGCGTTAGGGCCGCCAAGACGAGGGCATTTCTGTGCCGTCACCCTCCTTCCCATTCCTTTTGGTCTCTTCTCCGTGGTGGGAAGGGATGCGCTGGCGTGCCTGTGATGTTGTGCGCAAGCGAGGTAGCCGGTTGGAAAACCCACGCCGCGCGGGGCAAGATGTGGGCGAGCGACTCAGGCGAGGCGCCGTCGCAAGGCCAAGGACCGTTGTGTCGGAGCGGAAGGCCGCCGAGGCAAGTTCACCGAGGGGAAAAGAGCGGTGGCGGGGCAGAGCGGAAGAGGGCGGGTGAGATTCGCTGGACCCCTGCCGGTTCCAGGACTAGAGAAGGCCATCTTGGAAGGCCGTTGAGCAGCACGTTATCGGTTTTGGCACGATGATGGCGCCGCGGGGTCCTCTTTGCGCCAGGGACCTGGGCGCGCTACTGACGATGAGCGGCGATGTGGAGAGGGCAGAAAGGTGGTGTCGCTGGGCGGTGGTCTGCATGTCAGCGTCGGGGATTCCGACGGATTGGTGGCGAAGAATGCACCTCTTTCCTCTGGCGCTCGGCAGGTGGGAGGTGACATGCAGGTGCTAAAACTCTTGGGTAGCGGGTTTAGCCAAAAGACGAAGCATAGTCTGGTGCTCTGGGCAAAGGAGGGCTCGATGTGGAAGCTGACGGGAGCAGTGACGAGGCGAGAGGCATGAGGAGGTGAAGAGGAGAGATCGAAAGCTGCGGGCCTTGCAGCACGCTTCAGGCGTTGGCCGTTGAATTTGGCGCTGTGAGTGGGCGCTCACCGGAGGAAGGTCCGCCCCTGCACCTTCCGAGCGAGCGTATCACCGACTCAGGACCGCTAACAGCCCCTCGTTCTCGGACAACAGGGGCTTGGTGGCCAGCGGAGGACGTCCTGTTAGGGACGAGGTGAGGGGTAAAGTCGCCCACGTGCCTGGCTCTTCCGGGGCCCATCCCACTTGTGGCAGGTGCGCAACTGGTTGGCTTCTTGACCATCACGATCATCCACTTCGTTGCCTCCGTCGCCAACAACTCGGGCCTGCGATAGCCATTTACTAAGGAGCTGCAAGGATCAATCAGACCATCTGAAGTCCTCCATCTGCTGTGTTCCCAGCCATTTTTGTACGAACAAGCACGCGACGGGTCCCAGATTACACTTCGATACTCCGGCGGCGGCCGCCATCGCATGACAACCTCGAAATCCTCGGTGATCTCCCGTCGAAGAGACAAACCCCGCGCTGGATAATCTGATGGTGTCGTCGTCTATGGCCGTCTGGTCGCAGGGTCACATCGCACAACCCAATCTGAACGCACCTTGACCGGCCGAGGACTGAACTCGACCATCCCACGCTTGTCCACCGCCACCCACCACCTCCAAGCTCGAGACGGCGACAGCTCGCCGGTCGGTAGTGTCACTGGCATCCACTCCCACGCATATTATCCCCGACACACCCAAATGCCCAGTGTCTCCCCAGTCGCCATTGGCCCGAGAAAAGACCTCAAGGCGGAAGCCGAGCACCGTCTCTGCGGGGACGCGCATCTCGGCAGCGTAGCGCACTTGGAGGATCGGACGGCGGCCAGCCACCTGCTGTAGGCAGCCTGCAGCAAGCTGAAGCCCCCTCTTCTACCCCTCCATGGCCCCTCCCACCACGACATTTCACGTCAACACGTCGACACCTCAATACGAAAAAAATACGCGTCTGCTGATCATTTATCGTCAAGTCTGTCGAGAGCTGCTTCGAACATCGCCTTTTAAATCATCAAGAACTTCGCCTGGGTTGCGCGACCAACCTCCTGTTCGACACAGACACCATGCTCCCAACACCCATCAGATCGCTGGCCGCGAGCCTTCTACTCGTGACAGCGCCCTTTGCATCCGCCTCGGCGATTGAGCCTCGACAGCAGCAACCTCCCGGAAGGCCCTGGATCTCAATTGATTCCACTGGCGAGGCGCACACCTTTACTCGCCATGTCACCACCGCCAATGGCGCGGTTGCGACAGCCGATGCCCAGCCCTACTCCCTGACCAACACTGTCTTCACATACACGACCGGCAGCTCGACGGTAACGAGTACCGGAAGCGCTCTTCCTCCCAGAGCTACCGACTCCAGCGGCGGCCGGGGCTACTTCATCCAGTGCATGGGGGGCTCAGCTAGCAATGTTCAGCCTTTCTGCCAACCTCAGAACGGCGCCAGGTTCTACGTCGACATCCCATACTACAGTAAGCTGGCAATCACCAAAGCGCATTGGCAGAGTTACTGACACGGTGCAGTTACATGGGACCGTAGCGCATTCGGCGCTGACCTCGACACACCTGTCCACCTACAGGGCTTCCACCGCCAAGCCGGGCAACCTGCGATAAACGACAGCACGACGGGCACCCCTTCCTTCACCATTACCTCGAACAACGCGACACCCCTGAACAAGGGCCATCTCGTCTGGACACCGAAAGACGACTTGCTTGAAAACCTGCAAGTGACACGCGAGTTCACTCTTCGTCTCGCCTTCAACTCCACGACAGACAACAAGATGACCTACCGCACCGGAGCAACTATCACCCTTCACCCCAAAGACCAGGAGCCTCAATTTCTACCAGTCACCAACGAAGATGACAACAAGGATGACAATGACAAGAACTCTGGCGGCGGTGGTGGAGGAGGAGTTCCCGCTGCGGCAATCGCAGTGCCCATCGTCATCGTTGTGCTCATCGCCGCCGCCATTGCCGCCTTCTTCCTCATTCGCAAGAGGAGACGCAACCAGGGTGCTGCCGGCGTGCCCAACCGCGGCAGCAGTGCCTTTGGCAACAGGGGCTCGGCGCAGTACAACCAGAAGCCTAACCAGGACATTGAGTTGACCACGTCCCCGACGAGCCCGAGGGGCCAGGGGAGCAACGTCTTCCAGGAGGAGATTGAGAGGCAGAACCGGGAGAGGACCGCGTAGAGCGGAAACATCACGAAGACATGAACGGAGCGTTTGGGGGCATCTGTCACGACGTTTGTAATGAACAGAGGGGCATGAATGAATGTGTACTGCCTTTTTGATGGCGCTGCCATACCTAAGTCACCAACTTTCTTCTATGACCATGTTCTGCAGCGAACTCAATCGCATTGGAATGTGCACAGCGACTCGCGTTGCTGCAAACTTCCAAGTCAGTAAAGATCAGAGACGGGGGAGCTTGTCCACTCACCACCACTGTGTACGGCATCCGTTTGTGCCAGCTTCCGCCACGGCACATGACGTTGGTTTCTTTGGTTTCCATATCCACATATTGGAACTCATCCTCAGAATCTTTGCCGTACTCGAAGTTGATGTGCCAGTCGCTGTATTGCAGCTGTTCGCCCAGGGTTTCATTGATCCTTTTGAATGCCGGTGTGAGCCAGAAGTTGACAGGCTGCCCAAGTCCGGTCTTTTCGGGGAGGATTTCGATGACTTCTGGGGCACCGCCAAACCTGAACTGCCTTACGTATGGGGCTTTGTAATGGTGGCCTTCGAGGGATAGCAGTTGATCTGGGTCTCCAATCTTTCCGGGTTTGAGCAGCCTGGCCAGTAGGTTCAAGTCTTCCTTCTCGTCGATTGAAGTTGGAGGTCCAACGATGGAGACGTGCAGGAGGCATTTGCCGGAATCCTGGAGCCTGTGGTTCTTCCACGTGCGGGACATTTCACCAACGACCTCCCCGTTCCAGGTGACACGCAACTCGCGGTCGGCGTCGGGATTCGACGGGTCTTTCTTCTCAGGAGAGCCATATTGATAGGTAAGGGTGTTGTGCCAGGCTGTAGGCTTGTGAGGACCCTCGAGGTCGTCGACTGGCCCGGTTCCCTCGTAAAAGGGAGCATGGCGAATAATCTCCGACGACTTGATGCCCAAGAGTTCAGCAATTTCGTCCTGCAGGTTGTCGAATTCATCCTCGTACTTGGGCACGGTGCCGGGCGGGCGACGATGGGGATGCCGGGGCAGGAAAAGACGGAAATCCCGCCACTGAGTCGACCTCTGGTCGAGGATCATGCCAGGTCTGACGAGATCAGTGAGTGCTGGAGAGTTTGGCACCCAGGAGTATTTGTCCGAGATGCGAGTGGCGTTGTGCCAGTCGAGGGTTCCGAGTTTGAAGAAGTTTCGTACGTGCTTATCGTATGAGTCGTCCTGCATATCAATGTCCCACATGAGCTGTGGATTCATAATATCAGTGACTTTTCGGATTGCAACGAAGCTGGGGGACTCCCAGAAGTGTCCCATGGCGATGCCCAGGTCGCTGGCGCCGACAAAGAGAATTGAGCCGCGAAGTGAAGGGACGCCTCCGGCTTTGTTTTCTTGCTGTGGCCTTCCCATCTCGCCCAAGTCGAAATAGTCGACTTGAGCAGAGCTGCGCGGTGTGCTGTCCAACTTCAGTCCACGCTCGTCGATGATACCGTTCATCTTCTTCCACCAGTCGGCAGGCCCCGCGCCCCAGGTCTCGGGCCGAGTCACGCCGTCCTTGACGATGTCGTCATTGTTCTGGCGAGGGGATAGAGAGGAGCGTTCATGGTGAGACGACCTGAATCTCAAGCTCGGTGGAATCAACACGTCCTCGTTGCCCAGCTCGAGGATGCCTCCTGTTTGTGGTTTATTGGATGATGTGGGTTCGGCATTAGCCGCAGTTGTCGTGCCGCCGGGAAGCGNGCGGGTTCAGAATGATGTTCCCATCTTCGTCAGTATCGATAAGTTCACCGCTCTTACGGCCAACAGGGCAGCTGGTACACCATATGCCACACGTATCAGGGCAGGCAAGTGGCAGCATGAGCTCGAACTGGGCTGTCGCTCACATTAGTATTCATCACGGGTGAACAGCCATGCAGGAAGATTGCGACGTACAGGGCTTGGGCTTGATGTACTTGGCAGATATCTGGCAGGCGAAAAGCGCAGCAAAGATCAGCAGCACGAAGGCCAAGGCCTTGGGAGGGCCGACCTGGCGGGACATGCTGGGCGGGAGTTGTGGGGATTGCCGCAGAGGAAAAAGCAAATTAAGAGGTGGATGATGGAGAAGTTGTTTGTAGGAAGGTCTGCAACGGCGATTGTGCTGGTGAGAGGGGGGAACGCTTGTTGGCAACCGTGTGTGGGAGTAAAGCGAGAGAGCAAACGGGCCGGGCGGGGAGAGAAGTTTGGGTTGATAGAAGAAAGAAAGGAGCGAGATTTTGAAGGCAATTGATACGAGGCGATAAGATATGGGTAGCAAGTGACTGTGGTCTTGTCACTTCCCCGTCAGAGGGCAGGCTGAAGTCTGAATAGGAGCGTAGTTGCCGGGTGATGAATTCAGGGGCTTCTTCACGTGAGGTCTGCTCCTAATCAGGCAACACCGTGCTTTCCATTACACTGCCACAGATAGGAGCTAGAATAATTGGCAAGAGTTAAGCCCCGAGATCATTCCCTTTGTCAAAGGTCTTCTATGATTCCAGTCAAGTTGGGCCCAGAGCCATTTGGAAGCTCCGCTGTTTCCATTTTATCTGCACAGCCCTCAAAAATCAAGACCACATGCACAGCTAGCATTTCAGGTTCACGCCGGCCTCATCCTTAATATCACTCCAACAAACAGCAGTTCATCATCTGTAGTTCGACTTGAACCCCTTGCCTGGGTTCTAAGACGGCATGCCTGGGGGAACAGATACTGGGAGAAAGCGCTGGGTGGGTAACAACGATGTTTCTCGGAAGCTTTTCTGCGATCTGCTCGACTTCAGCGGCAACACTAATTGAGCTATTCATGGTCAGAGGTGATTCAAGAATCTCTGAGAGCGAACTCCCCACTTTATATGTCATTAAGAGTTGTATTCGTTTCTTCTCCGACAAAGGAATATGTATCATCGACCTCGAGGACAAAGTCATCATCGCCACAGGCACCATCTTCGGCCTGAGCCTCGAGATAGTGGCACGAAGCAGCTGAGCAGCAACCGTCCAATATGTCTCTATTTTGTCTGCCACTGCTCGTTCTCACAAGACTGAGGCCTGTATCAAGAGGCCCAGATGGGCAATCGCGATTGCCAGGGGTCTCTGCGCTCAAATTCTCCGACCAAAGCCCCGTGTCAAGGCCAAGCTGAACACCCAGGCAAGGGCCGGATCATCCTCTCCGTTGCGCACTCCCGGACTGTTGAGGGCAGGACAGCCATGATATGGCCCAGTGCATCAAATGCCTGCCGACGCGAGGGGCTAACCTGTCATTCGCGGGCCCAGACCCAGGTTTCGGTCAATCTTCCCCATCGGGTTCCTGCAAGGTATTCAGCTCGTCCAACATAGTACCTGCTAGGTGGGTGAATCATATCGGCCATCCCGGAGGGCAGGCATACACAAGGGCTGATATTTGAAGGCCCCTGTTCTCAGCTGCGATCCTTCTGGCATTTGCGACCTAATCGGGCGTCTGCATGCACGCGACAACTCGAATCGACGAATATGCGGGGGCTTAAAGCTTGACCTAGGTACGCAGGTGAGCCACCTTGTTCGGATCTGGGTCAGTCGAGCCACGAGCGAGTCTCGCTGTCGCCGTGATTGGATGGCTGTAGTTTGGACATGATGCGGCATGGGCATCTCTACAAATACCATCATCCCCTGTGGCATAATTCCCGAGAGTTGACCATCTCTCCATTCGAGCGTCACATCTAGTCACTAGCCTTTCCCAGGTGCCATCATGAAGCTTCTCAGCCTGTTTTTGTCTCTCGCTACCGTCACCTTGGCCACGTGCAATGGCCAGTGCAACGCCGACAACTGCCTTCGAGCTGTCCGTGCCAGCGCCTTCACCACCCGTTCGGGGCTTGCAGACTGTCAGTCGTACTTCCGAACTACCGTGACCCCGGCGACCTCGTAAGAACATTCCTCCCCCAGTCCGCCCTGTGTATGGCCCAGACTTAGAGCAGCCCTGACTAACACGTTCGCAGCACCATCACCGAAACCCAGTTGGTCAGCACCACAGATGTTGTCATTATCACGGTTTCAGACACAATCCCCGTCGTCATCACGAGCACCGATGTTGTCACGGTGGTGGGTACCTTCCCTTCACGGTCCATCCGGCGCGAGCTTCTCGAGCGATGCTAACTTGCTCCTCTCTACCAGGTGGCCACTGTCACGGCCTCAACCAAATACTCATACGTGGACGCCATGGCCAAGCGTGACTTGGGCGCGACCGTCATCCCGACCGCGATACCCTCCTACGTAACTCCATGCTCTGGTGCGATCCGCTACTCGAGCGCTTGCTCGTGCGTCGGAGCCACTGCAACCACTGTTACGACGCCGACGCCGATCACGAGTGTCACGGTGATCAAGACAATTCCCTTGACACTTAGCTCGACGGTACGCACCGGTATTACCAGTCTCAGCACCCTGATTACCACCGTCACCGCCACTGCTACCACTACCTACACACCCGTGGCCACCATCAGTATCCTGCCCCAGTGCAGGGACGTCTCGGCTCGTGGAATCCTCCATACCTCTGCCGCCCCTCAACGGAATATCAACATATTCCCGGAGAGCCGCGTTTTTGACCTTACAGAGAGAAACCGTGACATCTGTTGTACTTGGGCCTATGGCATTCCCAACTCAAGTGTTTACTTGTAGGTCTCCCTCTCTTCCAATCCCAGGGACATGAAGCTTGGAGATCACGCAGCTAACGTGCGTGCCATCGCAACAGCTTTTCATCTATTGGCAATAACTTGGCCCGTTGCTCGGTATATGTAAACGTGGGCTCTGTTGGGTCTGCTACACCGGGATGTCCTCTCGGGGTTGCACCTAACCCCTCTACTGATAGCCCAGGCAGCACTGGCTTTGGGTTGGCAGCGTGCTTTGGACCTGCTTAACGAGATGAACTTCACGGAATATCGCTGGCTTTGAACGAAGTCTGGGTCTATGAATGCATAGATTGGGTCAGCCCGGACAGGGAGAAAGGCAACACGGTGGGGCAGTAACTTCATGATTTGATACGCATTTCGAGAACGCGCATGTAGTGAACACGTCACATGCAAGCCCACACAGAAACAATCCGGGGTGACTGCAAATATCATAAGACCGTCCCACTGACCATAGTCCATGAGCTCCCGCGGACGATGAGTCTTTTGTGGTGATATAATCTAACCCTTTGCCGCTGCTCATTTTTCAGATTTTTAGGAAGCGTCTTCAAAGTCATAAGCCGCACCGTCCATCATCATTCTGTCGTTCGCATATATGTCGTGGAAGATTGGTCCATCAAGAAGGTAATGCCACTGATGGTCGTTTTCTGTGATGAGCTGAAGATTCAAGTCCGTCATTGCATCGCATGGGGATACGTTCATCATCGATGCCCATGTAGATCCGGGATCACCTGGATATTGCGAAGTCGTTGCACCCGCCGAAGCATTGTCTGGATGCATGTGGACTGCTTCCGTTCCGAGAACGGGTTCTCCTGTTGTCTCCGCAAGTGGTGCCGGAGCTTTAGACACAAGCCCGTTGATCTTGGGACGCCCGATCAGGTGGCGTATGATGGCGTTGGCTTTCTTGGATGCCGAGTAAATGACCTCATGTTGATCCAATGTACGGAGACAGAAATCGAGAGACTCGACGGTGGAAGGGCTGGGATCGATCGCCAGGACCCGAGCATGGACTTGGGCACTGATGTACGCCGCATATGAGAGGCTGAAGGTTGAAGACGTCAGGCGATACCTGGCCGCATACAGCCGCAGTATGTACGTGATCTCTTCGGCGGCAGCTACGCATGTGTTCAATGCAGCTTGCGCCACATCTGCGTGTAGCTGAAGAGACCGGCATTTGGAGAGAAGTGGCCGATGAATGAGAATCATGAGCACATTATAAAGGCCGCTGAAGTATTGTCAGTTACATGTTCTTACATAAAACATGAGAATAGCATCCGACGCTTACAGTAGGGAGAGATTGTAAGGCAACAAATGGACACCGGCCTCATCGGTGTCTCTGTAGTCGAGCTCCTTGGGAAGACTCTGTCTCCAAGCCTCGAGATCGGACTTGAGACGTGATGCGTGCTTCAAACTGGCAGCGTGAACTCCTTGCTGGACGGCGTAAACATCGTGCTGCACGCGCTCCATGATCATGCAAATCTGACTGTACTTCACCATGAGCGTGACATTATGGCTTGGTACAGCCCCGAAAGGCCAGTCGTCTGAGAAGGCGGCAGGCTCGAAGTTTTCGTACTCTTCAAAGTCGTCCCTGAAGACCAGAGGGACATTAGACTCACTACGGCGGATGCATGGTTGCCGGCCTTGGTACAGACACTGGATCTTGTCGATCACTGGCTTTCGTCAGCTGGAGCTCCGACCTTTGTAGTGTCATGGGAGAAGAACGGGGACGTTCATGTAAAGGGACTCACTGTACGCCGCCCAGTACACCCGTCTCTCTATTTCCTCGTCAACTGGCGAGGTCGATGTATCAATGGGTCTTTTGACGTGTAGACCTAAGTCAATAATCATGTTGAAAGCGTTGCCGGCGTACAACCATGATGTACTCCTCTCATCGCAACGGGTGAAGAGGGAGCTGGCCATGATCAGCAACGCTTGTATGGTGGTGATTTTACTCTTATCGAATTCATCTCGCAAGAGTTCGATGAATCGTTGACGAAACATCCATCCCGCCGTGGAAATGTCCCCTTGGTCTTTTCGGATGGTGTCGGACTTGCTGTGCTTGGACACCGAGTAGTACATGTCGTTGAGGAGAAGCTTGGAGAAATATGGGCCATCACAGGCCATGTCCCTCATGAACGCCGACCGGTACACGATGAGTCCAGCATGAAGCTGCCTGCTCCAGTAGAGGTCGAGTAAACTGGAGCCTGTCTCACTGTCAACGCCGTCAAAGTCGAGGCGGCCACGAGCACGGTTGATTGCTTCAAAATGCCCTGCATAACATGTCAGCGGCTGACGGATTTGTAGAAGGATTGTGGGGGTAGTGGTGGTTACCCCGGGGTAGAAACTCACGTTGCTTGGCAGTCTCTGCGACAAGAGTTGGAGAAGAGGCGACGTCGAGATCTTGTGGAGCTCTGGCATCGTCATCATCGTCTAGGTTGGGTGAGTTCTCGTCCAACAAGGCACTTTTCGACCCATGATATCCGGACTGGCCGGGTTTCGGAGCCTCGGCAGGCTGAGGAGTGACAGTGCCACGGGACAGTGCCAAAGGGGGGTGCAAGAAGGGCTGTTTCGGTGTGTTGTGCTGGCTTCCCAAGTCTCTCAGCTTTGCCTGCAACGCTTGAACCTGGGACTCGAGCTCTTGAATTCGAGAGGTTGTAGGCCTTGGGACAGCAAGTGGTCAGTCAGGTCGAGGTCGTGGCCCTTCCAGACCATGGAATCTTTCTGAAAAGAACGCTCACCTCTGTTGCTGAGCTGGGGCATGCAGTGTGCAATCCAGGCCACGGTGTACACAGTTCCCGCAACTGGGTTTCCCGTCGTCGCATTTGAGCTATCGCTCGGCTGGAAGTCAACATGGATGCATTCTCCCCACATCGGGTTGTGTCACCTTCTTCTTCCAACAGTTGAGGCAAGCGGTGCTCCGCTTCAACCTTCGGCGACGTTCGGCAACAGACATGCTAGATCATATCCGGAATCTGTCTCGGTGATCGGATAGACGTTGCCTGCTGGGAGGCGATAGGCCGGTCGATGTGCCTGGAGCCTGACGAAAGTTCATGGGGCCCGGACAGCTGACAGCCGGGCGGGGTGTCGAAGTCCGGCGCGCAGGGACTTTATACGCCTGGAGATGGGTATACAATGGCCTTTTGCTGGGTGTTAAAATTCGAGACATTTCAATCGGAGTAACTCTACCCAAGAGAGAGCTTCTAGTCGGCGGCCTCGTACCGATAACCAGTCTCTCTTCCTTGTCCAGTGAACCTCCCGCCACAGCTAGAACCTCGGCAACTCCTCCATCCTATCTCTGAGCCTATCCACGGCCTTTTTGAGGACTGTCGCCTCGTTCTCCACCCCGCCGACGTTCTCCCCCTCCTTGAGCGCCATCTTGATATCATACTCCAGCCTCTCCATGACCTGCTTCACGAGGATGCCGACCGACTCCTCCGTCTTCGCAGCCAGCGCCTCGACGTCCTCCGCCAGCCGGATAGCCATGTTCGCGAACAGAGCGTCGCTGCCGATGCGCCCGTTTATATCGCACTTCTGGCGTTTGAAGATGCCCTGTCCTATCTCCTCTTCAGCTGCACTGCTCACGTTCGCTGGCATCGAGAAGAGCGCACCGCTGTGGGCGGACGCTGTGCGGTACGTCCCGATCATTTGGCCCATGATGTAGGACGTCTCGTTGGACTCGGAGACCTGCTTCCTGATGCGGCTGTGCAGAGTTAGCGAGGGAGCGGTCTATCGGACGGGGGCTGGACCTACGCGAGGCCCCGGCTGAGCTTGTGCTCCTCTACGGCAAGGTTATACTCCCACAGACGGTCGATTGCATCGATGGAGCTGATGAGCAGGTCCCGGTGCGGAGTCTCGGCGGCCTCTGCGGACGGGAGTGTGAGGATGCGATCTCGGGGGGTGGCTCGGGGGCTTACTTAGAATCGTGTCTTCCTTGAGCCACTTCAGTTCGTTGCTCAGGCACTCCGTGAGCTTTGTGAACGCTCTGGGAACTTCCTCTTCCACAATATCCCATTGAAACTCTAGTTCCATGCGCATTTTCCAGATGATCTTGGCATTCCAGTCGACGCTTCCAATGGCGGTCGTTGAATGTTTGCCGTTGTGCCTACACCAGGCGTTGTACGAATCTGTGGAGGGTTAGCGATGCAGTCGTCAGAGGATTGTGACGACCGTACTCCAGCGCCACTGACTTGTGTTAGCAAATCGTTGTCGTGATCCATATGGGGTGGTTGCGGTACCTGTTCCCACTCTTTTGATGCGTCGAGGGCCGCACGCTGCCACTTGTGTTCCTGGTGGGCTTGGAGGAATGGGTCAGTAGAAGCTCGAACCTTGGATAAGAGTGACTCCTACTCCAGAGATCCATGATCTGCTCCTCGAAACATTCAACGAACATGTTCCTTAGTTGCTCAACGAATGCGGGAACCTGCAAGCCCGTTGTCAGTACGAAGAGGAGGGCAGCATTGGAGGCCGACGTACCTGTGATTGGATGTTCTTCACATGGTTAAGCATGTTGGCCTTGTCCACCTCATCAAACGCCCCGTGAGGGAAGTTACTGCTCGCCCAGAGATCCGCCGAGTTCAGCAGACTGGGGATTTGGGATTGGGTGAAATGTCTGCCATCCAGCAGCCTGTCGTCCGCCGCGATCTTTAAGCAGAACTGACGGAGGCCGGGAATGCCGCTGGCCTTGACAAACTCAGCGTTGCCCTTCTTGCAATACTTCCCGTACGCCTCGTTTCCAACGCAGAACACATCGAGGTGGCCGCCTGCGTCGTCGGAGTACCGTTGTCGAAGTGCATCCGCGACGTGGGCCGCACGTGCGGCGATGAGAGCGAACTCGAGCCTGCTTGCGTGAATGTGTGTCTTGCGTACCCAAGTGGCGACCGTCTTACCTTCGTTTGGCCAGCTTCTTCGCCGCATAATCCCCCGAGGCCTTGGCGGTTTGGAGGTCGGCCTCGAGCCGGCGCATCTGCTCCGGTGAAATCCTCTTTCCCTCGCCGGAGAAGTCCGCTGTAGCGGTTTTGATGTTGATTCTCTGTTATGGGTCAGCTGGCGCCTCATCCTGGGAGACAGGTCATATGCGCACATCTGCCTCGGTACAAACAACGGCCAGATTGAGCTTCTTGGCGCGCGACTCATTCCACTCCATGGGCATGTGTCGAGATACGACGCTGAATAGGGAGGATCTGACCGACTGGTCCGTGATTGCCCGGGAAATCTTGGTGACGATGAGTATCTTGTCGCATCTAAGCAGGTAGTCTTGCGTGGCTTTGACCCTTGCCAGGTTCGTGTCGTGAAGCCCTGTTGCTGTCAGATCACTCATTTGCAAGCGACGAGATGGCTAACCTGGAAGATCCGCGAGAACGACACCTCCCTCCAAGATGGGAGAGCTCAGGAATACCCTGTCCATGGTGTCAGCTCATGTTGAGAACCGTACGAATCGCGCGAGACTTGCTGGATGATTCTTGTAAATGGCCACAAGCCGTCTGCCATGAAGACTCTTGACTTCTCACGACACTCCTCTGCGTTGCTCACGTCAAATATTCTTAAGGTACGGTTGCCAGTGGAATCGCCAGAGTTCCTTCCGCCACTGGGCCACTGGATGGCGTGGGCCCATTGAATGAGTTGCTGGTTGATTCGATCCTCGGCACCCTCGGAAACATCGCGGAGAAACTCGGCGGAGAAGGTAGCATGGTGTTGGAAGGCGGCGTGAAGTGCCGACCAGGCCTCTTCCGACTGCTTTTGGTACTTGGCATAGTCTTGCTCAGAAGTCAGGGCGGAGTTCTTGGCGTCGGGAAGGTACAGCTGCCGATAGCTCCAAGCAAGCTCCTTGACGAGGTCTTCGAGAGCAACACCAGAGTAGAAGTCGACGTGGATAGAGATGGGGGATTTTTGTTGCGCCGGCTTATGATGGTACTCTGTCACCACCGAGGTGCAGGCCGAGCCTGCGTCACTAGTGTGAGCAATATCAGGAGTGTGCAGCAGCGAGTTAATAAGACTGCTTTTTCCCTGGCCGGAATCGCCCAGGACGGCAATCTGTCGTGGCAGAGGATGCCGCAGACCGCTCGACCCGGATATACGCGAACGAAGTGATGTCAAGCCCTCGTCTTCAGGGCGCTGCTGGAGTGCAGTGTCGACGGACGAGGTGAGGTCCTCGAGAATCTTGGTAGCATCCGCAAGTGCTCCCGATACCAACGGGCTGAAGAAGTCGTGCAGCCGGAGCTGCTCATCCAGAATATTGTAGGCTTCCACAGGCGGCGGGAGCTGAGGAGCTGAGGAAGTGTTTCCGGCGTCGGCATCAAGGCTCAAGAGGCGCACGCTGCTAGCGAGAGTCGACGCTGGTGAAGTCCTGTCCCGTGACTTGTCAAACATGGTGCTGGGCCCTGGGCTCACCACGCTGCCAAGGGGCCACTCAAAAAGGCGCGCCGGCGGCATCGTCTGCGAGCTTTCCTGGGCCGGGGTGGTTGAGGGCACGGGCGAGGGTGAGGTCGTCGGCTGCCCTGCGGTTCCATCGCCGAAGAGCCCGCCAGGAGATGTTGAGGGCTGACGGGGTGTGCTTCCGCCGAAGAGTCCGCCGGTGGACCTGGAGGGCTGCTGACCGAAGAGGCCGCCGGCAGAGAAAGATGGCTGTCCAGTGGCAAAGCCAGTGTTAAACTGAAATTGTGGCAAGGGCCTCTGAGCGACGGCGGCTCTTGAACGGATGAGACTGCCGGTTGGAGCTGGAGGCTGCTCGCCAAAGATTCCGGCGACAGGCCTCGATGGTCGGCCAGCAGTCTGACTACCACCAAAGGCTGTGGCTGCCGCAGGTGGCCCGGGGCTGCTAGACGTAGCTCCTAGAACGAAAGGACCACCGTGTAAGGGTGCAGCAGTTGTAGAGCTAGGTGGGCTTCCGGAAAGAACCGATGCCTGGGCGGTGGGGGTGCCGCCAAACAAGGGACTGCCATGGCCAGCGTGTCTTGTTCCAGCGGGCGACGAGGCGGGCGACGCAGGAGAGACGCGTCGAGATGTCGTTCGAGTCGAGTTGGGCGTCGGGGCGAGCCACGAGGAACTGGGGTCTCCGCCGAAGGTGAAGAGGGAATTCTGGCTTGATCCCGCTGCCTGGGATCCCGAAGCGCTTGTTGGCGGGGAACTGGGTTGGGCGGCGAAGCCGGTCGTGGAGGGCCTGGCTGGTGTACCGCCCGGAGGAGTCGAGGGAAGTGTCATCGCAGACGCAGCCTCCGGCAAGGCGACGTGGTCGGGTTGTGCAATTCGTTTTGAGAGGGGGAGAGATACTTTGGCGGGTGGCAGAGAGGGGGAGCTGTGCTCTTCATATCGCCATGGCGGCGGGGTGGGGGGGACGCTCCAGAACGAGGACGACCTGTCACTCTCCAACCAACAATACTCGTCAGGGGTTGGTGCGGGGTTCCCGGCGCTAAAGTCTCCCTCTATCTTTAGAACGGAGGCTCACCCGCGATTTGAAGGGCGGCTAAGCTCCTCACTCGACATCAGACGCTGGATCAATCTGGTCATTTGCTGTAGGCAGATCCCGGTGTTTCTCCAGCGAAGCCCCAGAACCTGTATCTTACCGAAGTGATAGATTCTGGCGGGCGGGGGGTGCTAGCGTAAGTACGTGTTTGCGGAGCCCCAACATATAGTGCGAGGATTCCCACACACACTGTATGTAGGAGACTTCATCGCACCGACGGAAACTCTGCCGCTCTCCGATAGATAAATGTCATGACAGGCTGGGATCACGTGACCTTCCTGTCACGTGAGGTACCACCTGACTAGAGCCTACCTTGACAGATCACTGCTCTGCCGAGCCGATTCCGGCTCTCCTAGAAGAATACAGATACGCTTTTCTTCATGTGCCTTCGATACCTCACCACAATAAACCTCCCCTCCTTTGCTTATCTATGGGAGAGCGGACGGGATCCCGAGTTTTCCAATGGGTATGGTCGTATGTGACAGGGGACAGACGAAGTGGTGGTCAAGACGGGCGCATGAGGCTGTCAACGAAACTTCATCGGCTTCTTGCATGTGGTCGGCGTCAGGCTTGGCCGCCGAATTGACCGGCCCGGACTCTGCCAACCGGAATGGCTGGCTGCCGGTTCAGGTGTGCCTAGAAGGACGTCGCACCAATTGCGAGACGGTTCAACGTGTGGAGAAGCGTGCGGAGAAGGATCATGCGCAGGTGTCCTTGGAGCGACGGCGTGCAAGATAGCTGACAATGTTCACCGAAGGGCGTGACGGCTATCTTGGCTATCTTGCCATGACTCACGGGAACTAGACATGTTAGCGGAACACCGCATGGTCCCACCGCAACACTAACACCTACAACCTCCAATGGTCGACGGTGAATAAATAATCAGGATGCCCCGAGATCAGTCAACAATATCAGCATCAGATCAGAACATCACATCCAATCCGTTCGAGCGACTGCATGGGCATCAAGAGCACAGCAATTCATCATGTACATTCGCGCCACACACGCCGAGGGCAGCATCCGTGTACTGCGCCGGTTGATTCGTGAGAATCCCCTCGGCATCCTGACGACCGGCATCGCATCACCAAAATACCCCTTCCTGCAGTCCAGTCACATTCCCTTCGTCCTGGATGTCGAGGACGATACGAGCGAGACGGAGCTCGGCACGCTGCGCGGCCACATGGCACGCGCGAACCCGCAGAGCAAGGCCATGATAGATGCCCTCACCGCGCCGGACCGACCCTCAACGGCCGAGGCAAACTTTCTGGAACAGGAGGTCCTGGTACTCTTCAGCTCACCAACACACCACTACGTGACACCAAAGTTCTACACGGAGACAAAGCCCGACACCGGCAAGGTCGTGCCGACATGGAACTACGCCGCCGCACAGGCCTACGGTCGCGCGCGCATCTACTTCGACACAAAGGCGCCAGAGACGTCCGAGTATCTGTCGCAACAGGTCGATGCGCTGACACGACAATGCGAGGGGTCCATCATGGGCTACACGGGCCAGAATGGGAGGCCGGGGCCTTGGGAGGTATCGGATGCGCCGGAGCGCTACGTCGACTTGTTGAAGAAAGCCATCATCGGTATCGAGATCACCATTGACCGCCTCGAGGGCAAGTTCAAGATGAGCCAGGAGGGGCCAAAGGGCGATATTGAGGGCGTCGTGCGCGGGTTTGAGGCGATGGAGACGGACGTCGCTCAGGACATGGCGAAGATGGTCAAGGAACGGTGCGCGGCGCAGTTGTCGAAGTAGAGGGGACAAATTCGCGATCTAAGTTTGGGCCATTCTATGCAAACGTATATTTCAGCCCTTCTAGATAAATTAAAGAAGTCTAGAATGACCTTAGGCAAGAACCTTGGACCAATCTTTCTTCCTCCAATAATCCACCACGGTCGCGGGTGATTGCAACTTCGGGCAATGTTAGTACACGCTCGTCCTGGAAACTGAACGTGTCTTCAAGTTGCGGTGACTTGCATCACGGGGATGGCACGACAAGGTTTGAGGATTGCCTCACGATGTGAACATGCACAACGTTACCAGACCACATCGTCCTAATAAGCGTCCGCCAAGGAATGTCCTAACGCCGACATGTCATGAAGCAGCTAATCAAGCCCCTTGGACGATATACTTGGTCTTTCGGTTACCTTAGCTATGGTTTATCGTAAATTTGGCATCACCGAGTTTAGATTCAATTATATCAGGCCGTTGCATTCCTGGTGGTCTGGTCCCATTGGGGCGCGGGTTGTAATGACTCGCCGATGTGCGACTGGTCCTCGGGATCCCGAGAGTCCCGTGGCTCTAGTGTCGGCAAATCGAGTTGGTAAGCAGCCGGGAGTCACGGGGGGATCATTCATCCTCGTCTGAGAGGTTCGAGTCTCGTCGAATTCTACTTGATACCGACATCTGTCGCCTTTTTCTCACACAAGATCGCTCTCTCTTCATTAAATACCATTCTCTTCAAGACCCATTAGAAGGCTTCGACGCAAATACTAGCCCAGGAAACCCTCCAGCAACTTCATACCAGGCAACTTCAACGATATCATCATGTCTTTCCCCACCTCACTCTTGGCCCCGTCGACATGGCGCCACGTTGGCCTGGGTCTCACGTCCACCGTCTTCGTACTCGGAGCGTGGGGCATTGTTTCACCCATCGGTACTACCGGTGCTCTGGGTGTCGAGCCTACTACACCAGAAGGCCATTCTATAACCCAAAAGGCGATGATCGTCATGGGTATTCGTGACGTGGCCGTGGCAGGCGCGTTGTTCGAGTTCCATCGCACAGGAAAGCAGAAGGAGATGGGCGTCTTGTTTGTGGCCTGGAGTTTGGTCTCCCTGGTAGACACTTGGGTTGCAACAAAGGGTCCCAGAGGCTGGGATCGGGGCATATGGGGTCTTTGTGGCGGCGCTGCGGTGGTCGCGTTTGTGGGTGTTGGCATGTGTGGGCTGTAACTGTGAGACTCACTACCCAGGTCGTATTAATTCTTAAACAAAAACATCATGACGCATGAATTTCTCCTTTTGTGACAGTGAACTATCTTCCACCTGCCGGGCCAGCCCAAACCCGACGAAGACCATCCTGGTGAACATCCACCTGATCTGAATATCCGACCTCCCGTACCCATCCACTCGCGACCCATCGGCCGGTATCCCTTCGACTTACTGCATAAGCTTGACCAATCGGCCTCCTCGTCCCCAGCAAGATATTTTGGTCATCCAAAACCCAAGGCTGCACTTGTGGAACCTCCTCCTGTGAGCCCCATGGCATGACCACGCCCGGCTGCCCGTGTGCCTGAATCAGGCTACCAGGCTTGTGATGGTACCATACGGACGACCTCAAGTTACCAGCCTCTTTTCCGACCACATGGCGAGGGCGAGGGTGGACGAATGATCGACTGATCCAACCCCTCATTTTCATTTCGGTCTGCGCCCGCCACAAATCGACCGACGAGGTTTCATAGCCCAGATCATGCCATTTGGTCACAATAAAGCTTCCATCGTCGCCAAGGCGAGTTGAAAAGTCTGAAGAGCAGAACAAACAAGATCCAAAGACCTTGGCTTTGTGCGCCGAAGTACGAGTCCGAAAGAACATGCTGTTCAACAGCATGGCAGCCCAGCCTGGCCTGTCGAAGAGATGGCCCATGATCTGAGGCGGCCCTCCTTGATATCCGGTATGGGGACAGGTGAAAAAGCCCGGAATCCCGGCTGTATGAAACTGGCCGGGTTTGTACGTGCGGACTGTTTTCAGGAGAAGCCTCGGCTCATAGTAGCCCGTGTCATCGTTGTGCGTGAGGACCATCTTAGGTTGGATGGAACAAAGTCCTTCGGAGACGCCATGGACTGGCGGAAGATCATATGTGAATGATGTGTATATGTCCTGGGCGTATTTCCGGTGGGCCTCGTCGATGTCATCCCAACGACGGATGTACTTGAACAAGAGTTGAACATGATGGTGCTTCACAGACAGCATCCAGGCAGCAGAGCTTCTGCTGAAGGTATGTTGAGGTTGTTTTGGCTCGGCGCCCTGGCAGGGGTGATTCATCAGGTTTTTGACAGTCTTCGCCCGGGGAGTGTCTTCGAAATCGATGTTGGCGTGTGCCGCAACACAAACATGGCACGTCCAGCTGTCGGGGCGATGCCGAGTCGTATGACAAAGATATTCAAGCTGTTCGCCGACAGATAGGAATTCCTTCATTGATCGGCCGGGCTTGTGGCGTTGCCGTAAGTGTGAGTCGTCGCGATATGGAACCTGGTAGATGACGTGACGGAAGGCTCGACAAGTTTGAGCTAAAGCCACCTTGTCCGGGAGAGAGAGGTCTTCCAAGATTGGGAAAAAAAGCTCAACGGGGAGCTTTGCCAGAATGTCCGGGATAAACTTTGGCGCCTTCGAATGTTGATTGAATGGCAAGTGCCTGGCCAGATTGGTCAAACTATCCGAGAGTGACTGGAGTGCTGCTCCCAAACGATGACGGCCTGGAGTGGCTGGAGCCATTGGCTTCTGGGCAGACTCGAGGTTTCCGAGCATTTCGCTGATGAAAGTGGCGTAGATGGAGACGTCGAACGGGGCTGGGACTCGGAGAGTGGAAAGGAGACATCCAAACAGGAAGGCGGCAGAGGGAGCTTGCTGCCTCTTTATACTTCCCACCGGCTGGACGGACGTGGTGGCGGCAGCAGCCACCCATCGACGAAACGGCAAGCCACATATTAGGCAGCGGAGACACTCTGAAGAGCGCACAATCATCTCGTGAGACAGGCCTTTCGAGCATTATGACATTTGTTCAATTGCATGTCGATGGAATACCGTGACTTTGAATTATGCGGTGTGGTGACTGGAACCAGGAGATACGGCATGCTGCCGTTCTTTTGTGGTCGAGCTGCCCGTATGGAGCGAGCATCCGAGTGAAATCTGGTGGCGGCGGTGCATTGAAAATGGCGCCCGATAGAGGGGCGGCAACGGTGATGATACGCCTCCAAGAGGCATCAGACTAGATGGATGGTGCCTACTTAGTTCGCCGTTCACATGCGCTTCAGATCACTCCGGGTTTCGGCGAGGCGTCTCTGTCAGGTATATAGATCCAACCGTCCCATGTTTCTGCTCGTTTTCCCTCTCTCTTTTTTCTTCATCAAATGACTTGCATCAACAAAAATGCGTCCGCATCCCTCATCTTCCGCCATCTTCATCGCCGTCTTCCATCATCCCATGCAATCCGCGTCTTCCCTTGTGGCCATCGCCAGCATCCAACCCTCGGCTTCTCCCTCCCGATCATTCAACGCATTTGTCGTCTTCCATCGCCTTCATCGTCATCCCCCATCGTTCCACACAGTCCTCGTCTTCCCTTGTTTCCATCTCTATCCTTCCTTGCTTTCCTCATCTTCCTTCATCTTCCTCGTCATCCATCAATCCATCCATCCCTTCTGGTTCACTATCTGTTGTGGGAATTCCATGGGCTGTGATACGGGCCAGTTTCAGTGGAGGGAGCGGACAGTTCCTGGTTAACAATATCGCGAAGCCAAACTAGCGCCGGCCACTGGTTGAGATGGTGTCCCTGGCTATCTAGAGTACATCTGGGAAGGAGGTCCTTGCGACTTTTGAGATGTGCTTATCCGACATTTCGGCCCACATCGTCACATAGGGAAGATACATCAGTGCGAGATGGCAAGACCTGGGACACGAAACGTCAGCAGCTAACTTGTGAAGGAACCGAGCTGATATGAGCGTGGCGGCTTGCATGGACATTCATGACAAGATTCCCATGAATGTAATTCTATCGTGTAGTACGGCCACGTACTAGGATGTTTGATCCGAGTAATGGGGAGCCAGGGGTGGGAATTACCATGAGTGACAGCGGGAGACATGACTGAGGGGAATGTTCGGCACGTGAATGGCCCAGAAAACATGCTGCAGGTTGCGAGGTCTGACAAGAGCATGCGTGCAATCAGGCAGATGGTCGGCATTCAAGTAGGGGATGGTTATCGGGAGGTGGGCTTTCCAGATCATATGTGTAGTAACCGGAAGTAGAGACAGAGGTGATGAGAGTGGGCGAGCAGCGAATTCCAGTTGTATGTAGTTAAGTAGTGCTCCGACAGGCAAGAAGCAACTTTCATGTTGTCAACATCATCGGATGTGATCTAAGGGGCTTATTGATCGTGGAAGGCTGTTGATCCAGGAGGCTGTTTAGACAAGCTTTTCGAGGTCGGCAGTGAATCGGGTGTCTTGTGTGTCGCCTTTCTCCTTAAGCTCTTCGACAATCGCGAGGATTGTTGACTCTTGGTTCCTTGGGGTGTCCGTCCTGGTCAGCGAAGACTTTTGTGCGGTCGTCATAGTTGTGCTTACAACGGGACTACCTGAACAGACAAGACCAGTGCAGTGTGCAATTTCATCAACCTTCTCTCCACGCTCTTGATTTTTTCTTCCGCAATCTCGCCCTCGAAAGCTTGTAGAACAGCCCGTTGCGGCTCTGAGATTGGACCTTGAGAAGGTTGAGAAGGGCGACGAGGTCCTTTGCCGTCTGCTCGCAGGAACCAGCAGTCTCCCATAGGGTCTTGTCGGCATTGGAAGATAATGAAGATTGTGCCTGTATCCTGGAAGCAGCTCTGGATTGCTTGACCTGGTCCACTAAGGTAGTCAGGCGCAGGGTGTTTGTTTCTAGGGCTTCATTGTCGACAATGGCGCCTGATGCCGAGTCGTACAAGGCCTTTGCGGTCAAAGAGACTTTGAAGCCGAATTCGACAAACTGAAGTACGTTGCTGGCTAAGCCAACAAACTCAAGGCCAGATTTCGGGAGAGCCCGATCGGTGATGTGTGGTTGATGCGGGGAAGTTGACAGACGATGCGCGCAGCCTGATCCTAGAGGTTGAGGAAGACGGCGGCTAAATCCTTCGACAGATCAATATGCGCATGCAGGCTTCCTTGCGATCATTCAAGTATGCAGTCTTGGCCGCCCATCGGGGCCAGGCGCATGCCAAGCCTCGGTGAGAAGGATCATGCATCCCACAGGCTGTGCCACAGTCGAAAAACATTGAGTTCACCGAGAACAGAAAACAGACCGACCGCGCAGAAGACGTTCAGCCGATTAGTACCTCAAGACACCCGTCGACGTAAAGATGCCAGTTTCGAGAATGACGGGGTCGCAGCGTGAGTTCCAAACTTGCTGGGTATGCGGCGTATTGGCCTGTGTCTGGTATCTTTGCCAGATATCCAGAACCTGCGCTCATCCTCCTGGTTCTGTATCTGTTTGTAGGGATGCCATGGTTGGTGATACGGATGCTCTGAGCACCACGCACCGGGCAAGGGGTCGTGGCTTTGACTGAGGCCATGTTTGCCAAAGTGGCATGAGGTCGGTCGTCCAAAGACGCGATGGTATCTGCGCACCAGGGCCTGCCTGACTGGACCCTGCGTCGACCTGCATCAGACTCCAAGATTAGTTTCCGGGCGTTGGCCCTTTGGACGTGGACGTTGGCTCGAGGCGAAAAAGGGGGTTGTTTCGCGGTGGAGACAGCAGTCGGACCGTTGCCTGAAGCGGCGCATTGATGATGGCCGTCTGTCCAAAGTCCGAAAGGCACGGCAGGCGGGAGAATGCGACGGTGGCCTCGCATTGGTCTGGCAGGGGACACGGAGTGGCGGCCGAGGGAGTTAAAAGCAGCGGCACGGCGCGGGCATGGGTCTTTGGGACGTTTCCTTGGACGTGTATACGAGGCAGAGCATCGTACTGGACAGGATTGGGGAGCGACTGACTCGCGGGGTGCTGTGCCAATGTCGCACCGGACGAGAACAATTTCTTACGGAACGGGTGGGATTTGATTTTTTTGAGGCATTTGGCCGCAGCCGGGCGAGGGAGCGAGCATTGGCATTGGTGGAGTTGCGCCCTAATACGTACAAAAACCGTGTACCGTAGAAAGGACGGGCCGACATTATGCGCGCGGTGGCCAACGGCCGTGTTTCACTCTCATTGTGCGAACGGGGGCCCCGTTTCTTGAAGCAGGTGGCCAGTCACGATAGGAAGCATGTGGTCGACGGGGGGTCCTTGGGGCCGGCCATGACGGATGGGACATGCTGGTTCGCGGCGTTGGGGAAATTGCGATGATGGCGATCCGAGGGAGGAATCGGATTCGAGGGGGAGGCCCGCCTGGTTGCCTGCCTTGTGGTTCCTGTGGAGGCATGCCATTATCAGTCCATCCACATGGTCGTGGCATCCTGGGTTGGGTGGGCGTGGAGTCGGGGGGAGGGAGCGACGTGAAGACAGGCAGGGCAAGGCAAGGCGATGGAAGCGAGGCTGTCTGCAAAACACCGTCACGCCATTGTCGCGCGTGAAACAGCAGCCTCTCGTGTCGCGCGTCTGATAAAGGGTCTCGATCAGGGTTTGTGCAGGTCGATCGATCCAGGCGAATCCCGGGGACACAGGGTCTGGTCTGGCTGGCAGGTCGAGAGACTGTCCCGAAGGAGCAGCACTGCTGCAGCAGATCCTTCAGCTGAAGGGACTTGTCTGCCTGCCGGGCCGCGTGGAAAATTTCTCGAAGGACTGGGCGTCACAGAGAGGAAGGGATCGGCGCCGCGGAGACCCTTTGCTGGCCCGCGAGTGCCGGGAAGGATTGTGTTCCCAGGTTCTTTTTTTTCACTGGACTCGGTGACAGAATCGCTTGACAGCCAAGGAGTTTCGTCCGAGCGGGCTGCGGGAAGCAGGGAAAAGGCCGCAGTCGCAGGGCTAGAATGAAAGAAAAAAGTCTGACATCTGACGCTTCTTCCCGAATTTCAACGTCGGTCCCGGCCCGTCGACAGTCCGGTGTATTTTGATGGTGACGGCGTGCCCCTCTGATGATGCCGTTGCCACGCCGCGCTTCAAGTTGCTTCAAACCCCCTCCAAGGCAGATGCGCAGAAAGCACGAGGTGCCATCATCCATCGGCCCCGCGAAGAGGGCAGAGCCGGCCCTCGTCACTCTCCACCCAGCAGCGTGAAGCACGCCCCCCTTGACCCTCATCGTGTCCATCGCCCGCCCCTCTGAGAACCCAATTATTTCCAAGGCTCGGTCGCCCATTCGACAGACAACAAGGGGCCCCTCTAAGGTTTCAACACTCTCAAATGCCCATCCCCGCCGCATCGTGCGTTGTGGACTCGTGGAGGACCGCCTTCCTTGGGGTAACACGTCATACTGGAGCTTGGCTGGAGAAGGTGTCTCCATTGCCCGCGAGTCGTGAGTCGCATCCGTGTAGCCCGTCCGCAAGAAAGAGGGCGCGGGCTACTTCTTACGTACCGCGGGGGGCGGATGTGTGTACTTGCGGCGGCGCCGCTTGCGTCCGCGCGCCAACGGGAGGGCGCGCATCGAAAACTCGACGCCCGGCGCCAAGCCAAGGTGTCGCGCGACCCGCTGGCCAGGGACGCCGTCTGTGAGTAGGTGGTGTGGTGTACGAGTTACCGCGGCGCTGGACGCTGGGAGGCAAGGGAGGCTGCCATGGTTTGGACTGGAGGGTGTGTGAGTGGGGGCCTTTTCGAGGAATATTGATTTGCATCTGCGCCGGGAGAGGGCAAGGTGACATCCCGGGAGGGCTTGAGACTTTCATGTTGGTCAGGCGGGCGACCAGGGGGTGGTATCCTATGAATGATCGCATATGTTGAACCTGGTACCAGGCGAGGAATGTCAATGGACAGATGCGGGCGATGGGCATCGGGATGGCGACTCGAAGGAGGTCTAGGACGAACGCGGCCGGAGATGACCACTCGTACTTTTGATAGATGCGACACCCTGATGCCTGGCACCTTCAGGACAGAGTACTTCCGCCCCAAGGCCTCGGCTGAACTCTGCAGCAGCAGCATGCCGCAACCACGTGCGGTGCTGCCGCATGTTGCTTAGCACCAAGCACCAAGGATAAGCACGGCAGAATTGGCACACGAAACAAATGCCGGCATCCCCTAGGGCAGGAGGACGGCGATGAGCCTTTCACTGCGTCTCGCTGTCCTGTCCTGTCCTGTTCTGTTCTGTTCTGCCTCGGCCGGCCGCGCCCTGCTGTATCTCTGCTGCTCCTGGCGCTGATACGCGAGCCGCGCTCCTCGGTATTCGGGGATCCATGCCGTCGGCATCGTTTCCGTCCCATGCCGTGTCCATCCCATCCCGTCCCAACAAGCATCAGCAGCAACAGGAGCCGCGCTTTAGAGTTCCAGGTTAACGAGCCGATCAAACCGATGGAGCTGAAGGATGAGTGAGGTGCGTGACCACTGCCACAGCCACTGCCGCTGCCACTGGACATCCGTTTCCGCCGTGAGACAGCGCCCCCAAAACGCCTCCCGGACAACAAAGAGTGATGCTGACCAGCAAGCGAGGCTTCTCTCTGACTCTCCCCAGACAACCTCCCCCCGACTCGTCCCCCCCATGGCGTATTCTCGGCCGGTTCAGCTTGGCATTTCGACCAACCAGCTTCAATCACTCTGTCGTCTGGAGGGCGGCCTGCCTGCCTCAAGAGGCCTAGCTCACCAACGGTGTGATAAGACCTTGGCCCGAACCTACCCTACACCCCAGGCTACCCAAGAACCCCCCGGCCGATGGATGGATGCGATGCTCTCCCGTTCGTTCGGCCGGCCGTTCTCCCCTCAAGCCCCCCCTCGATGCCGTGTTGGTGTGTGTGCCACCTCAAGAGCTTGGTACAGCGGCGAGTCCGACTCGGGCTTGGACTGACCACCCACACCACACACCAGGCTGCGAGCCTCCACCCCCCCTTGTTCCCCTTTACCAGGCCAAGCCAGAGCTTCCCTGCTCGAACCAGCATCCTGCCACTCTGCAAAAGTTGCCCCACCGTCGTCCTGCCGAGTGTCCGTCTGGTGCTGTCCGCAGTCCTCCTGCAACAGGGGTACCGGTCCCAGTGGGTAGCCCCCCAGTTCCCGGCCCACGGAACGTCATTTGCTTTGCGCTCCCTCATCTCTGCTCCTGGGAATTGGAGTTTTGCGCTTGTCCCGAACCCGCTCTCTCAAAGTCGGCAGCCTCCCGAACGAGGATACTTCTTCGGAGTCGATCCTTTTTAGACCCCTCGCTTCCCACCCCCAATTCCATTCTGCTTCTCCNCCTTTTTAGACCCCTCCCTCCCCCCCCCCAATTCCATTCTGCTTCTCCTCCCCCCCCCTCCCCCCCCGCCTCTCAAGACGACCTCAACCCTCACTTCCACCCCCTCGATCGATCGCCCTTAACTGGTCCGACGATCCTCCTCACGGCCGACAACCCTCCCGAAGCACCCTCGCCGACTGTCTGCCGCATGCGCACCAACTCGAGTACCACCCTCTAAATAGCTTCACTTCCTTTGCACTCCCTCACAATGGCCCCCCAATTCATGTCCCAGGACCCTGGTGCGGGCGATGCGCCCCCAGGCTACGACAATGGCAGCACCTTCGCCACCGGCTCCAAGAAGAACGGCGAGATGGACATCCACCGCCGCATGTCCAACGCCGGCGAGGGCACCGCCGATGCCACCCTCGAGTCTCTGGGCTACAAGCCTGAGCTCACCCGCAACCGTTCCACCTGGCAGGTCGCCTTCATGTCCTTCGTCCTCGCCTCCATCCCCTACGGCCTGGCCACCACCCTCTACTACCCTCTTGTTGGTGGCGGTCCCGTCGTCATCATCTGGGGATGGCTCGCTGTTTCTCTGATCATCGCCTGTGTCGCTGCTTCGCTCGGCGAGATTACCAGTGTCTACCCCACGGCAGGAGGTGAGTTCTGAAAATACTTCCCGATAAACCGTGCAACGGACTGATCCTCCCAGGCGTCTACTACCAGGCCTTCATGCTCGCTCCCGCCTCGTGGCGCCGCATCGCTTCTTGGATCTGTGGCTGGCTCTACGTCGTCGGTAACATCACAATCACCCTCGCCGTCAACTTTGGTACCGCAATGTTCCTCGTCGGCTGCATCAACGTCTTCCAGACCGACCCCGAGGTCCCCGTCATCAAGGGCAACGAGTGGCAGCTGTACCTCATCTTCCTCGCCCTGACTTTCCTCTGCAACGCCATCTCGGCCTTTGGCAACAAGTGGCTGCCGGCCCTTGACGTAAGTACTCCTCCAATTTCTCTCATGAAAACCTTCCACTGACCTTGACCTAGACCGCCGCCATCTTCTGGACCTTCGCCGGTGTCCTCGCCATCATCGTCACCATCCTCGCCATGGCCAAGAACGGCCGCCACTCGGCCAAGTACGTCTTCACCAGCTTCGAGCCCTCCTCCGGCTGGCCCGATGGCTGGTCCTTCATGGTCGGTCTCCTCCACGCCGGTTACGCCACCTCCTCCACCGGCATGATCATCTCCATGTGCGAGGAGGTCCGCGACCCCGCCAGGCAGGTCCCCAAGGCCATGGTCGCCACCATCTTCATCAACATGTTCGCCGGCCTCCTCTTCCTCATCCCCCTCGTCTTCGTCCTCCCCGACATCCAGGAGCTCGTCCTCAGCCCCCAGCCCGTCCCTATCATCATCCTCAGCGCCACCGCCAACTCCGGTGCCGCTTTCGCCCTGTGCCTGCCCCTGCTCGTCCTCGCCGTCCTTTGCGGTGTCGGCTGCACCACCGCCGCCTCGCGCTGCACGTGGGCCTTCTCCCGTGATGGTGCCATCCCCGGCTCCCGCTGGTGGAAGCAGATCAACCACAAGCTCGACGTCCCCTTCAACGCCATGATGCTCTCCATGGCCGTCCAGATTGTTCTTGGTCTTCTCCGCTTCGGTTCCGCCGCTGCCTTCAACGCCTTCTCCGGTGTTGGTGTCATCTCCCTGACCGCTGCCTACGCCACCCCCATCGCCATCAACCTCTTCACCGGCCGCAAGGCCACCAAGGACGCCAAGTTCAGCCTCGGCAAGTTCGGTGTTCCCCTCAACATCGTCGCTCTTGCCTGGTCCGCCCTCGCCATGCCTCTGTTCTGCATGCCCGCTACTATTCCCGTCACCGCCGACCTCGTCAACTACGCTCCCGTCGTCTTCGTTGCCGCTTGCCTCATCTCGGGCCTTTGGTACATCGCATGGGGCCACAAGAACTACGCCGGTCCCCCGACGCACGAGGCCTACAACTGAATCGCCATGACCCCGCGGCACGCACGAGCCGACGCCGCCGCCGATACTGGCGCCGACGTGCCCCTGTACGGCGCCATCCGCGGGAGCACGTCCTCCAGCGACGATGTCTCTGACCCCAGCGCGCGTGAGCCTTCCGCCTCCCGACCCGACTCGCTGTGTCTCGCTCGTTAGTCCCGAGGTGAACCATCGCCACGACCCGCCCGGACCACCACCCTCTGCCCGGCTTCTTCCAATGGATTTCTCTCTCCGAGAGAATCCCGCCCGGACTTTGCCTCCTCCTGGAGGTACTCGACAAGACGATCATCGACCTTCCCCTTTCCCGGCAGTAAAGACCGAAAAATCTTGCGCGCGCGGTGACAGGGGTGAGACGTGTTTTCCTGTTTCCTTGGCCTACGTGCTGGTGACTACTTGTGGCTGCGGTAGCGGATTGGGCGGACTGAGCTCAGCGAGCCTGTCGGGGAAAATTCGGGCGTGTGTTTTCTGCATACGTGTGTGAGTATGTGTCTGGTGCTTGCTGTTTCTGATTTAGATAGACCCCGAACTGAGATACCCTATTTTTGCTCTCATGCGATGACCCAGTGTTACAGGGCTGATGAGGGATGTGACACTCGGCTTCCTGAAGGAACTGGCTCGGCGTTGTGATACGTCCGGCCGTGAGACACTGCAAAATCAGATGACGTAAGTCGGCGTTTGGAGATGTTTGCCGAGGTCAAGGACGCGGGGTCAATCATCAAAAGGCTTCGAGTCCTTGGATCTCAGTCGTTGTTCGGTTTCACCGACATCAATCGACCAGATCTGAATCCAATGGCTTCTTCGCACCTTCAGCCTCTTCCTCTGCCGCAAGGCGTAGAGTCGCATTATGTGCGCTCGCCGGCCAACGACCTGACCTACCACTTCCTCACGGCAGGCCGCCGAGGTGACCCTCTGGTGTTCCTCCTCCATGGGTTCCCCGAGACATCCTTCTGCTGGCGCCTCGTCATGGCACCAATCGCCGCCAAGGGCTACTTTGTCGTTGCGCCTGACACGCGTGGCTCGGGGCGGACAACGACAGAACAGACCATGGCGTACACCGAGGCCGGGGATGAGCTGCACCAGTATCAAATGACAAACATCGTGCGAGATCTGGTCGTCCTGCTCGCCGCCCTAGGCTACTCCAAAGTCCACTGCCTCGTGGGCCACGACGCAGGTGCCGTCCTGGCGGCCTGGCTGGCCCTCGCGAGACCAGACATGGTACAGCGGCTCATCGTCGCCAGCCATCCTTACACGGGGCCGGCTGGTGTGCCGAAGGACCTGCCATTTGACAAGACCGACGCCTCTCAACAAAAGCAGAAAGGTCGAGACGTTCACGATGACCTTCTCGACCTGCAACCGCCGAGGAAGCATTACAAGTGGTACTACTCCGGGCCCGAAGCGGCAGACAACATGCACTGCTCGTCGAAAGAGTCGCTCCTCGAGTTTATCCGGGGCTACTACTTCCTCAAGTCAGCCTCATGGAAGGGCAACACCCCGCATCCGCTCGAGAGCTGGACGGCGTCTGAGATCGCCAAGATGCCCCTGTACTACGTCATGCCAGCGAAGAGCGGTATGCGTGAGGCCGTGGAGCAGCAGCTTGCGGGTGATGCGGCCGACTGTAGCGGGTGGATGGCGGGAGAGGATCTGGAAGCCATGGCGGGGGAGTGGTGGCGGACGGGGTTCCAGGGTGCGCTGAACTATTACCGCGTCACCACGGGGACGACGCCGTGGCAGAAGGATCAGGGGGCTTTTGCTGGGGCGAAGCTGGCGATGCCGACGGTCATGATGCTTGGGCGGCAAGACTGGGGGAGTTACCAGCAGCCAGGTGTGCTGGAGAGTATCGGAGACAGATGTGATGATTATCGCGGGGAGCGATGGATTGAGGACGCGGGACACTGGATGCAGCAGGAGAAGCCGGGGGAGGTTGTCGACTGTATCCTGGAGGTGTCCGCTGGGGAGGGGAGGTAGAAGTGCAGCATGGAAGACTGAGGGCATCACCACCCGAAGCTTCTTTCCCCTTATCAATCCACGAATGGCCATGCAAGAAACATCCCCGAACATCAATTCCGTGCTTGAAATAATGTTGGAGTGGATCAGATGGCGCCACATCAACTTCAGATGTCCGATGTGGAGGGCGATCGGAAGAGAACAAGCCGAATCGGCATCAAGTCCCGCTTCCTCGATCCACCATCGGCGCGGAGAAGACGCTGGAGTCGGCACACGGTAAATAGCGTCATAATGAATCCACCGGCGGTTTTGATTTCTAAGCTCCATCTAGCTTTTCTTCCCTTCATTCGAAGATCTAGAGAAGCACGACATTGAAGTCTCAGCACCAACACTTCATCACAAAAAGTCCCACCACCAAAATGGCCTCAGTACAGCAGTGGCAAACCCTCCAAGATGGCTTCGACAAGCTGAAGCAGGTCTCGGCGCCAATGCCCTCCCCCGGCGCGGGCGAGGTGCTCGTGCGCATCAAGGCGGTAGCCCTCAACTACCGCGACACAGAGGTCATCATGGGCCTCTACAAGCACCACAAGACAGTCGGCGCTGGCGACCCGGAGCCTCTCGTCCCGGCATCGGACATGTGCGGCGTCATCGAGGCCGTGGGCGGAGGTGTCGATGCGTGGAAGGCCGGCGACCGCGTCCTCTCCATCTTCAACCAGGGCCATCAGACGGGACAGATCAGGGAGGAGATCATGTCGACTGGTCTTGGGCTGCCGCTGCAGGGCGTGCTGCAGACCCATCGCGTATTCCCGGCCACAGGTCTCGTCGCGGCGCCGGCGCACCTGACGGACGAGGAGGCGGCATGTCTCCCCATCGCGGCTGTTACGGCGTGGATGTCGATTAACCAATTCCGTCCTCTGGGCCAGCCGGGCGGCAAGGGCGAGGTCGTCGTGCTGCAGGGAACGGGCGGTGTGAGCATCAGCGGACTTCAAATTGCGCATGCAGCGGGCGCGACCAGTAAGCATAACCCACCGAACAACGTGAAATGGCATGCTAACATTGCCCCAAGCGATCATCACCTCCTCTTCAGATGCCAAGCTCGAGAAAGCCAAGGCCCTCGGCGCGGACTACACGATCAACTACCGCACAACGCCAGCCTGGGACGACGAGGTTCTGCGGCTGACCAACGGCGTCGGAGCCGATATCATCCTCGAGTGCGGCGGCGCCGAGACCCTGGGCCGGTCCATGTCCTCCGTGGCCTACGGCGGCACCGTTGCGAGTATCGGCTACCTCTCAGGCAAGCAGGACCCGCCCGGTGACCGGACAAACGTCAACTTGCTGGCGCTGCGGAGGAATGTCACCCTCAAGGGGATTCTCAACGGGCCGCGCGACCGGTTTGAGGAGATGTTGGGTTTCTACGAGAAGCATGGCGTGAAGCCTGTTGTGGACAGGGTGTTTGGATTTGGGGAGGTGAAGGAGGCGTTGGGGTATCTGTTCAGCGGGGGGCATTTTGGAAAGGTGGTTGTCAGGGTGGATGGAGCGTGAGGGGTGTCAGGGGTTCGGGGTGAGCCGAGGTTCATATCGAGGAGGGCGCCGAGGTGTCTTGACTCGGGGGAGGATACCTGGGGAATGCCCGTGAGACTGGGGAAGCTGGGACATGTGGATGTTAAGTGAGAATAAATGCAACACGAACATGCCACCATGGGACCAGAATGCATGGCTTCAGGAGTTGTAGGTCGTCGATGGAGGCC
Organism: Plectosphaerella sp. P0831; assembly: GCA_014635975.1. Lineage (NCBI taxonomy): Eukaryota > Fungi > Ascomycota > Sordariomycetes > Glomerellales > Plectosphaerellaceae > Plectosphaerella > Plectosphaerella sp. P0831. The sequence continues at coordinate 58,931 of JACAFV010000010.1, read as the reverse complement.
GCGTCAAATGGATGGCATCTCGGCCGAGTCTGCCGTCTGCGACATGTGATAGGTATCGCATCTCCAACAGGGCAAGCACAGCATCACCGTCAGCAGTCAGCACGCATTGCATGGCGATACGCCGCCGCCGGCAACACAGTATCAGCACGATCAGTGTGTGCGGAGACACAACCCAGTCCAGCCCCCGTCAGTTCACCTCAACCCCTGTCCCAGACCCCCATCAGGCCACCCCAGACGCCTCCCCCTCTCCCCGCGGCCGCCGGGCCCGAGAAGCACAGGTACGGTAAGCAGTGACAACCCCAGCACCCTGACAGCAATATCATCCAGGCCACATCCCCATCCGCCTCCCAGCTTACTTCTTCCTTCAATCTCAACCACCGACACAACAACCGCAACCATGCCCCGGAAATCCCCCCGAAAGACAATCGACCCCGTCATCATCGTCGGCGGCGGCCTCGCCGGCCTCGTCGCCGCCTTTGAACTCGCCTCCGAGCGCCGCGTCCCCGTCATAATCATTGACCAAGAAAACCGCGCCAACCTCGGCGGCCAAGCCTTCTGGTCCCTCGGCGGCCTCTTCGTCGTCGACTCGGCCGAGCAGCGCCGCATGGGCATCAAAGACTCCAAAGCCCTCGCGCTTCGCGACTGGTTGGGGTCTGCGGCGTTTGATCGCGAACATACCGGCGAGGACCGCTGGCCGCGTCGCTGGGCCGAGGCGTTCGTCGACTTTGCGGCGGACAAGTCCCCGGATGGCATGGAGCGATATGTCAAGGCGAGGGGGCTTGGGTTTTTGTTCAATGTTGGATGGGCGGAGAGGGGGAGCGGTGATGCGGAGGGGCATGGAAACTCGGTACCGCGATTCCACATCTCGTGGGGCGCTGGGCCGGAGGTCGTCCGGGTCTTCAAGGAGCCTGTCCTGGCGGCGGAGAAGAAGGGTCTTGTTGAGTTCCGCTTCCGCCATGTCGTTGACGAGCTCATCACCGATCCTGTGACGGGCCGCGCTGTTGGCGTGCGAGGTCGTGTTCTCGAGGAGGATGACTCGGAGCGTGGTGTCGCCTCGTCGCGCGTCCAGATCGACACCTTTGAGCTTCGCGGCTCCGGCGTCATCGTCACCTCGGGCGGTATCGGCGGCAACGTCGAAGCCGTCAAGGCTGCCTGGCCCATTGACCGTCTCGGCCCCAAGGTCCCTGAGAACTTCGTCGTCGGCGTGCCCGCTCACGTCGACGGCCGCATGATCGGCATCACCGAGGCCAGCGGCGGTCGCATCATCAACCGCGACCGCATGTGGCACTACACCGAGGGTCTTCAGAACTGGAACCCAATCTGGCCTTCCCACGGCATCCGCGTCCTCCCCGCGCCCTCCTCTCTCTGGCTCGATGCCACAGGCAAACGTCTCCCCTCCTTCCTCTACCCCGGCGCCGACACAAACGCAACCCTCAAACACATCTGCGCCACCGGCTACGACTACTCCTGGTTCATTCTCGACCAATCCATCATCGCCCGCGAATTCGCCCTTTCCGGCTCCGAGCAGAACCCCGACCTCTCCAACAAATCCTACTGGCAATTCCTCACCCAGCGCGTCCTCGGCAAAAAGGGCACAATCCCCGTGCAGAACTTCCAAAAGCACGGCGCCGACTTTGTCGTGCGCGATAACCTCGAGGACCTCGTCGAGGGCATGAACTTTCTCGCCAAGGAGCGCAACGGACCCATCCTTGACATTGCCCGGATCCGAGAGACGGTCGAGACGCGCGACGGACAGTTTGACAACCCCTACTCGAAGGATGGCCAGGTCATGTTCATGGCCAATGGACGTCAGTACTGGCCTGATAAGCGCGCCCGTATCGCTAAGCCGCACAAGCTGCTTGACCCTGCCCATGGGCCGCTCATTGCCGTCAGGATGAACCTGCTCACGCGCAAGACGCTCGGCGGTATCGAGACGGATCTCAGCGGTAATGTCATGCGCGGCGATGGCCTTGAGAAATTCCCGGGTCTGTATGCTGCTGGCGAGGTTGCTGGTTTCGGCGGCGGTGGTGTCCACGGCTACAGCTCGCTCGAGGGCACGTTCCTGGGCGGCTGCATCTTCTCCGGCAGGGCTGCTGGACGGGGCATTGCCGATGAGCTGCTGGGGCCCAAGCATGCGGAGAGCAGGCTGTAGGGTGTTTTTCTGCATGGATGTAAAGTAATGGTAGCCAGCCGGCCTTTTGATGAGCAACAATTGACAAATGTCTTGCACTGACTGGGGTTAGTACACCACCGAGGGAATCACTGACGATGAGGAAGCAAGCAAATTGAAATGACATGCCTGCCCAGATAAGCAACTCCATGTACCAAGATTCCGTATTTTAATGGTCCAGTCCATGCTCCGATCCAATCGAAATAAGCAGAACGCCAGATCCTAGGTATTTCACCAGATGCAGTTTTCCCCGTCTCTCCCTTACAGGAAGCTCTGCGCCAGGGTCACGGCCGTCGAAAAGACCATGCCAAAGGTTCCCAGCACAATCAAAGCCAAGTCCAGCGCCTTCTCGCGGCGAGTCGTGGCGATTCCGCGCAGGTGCAGGTAGGGCGGGTAGATGTAGACGAGAGGCACGCAAGCAAAGGAACCAATGAGCGCAACGAAGCGGTCCAGGTTGGCTGAGCCGCCGATGGACACGGCAATGCAGACGCCCACAAGCAACGTGCGGAAGACGTTCTTCTTCCACTTGGTCAGGAGATCCTTCTTGCCGGAGCGGTGGCCGAAGATCTTGCCCTCAAGGATACGCTGTGCCGGGAACAGCTGCACAGGGTTGCCGACGAGCACGGCCATAGCGTAAAGGAACTGGACGGCGTTGACGAAGCGCGACGTCTGAGGGAAGTTGTCGATGACTTCGATCTTGGTGTCGCTGCCAAAGGTGGCGTAGCACAGTGCGCCGACGCTGGTGAAGATGCAGGTGATGAGGAGCATGACAAAGCCGAGAAGCTTCTCAAAGTGCTGGGGCTGCTTCATTGAGGCCTGGATGGGGATGATCAGGCCGATGCCTTCGAATGTAAAGATGGACGCGCCAATGGTCAGCGTGTATGCGGCCGGGTTGAAGAGGCGCACGCTCGGGTGGATGCCTTGCTCAGACAGCACCGAGATGTCGTAGTACCAAATGTAGCCAACACCAATGACGATGAAGACATCAGCCAGCAGGGCGGCCGGTCCAAGCTTGGAGATGTTGCGGATCAAGGTGAGGGGCACCAGGATGATGGCCTGTACGGCGATGAGGGCGGTCGATGATAGTGGGCTGGCGCCGCCGCTGACGGCCTTGAGGAAGGAGAACCAGTTGTCGGCGACGAAGACGAGCCCAGTACAGACGAAACCAAGCTGGGAGATTGTGATGGAGCCGAGAATGAGGGTGCGCATGCGAGGACCGGCGATCTCGCGGCCAATCTCACCGTATCCGCCGCCGTACCGGGCGCGACACTCGAGCAACAGGTGGAAGGCTACCATGGAAATGAGGGCGATGGACACGAGTGTCAGCGACGAGAAGAGGATGCCGCCGTTCTTGAAGGCCTTGGGCAGGAACATGATGCCCGTGCCGACAAAAGCCTTCAACAATGTAAAGAAGGTCTTTGCGTTGCCGGCGTCGCCCACCGTCTTGCGGAGTACGCGAGAGGACTTGCGTCGGACATCAAGGAGGGGACGACGCTCACGCTGGCGCTCCGTATCGTCGTGTTCTTCCTGGTCGCCGTCATATTCAGAGTCGTCGATGGCTTCGTCGTCTGAGTCTGCCAGATCTTCACCAGCAAAGGCGCCGTAAAGATCCAAGAACTCGATAAAGTCCCGTGCAATGGGCACATCTCGCCCCGACAGACCGCCGTGCTTTTGGATGACGAATTGACGACGGAAGCCCTGAGGCTGCAGCATGCCCTCGCGAGCAATTATGGACTCGTCATCGTCGTCTCCGCGGTTCGGGTACGAAAAGGTCTGGGCACGGCGGATGCTGGGCGCTCTCTCGCGGGCGTTGATCTTGAAAAAATCTCGGTGGATATCGCCGCCGTGCAGCAGCAAGGACGACTCCTCGGTGGGCTCTTCATCGTCGGCTGGGTTGTTTTGTTGCACAAGATCGGGGGTGCTGCCGCGGGCAATGATGCCGTCGAAACCGGTGCCGTAGCCCGAGGGGAGGAAATCGGAGATGGCGGCACCGCGACGGCTCTGCTCGCCCGAGTCGGACATGATGATGGCGGAGGGGTGGTCGGCAACGGAGGAGGGTTATGTCGGGTGCGGCTGGAGGCACGGGAAGCCCATTGGTGGGAGGGCAGATGGTGGTGAGGGGAGGGAATGAGAGAAGAAGAGAGGAATGTTTGGAGGAGGAGGAGGAATGGAGGTTTAAGCCCGGCCCAAGAAAATGAAGACCGACAACATCCCACTGCCCGGCCACCGACTGCAGGCACGAGGCCAACCCGGTGGGGCCCCCTGGTCAAGCCCCTGATAGCGGGTACTTCTGGCGCAGAGAAATTTGTGCTTAACTGCCAAGTCCCCCCTAACGCGGGGAAGCTAAAAGCGCCCACCGCCCTGTCCAGCTGTCGAGTTACGTCAGTGAGCGTCCAGTCCTCGGCCGCCCTTGCACAACACGACCAAGGACGGGAAGCATCGTGACCTGTCGACTCGGGGCCCGCCAAAGAATCAAACCAGAGCTATTTGTTGGGCCAGCTGAACTTGTTTTCAGAGCCCCCCGTCTTCCTCCCCTGAGCCCGGCCTTTTCGACCCATCTGGACCAAAGCAAAGCTGCTTGCCGATCCTGCTTTCGCCCCCCGGAGAAACCGGCAGATCACGGCATCTGGACCGAGCCTAAGCGAGTGGTGTGCACTTTTCAATTGATGCCGTGATTCGAGGGCTTACCGCCTCGAGGAACCACTCCGGTTGGAGGTTTTCGAGCCCTGTCTTTTGCCTCAAAAGTTCGACGAGTGAGACACATTCCATGCGCCGGCATCTTCCCGCAAACATGGATCCACGCCATGGCCCACGTGGGCGGAAGACACGCCGTGATCCGCCGGAGCTGAAAACACCGGTGCCTCATCTTGTTCCGTCAGCAATTAGAAGCATTCGGCGATGCAGCATTCCAGACATCACGACTCACACCTTTTACATCACTTGATCGACGCATCCATTTGACTGCAAACAAAATCCCGCTTGAATTAGGTATTCTATGATGCCTGGGTTCTATCCCCCGACGCCTGCGCCGGGCCCTTCACCCACCCTCCACTCACTGCTCGTCTGAGTCCGAATCAGAGTCCGAATCAGAGCCAGAGCCCATCTCCATGTTGATATCGTGCAGCGTGCTGAGCAGGCTCGCGTGATCAACGACAAACTCCTGAGCGCCGGCGTCCGACATGTCAGACACGGGCGATGTGCAAGGGCCGGCAGGTGTTGTCGGGCTATTCCCTTGGCCACGGCCACGGAAACCCGAAAGGTCGTCGGACTGGTTCTGCGGCTCGAGGAATTCCAGGTCCCTGTAGCTTGGTGTCGGATGGGAACCCGTGCCCTCGCCAGTAGACATCAGGGGCCTAGGCGTGCTGGCATCCACGGGCATCGGAGCGATGAACGATCCGCCGAGATCCTGCTGGACGTCCATCTCGACAGGCTCCTCCGAGTTGTAGAACTGCGTCTGAAGGAGTGGGGAAAAGTTGGATGCCTTGGGTGTCTGCTGGTCAAACGATCCATCGACCAGAGTGCATCCTCCCAGGGAAGAAGTCGAAGCGGTGAGAGTCATCAAGTCCGCCGGAGCTCCGTCGATGGCAGCGGACGAGGTAAACTGCTGCAGTTCTTCATCCGTGAATGCGAAGACTTGCTTGTCATTTCCCGAATACTCCGAGGCGACGGACTGGCCGCAGTCGGAGAAAGCCACATCCGAGAGGTCGCAGTCGGAGAGATCGACACTGGTGAGATCAAAGTCTCTTGGACCATCAAAGTTAGGGATCGGACCGCCAAAGTTGGTCATAGGACCATCAAAGTCGGGCATCGGAGCGCTTGTGGACAGCGGCGTGTCGGGGAGCGAAGACGCATAGCCCTGGGACGGGTTCTGCCACGTGTTGCCGACGTTTGTTGGATGGAAGCAGTTGTTACAGAAGCCAGTTCCCGACTGCATGGGCATCTCCAAAGGCGTCACCCCGAAGTTGTTGTTGTTGTTGTTGTTGTTGTTGTTGGCCCCGTAGTTAAAGTGAGTGTTGACACAAGGTGTCATTGGCGACTGGTTCTGCAGCAAAGCCGCGGTCATCTTAAGGCAGTGACGGCACTGGCACCCGACAGGGTGACCGGGAAGCCAAGACATTCTGTCGGAAAGGTAGTGATGAGAAGGTAGAATACGAAGCGACAAGCGATGAGAGAAATTCGATGAAGAGAAGCGAAGAGAGCTGGTGGTGCTGGGGTTGTTGGTGGTGGTTGTTGACGGGGATTGTCAACGGGAATGCTAGGTTTGGGCAAGTGAGTGGCTTCGAGCTCTCATTTATCTCGTAAACGCCGTCATAATGAGACAGAAACAACGAAATATCATACTCGACTGTTTTCCTGTCCTGAACAGCAGCATCTAAAGTTCAAATCGCTGGTCATCCATCAGTCCCGGTATGCACGGGCACACGAGCCTGTGTCCAGGCCCAAAGGAACACCATGCCAGTCCTCATCGCAGCAGCAGGCCAAACAAACGGTCTTCTGCGCATATACTCGGCCACCAAAGAGGCAGCTCGGATCACAGAGGCTGCCATGCGCAATTGACATGGGTCTCGGGATGGGCGAGGCCCTGGTGGCTAGGGACAGTACTGCCATCCAGGACGAACAAAGAACACCAGCCCCAATGGTCCCTGTTCTCGAGAAGTCGAGGCACACTCGTTTTAAAAACGAAGGAGAAGACAAAACAAGGGTTTATAAACGGGTTGATCATCGTCGTTGCGAACTCATGTTACTGGCTTCACCAGCATCAATCAGAGGTTGACGTCAGAGAACTGTACCTCTCCGGACTCGATACTGCTAAGGGCATAAATGCCAAATATCACCCCCGTAAAGTCTCTGTTAGACAAGTCCTCGCTTGCAACTTTTCCAGCCTCCAGCCACTTTTGCTCTGATCCTTCAAGTTGAACCCCACACGAGAGTAGATACCCTTCCTTCGTCGCTTGGATCCTCAACATGACATCTCACGCATCTTCCCAAGGCCACTGGACTGTGCTCTTGGCTTTAAGTGATGTCGTATGAACCTCAAAGTGTATGGTACCATCGTTTGAATCGAAGGAGATGGTGGCGAATTGTTCCGGATCCTTGTAAACGACAAGACCAGCTTCCGCATTGCATCCAGTAGAAGACAGTCGGACTACGCCTCCGAAGCTGTCATCGTTTCCATCAAGTAAAGGTGCCGCGAGTGGGACCGTCCTTGGTTCCACGGAGAGTCTCTTCTGGCGAGGCGGACTCGGCAAGCCGCGGGTATGGACACAGGTCCGTGTTTCGGTTCTGGGTCCTCTAGCAAAACTTTTGTGTCTTCCCTATCAACATGCTTCTGCTTCCAAAAAGTGTCATGAATGTTCATGTTTTTGTTCATGTCCGTGACTTCGGTCGCTCCCCAGAGGTGTGCAGAACACTTGCTGGTTGACCGCCATAAAGGTACGGACTGAGTACAAAAGTCGATACCGCCATTACTTATTTAACGTAAGTTTGGAGTTACTCTCCAGCGATAGGAAGGACCCTATTTCAAGTATCGACCAGGACGACGGACGTCGTCGTCGTCGCTGTCCGACATCTCTTTACCCCTATACCTCTCGGGATGCTCTGCTATGTCCATCCTGCGGTAGTCGCGCTCCACCCTGATATAATTCTCCTGGCTTAACACGGGGATCTCTTGATCGGGATCGGGGCTTATAACTGTCGTGCGGAAGCGTACTAGGGTGTCGGTATAGTATAGGTATTACAATAAACATTCCCAGCCCTACTACTAAGAAGTCCCCGTCTTATTAGGCCTAATCTCGAGGTCCTCCAGAAATAGTATACTTTCTATATCGCCGATAAATCGACGATTAAATTCCTCCTGGTCGATAGAGTAGACTAACAGATACTTAATAGGAGGTAGCTCGTCGCGGAGATCCTTAAGCGACCACTCATTCAAGCAGATAGTATCCAGCTCGTAGTTAACCTAGATATATCCAGATTCCCCGATAAATATCTTGGAATAGTATCGTAAAAGGTATAATCTGGATTCGATATAGGCGTGCAAGACGGCTGGTAGCGGTACCGGCGGGGGGACTAGTAGGTCTATCTAGGAGGAGAAGCTTCCCCGACGGACGCGGCGGGGCGTTAGGCTGAGCTCCTAGACGCGTTAGCGAAGCTCCGGGGGTAGCTGATTAAAGACGTGAAAAGTAGCGGCGATAGTACGTGGGTTGGATGTCGACGACAGTAGGAGGTAAGTCGGGTCAGGTTCAGGGCCGTGGTTGTAGTTAGCTAAACCGGATAAAGGAAATCGGAGGTGAGGCGGGACAAGTCGCATGGAGTCAAGTCGGAGGAAGCAGGGAGCAGGTCAAGCCCATAATAAGGGGTTAGGCTTGACTCGAAGGACTTGGGCGAAGCTGGTCATTGGTTGCTGTCAAATACTTACTGTACCCGTGCATCCCGTCCCTGCGCCCCGCCCCTGGCTAGAAATATTCTTTCCTCACGACTTGCAGGAGTGCATCACGGCATGCATCTGCGGCCGGCATAACCCACGGGATGGGGAATACAGGTCCCAGCCCCTTTCAGCTAACCATCCGAGTGGATGATGAGCGTCTCCTGGTCCCTCGGTCGAGTCCCGGGGCCGCGGTCAAGGCATGCCTCGCTCGGTCCTTGTACACCCATACCCCGACACAAAGACCAGGCCAAACACATTCTTTCATCACAGCCGAAGAAGATATGTTTGTACGGGTACTACACTACGTTGACCTCGCTCGCTATGCTCAAAACAAACACAAACTCACCTCCTGCTCACTGGCATTGCCATCCGCAGTACTCGTTGACCAGCTGGTGGTTGTAAAAGATCGAATTCAACCTGTAGCTGATCAGGTCGATCCATTCCTCCTCAGGGGCGCCGGCAAAATCCCTCGTGTTGATAGTCACAGCCCAGTCGACCTGGTCGCTGGCGGCATGCGTCCTGGCGCCCTCCACGGTTCCCTGGCGTGTGCCGTAGTGCGTACGGGGTCCAATGCTCGAGACGGCTAAAGATATGGTCAGTACGGAGCTTTGAAAAGCAGAAGTCAGCGCATGAGACTCACAGTGGTTGCCAATGAACCGCGCAATCGTGCTGGCGCTCGCCGCGAGCGAGAAGGCGCCGGCCGTCTCTTCCCTGATCGAGCCGTCGCCACCATACACGGCCGGAATGTTGTCGTAGCTTTTGGGGTCACGGGGATCGAGTCCGGTCAATTTGCTCTCTGCGACAATGTTGTCGTTGGTGTGCGCCTCGCCGGCCGTCTCATACAACCTGACGTCCAGACCGTTGAGGATCTCATCACGGAGGTAGTCCATGTACGAAATGCCGGTGATGTTCTCTACCAGGTAACTCATGACCATGGTGCCGTAGTTTGAGTACGCGGGCCAGGCAAAGGGCTCAGGGGTGAAGTCGAGAGGCCGCTTGATCATGTACTCGATGACGTCGCGGAGGGTGGCGGGCACAGAGCCGTTGGTGGGCATGTCGTAGGCGACATCGCGGAACATGAAAGCAATATCACCGCGCTTCTCACGGTCGTCACCGCCGGTGTGCTCGAGAAGGTTGTTGACGGTGATGTTGACGCCACGGGGATCGGAGTGCTCGTAGCCGAGGAAGGGGTACACGGCCGTAGTCAGGTTGAGCTTGCCCTCGTCGATGAGGCGGCTGATGGAGGCATAGCTGAACATCTTGCTGATGCTGGCGAGGAGGAATCGGTCGTCGGGCTGGACGATGGCGCGGTCTGACTCGGCCCAGGTGAATCCCTTTTCGCTGATGATGGTTCCGTTTATGGCCATGGCGAACTGGGCCTGACGGACGCCGTTCCTCTTCATCCACGTGCGGAAAATGTTATCAATCTCCGTCTCGGCAGCCGCGTTATCGACAAAGCCGGAGATGGTGCCGGTTGTGGTCCACTTGCGAGGACGGGGGGTGTGCGTTTGGGCGAAGATGACGCTGTACTTGGCGTCCTTGCCGGACCCTGCCGCCTGGAGGCTGATGGGCACGCGGCCCTCGGTCTTGTGGGAGGTGATCTCGGTGGCAAGCTCATCCTCGGAAAGACCATCCAGGGCGGCCCAGGTGCCCACTGCAGTGTTCGCGAATGTGGGCACGATGATGCCGTCGTCAGACACCCAGAGGTTCTCGGAGCGCCAGAACCTCTTGGCCGTCTCGGCTCGTACCGTCGCCTCGTAGTTGGGTACCCAGCTGTCGCTAGCTTCAAAGACGGTCTGGAGCTGATTGACAAAGTTCTCATGGTAGAGGAGGCAGTACTGCCTCGCTCCCTTCTCACCGTACAACTGGAACCCCTTGGTGAGCGTGGGAACGCCAATGGTGGTGTTCAGCATGTCCCAGGGCGCCTTGAGACCGCACTCCTGGAACCAGCGGCCGGCATCAAACTGTTCCATCACACCAGCAAACACAGCCGAGCCCGCAGCTCCGGTAGCCGCGACATGTGTCGAGACGTATCCCTTGCCGCGCCACTCGTCGACCCAGGCATCGTAGGTCTTCTGGTCGACGTCGTGGATCGTCTCGAAGGCGGTGCCGTTCTGCTGGGCCCAGACAGCCGCATAGGCCGTGGAACCAGAGGGACCGCTCAGGCTGAGCGATACCGGGCGGTAGCCCTGCTGTGTGAGCGTCCGGGACTTGTCGCCATGTGTCTTGCCGTTGACGTTGTAGTACACTTCGTAAGGCTTGTCCTGGCGACACACCGGCTGGTCGTTGCGGGCGATGACGAGACCATCTGCTGCCGAAAGCAGGGAGAGAGAGGCGCTGAGTGCAGAAATGAGACGCATGGTGAACGAATGAATGGAACTGATGAGCCTGACTTTCCAGTGATGGATTCACTCGCATCAAGCCATCTTTGAAGATCCTGCATTGCCAGCCCACTTTCGCATCTCGCAGTACCTGTCGTACAGAAGACGAGGAACCGAAATGAGGCCCACGAAATGTGTCAATGCGGAGCCATGGCTATTCCATGTTTGGGCGAACACGAGCGCTGTGCAGCGTGGAGCCGGCCGGGGATGGCCGAGATTCCCCAGAGGCCAGGGCTGGGGCGGGCTGCATGGGACGAAAATAGAGTCGAGATCGCCGAACAGCGGCTTCCAGAACGAAGAATGGGGAATTGCAGGGCAGTGTGACTGGCAGTTGCAGTGTTCGGTGGTCTGGCAGCTCCCGAAAATAGGGGGGCAACCTGACTCGAAGCCCCTGTTTTCGTATGAGATCCTTGTTCAACGGGCCTAGAGGGATCGGAGGGTTGTTGACGGACGACGACCGACTTTTCCGAGCCAAGGCACTTTCGAGTTTGATTTTCTGATTATCTGTGTGGCAAGTCACGAACAAAATCTTCTTCGTTTGAATGGAGTTTGCGCATGTTCCACATTGCACTAAAAGCCAAGCCTGTCAGACTGGACTAGATGCCCAGGTACATTCCTCAACTCGCCTTGAAGGTGATGAGACCCCTGGCCGTCAGCTCGGCCTCAACCGTCCCGTCATCGTTGGCTGTCACTTTGACTTCCTCCATATCATGGTCCTCATCCGACAGCCAAGCGCGCACTGAAGACACCTTCTTCAGGTGGCACGTTACGAGGCTCAGGCGCACCGTGGTAGCTGTACGCTCCGGGTTCAGCACGACAGCGACCAGGCTGCCGTCCTTATTCTCGTAAGCCGTCGTCTTGAGCTCGCCACCCTCAGTGACCACGCGGTACGCCCCAGGACGCACATAGCGGGAGTACTGCGCAAATGCCCACGTGCGCTTGGCAATGAAGTACTCGCCGTCCTCGACCATGATCAGCTTCTCGTTGTTGTTGTTGTTCGTCGCCTCGTCTTGCACGGCGAGCCACCACAGGTACGCGTTGACGTTGCCGACAGTCAGGGCACGGTGGAGAAGGTCGGCCCAGTACCAGCCATCGCCGTTGGAAACACCGCTGTCCCAGGCTGTCGTCCAGCGGCCCGAGAGGTCGCAGTATTCAGATTGCCAAACGGAAAGGTCCGTGTCTAGGGGGCGGTCGATGGGTGAGGTGTATTCGTGGCTCGTCCAGGTCGTAAGCAGGTCCTCGACGCCCAGGGCTTGGATGTCGGCGATCTTGTCGATGGTCTCCTCCCACCCGGTCAGCTCGCAGCAAGCGATGCCGACGTCGAAGCCATTGTTCTTGAGTGTCTGCCAAAGGATGGGGAGGAAGTCGGCCGTCTGCTCCGAGTTGGAGCGCATGGAGGCGTAGGAGGTACTGGACATCGTCAGGATATGATACACGAGTAAAAGACAGGGCTCGGTCCTTACGTCAGGTCGGGCTCGTTCAGCCACGCGATGTCGGTAATGTTGATGCCCTCGGAACGGTAGATCTTGAGGTACTTGACGAGGTAGTCGGCGTAAGCCTGGCGCCAATCGTACTCGCAGGTTCCCTCGGTGCCAGGCTGGCCACAGAGAACACCACCGTTGGCATCGTCGCTGTTGTTCTTCATGAATCCCGGGGCGCTCCACGCGTTGGCGTAGATGCGATCGACGCCGTACTTCACCGCCTGCTGCGCAAGGAAGAACTGGCCAGAGTCATACTCGTCCCACTGATACTTGAACTCGCCATCAGGGGAACCGGGCGACTCGGGGAGAATCGTGTTCATCCAGTCATTGTAGCTTGTGTTGGAAGAGCCAATGCCATTACGCAGGATGGAGAAGCCGATGCCAGTCTCGGTGCTGTAGAGGAGGTCAAGGAGCTCTTTTTGCACTTCCTGCGTGACATTGATGAGGAGCTGGGCACGCTGGAAGGCGCCCGAGAAGCCGAAACCCTCGATCTTCTGGTGCTTGATGTCGGCGCGGACTGTGATCTCGTTCAAGGAGGTTTCATCCTCGCAAGAATCGTCGAGCGGGGCTGCAGAGACGGGGTATGCGGCGGCAAACGCCAGGAGCGAGGAGACCGAAGCAAACTTCATGTTGGGACAGAACAACGATGCGTGGATAATTCAAACATTACATACGACACACTGTAGCATCGCGCTGTATCTTTATACTAATCTTTTGTGGATCCATGGATAAATTGAACCGTCGTCATCATCCTCGTAGTGATTCCCCGGACAAACGAACCCTACTCGGGGCCGATATATCTGCCTGAAGTGGCATGTCACTCCTTGATTTCCCCTCTCGAGGAGCTTGGCAAAGGTTGGCACAGCTTCTCCAAATCCGATGCGGCAACGATCTGAGGAACTTTACGAGGGCCAAGCTGCCTCGGCATGTAGTGTTGCAGTGTTGGAGGGGCCATTTCACGAGAAAGCAATTCAGCCTGAAGCTGACCACCTGGAGACCCCACACGGCACTTCTGCAGGAACGGGGCCGAGTCCGGTTTGTGATGCCATGGCGAGAGTTTTCTGCCCGAACATAGCCGGACGACTACGTGTGGTGCGCATCCAAGAAACCCCGTCTTGGCTGCTTCGTGTATTTGGAGAGCAAGTGCACGGCAGCATGGCAAAGGGGCAGATGCGGAACTTGAGTCCCGGTCCTTATTCCAGAATACGATATGAGCAAAATGAACAGTCAGATTCTTTGACGGAAGCGCAGGCAGTCCAAGAGAATTGTTTTATGTACTTCTGAGCAGACTATGTACTTCTCAAGATATTTACAGAATGAAATCTCCTCTGACCATCATCGTGAAACTTTTGGCCGTCAAGGCACATGGAGGGTGTGAACCCCTCTTCCAACTTGACATCTAGCCGGTATGCCTGAGATTGTGCTCACGAAGCCGACTTACAGGCACTGGTGGTACCAGTCATTGATGACGGTGCATGTAGTCCCAGCAACGCACTGAGTAGGGCCAGACCAGCTGTTGCCGCCGCACTGTCCCCACTGGGGAGCAGTAGGGCCTCCAGTGCCGGGAGCAGTGGTAGTGGCCGCAGGAGCAGTAGCGGTGGTGGTGGTGGGAGGCTGAGGCTCGCTGCCGTCCTCAGAGAAGGTCGAGCCGATGGGACCGAAGCGGATGTTTCCGAAGGTGACGCTGGCGTTGGGGTGGTCCTCCTCGATCTCGGGGGGTTCACGGCGGACGTTGGGGCAAGGACCGCGCTCGGCGCCCCAGCCGGACTCGTCGATAGGGTAGGTCGAGTCTAGCCAGAGCATGAAGGCGTGGGCATCGGTCCAGAGGGAGAAGGCGAGGACCATGCCGGCGTCGAGGGCCTGACCCATGCCAGTGGTGCTGCCAAAGTCGTTGAACTGGTTCTCCTCCTCGCCAAAGGCCGTCTTCTGGGTGTCGCAGAACTCGGCGGTGATGGAGTTGCCGGGGTTGCCGGGGGCGGTAGATTGGGTGTTCTCGATGGTCTGGCCGTTCTGCTGGTAGAGACGGCGGATCTCGGACAGGTTGCCGTCGGAGCCGGTGCGGAACTGGGTGATGACGGTGATGGGGCTGCTCGAATCAACATCGAAGCCGGAACCCTCGCCGTAGAACTCGCGGTCACCCTGGCGGAAAGGGTTGAAGTCACAACCGTCGGCGTCGCAGGTACCGCCGTAGCGGTCCTCAGAGAAGGTGCCGCCGCAGGTGTCCTGGTCGCAAGAGTGGTAGGCGTTGTCGGCGCAGGGGTGGGGAGTGTAGGACGTGGCGGCCCTGTTGGCCTCCCACATGTCCATCTCGGCGCAGCAGGCACCCTTGTTGCCGATGCCGACGTTGGGAGCAAAGTCACCAACGGGCCTCCAGCCCTCGACGTTACCCTAGAAGAGTGTTAGAGGAGATGGAAGTTGATTCAGGGGTTCAGGGGTTCAGGGGTTGGGGACTTACAGCACCATCGATCCACTTGAGATCGCGCGCGCACTGAGCATCGCAGTAACCGGTACCGTACTTGGCACCGGCATTGTTGCCGGAGAACTTGGACTGGCCACCGTCCTCATCCATGGAGATGAAGTAGAGGGCGCCGTTGAGGCCGCATGCGACGTTGGACGAGTCGACATCGAAGGTGAACTCGTTGCCCAGGAGGTTGAACATCTGGTACTTGCTGTTCTGGGGGTTGGCAGTGAGGTAGAGACGAGCACCAACGTTCCTGCCGTACTCGTGCTCGGTGACAAGGCGGATGGTGACGGAATCTTGGGTGGTAGTGACACCGTAGGTGCCCTCGTAGTCGGCGCCATCGACACAGCAGTTCTTGGCACAGGTGGCGCCGTCGGGGCAAAGGGTCGAGTCCCAAGAGGCACCGCTGTAGCAGTCCTCGTAGCCGTCGACGGTGTGCGTCCAGCGCCAGTTGGCATCGATGACCAGGCCACCGGTGTGGGGAGAGCACGAGCCGTTGGCGCTGCACTTGCTCCAGGTCAGCGAGGGGTTGGTCTCGGGTGTGAGCGTGCAGGCCTGCTGAGCCTTGGCTCCGGCCGCCGCCAGGACGGCGAGAAGGAGGGAGTAGTTGTTCTTCATTGTGATGGTGGTGGGAGACTCTGGCAGCTGACTTGTTTGCTGGACGAGGTGTGGTGAGGATGGGAAGAAAAGAGAAGAGAGATGAGGGTGCTGTGATGGTGTTATATAGGGTTTCGGCTCACTGTAAGAGTTGACTCGTTCCGAGATGCGGATGGTTCTACTCCTCCCTGACCAGAAGATCTTGTGGCAATCTCGGAGACTCTCTCACTCTCCGCCATCAGCACACAAGTCCTGGAGCAGGTAGCTCGGGCATCGTGGAGGAGACAACGGGAGACGGCCCGAGGAGGTCCTGGCCGCGACAGGCAAGATCTCCACGCTCTATGGAACGAAAGATGGTCCGTACCGCCGGATATGCTCCTTTTGGAGATGGTTCAGCCTTGGCCATGGAAACTGATCAGCTCCTCGTTTGCTTGCCTGCAGCCAAGCTTTAATTTGGGCGCGAGAACAGCACGGGTTTGATGGGAGATGAACAACTCGGAGAACATCTTTCGGTAGGTGAGGGCCGGCGAGCACTCCTCGCGGTACACGGTCCGTCCCTTGTCCTTGGGTACGGATCATGTGGTGGCGCGCAACGCGGAGGGCTCCCGCCGACTGGGCGCCGAGCGGCGACGCGCTGGACGTTGGAAGTGGGCCGGCTTCCCTGTCGGACGCCGGGCGGGAGGCTTCTCTCAGGCCGTCTAGGGGTGCTCCGTTGACATCCATCGACGGTTGTCTCAAGGCCATCGTCGAAGGAGAAATCATGAAGCAGCAATGAAATGCCAGATTTCAAGTAGTTTGAGGCCCCAACACTGCCAAACACATTTTCCCTCTTGTCAAGATTGGCGAATGCTTGCTCGGGGGAATTCGCAGTGGCATGAGCCGCCCTTTCCAAGGGATCTTCGTCCCAAGCAACCGCCAAGCAGAACACCAAGAGCACCCCGCACGAATGCCATGACGCCCAGAGTTCAAGAGATGACCATTTCAAGGAGTCTTGCCAATTTGGTCAAGATAGGAGACAAGACATTCCGTGCCGAGCAATGACTTCTAGTGCACTCGAATGAAGGAGGCGTCTGGCGAGTCGACGTTGCCAAGATCGACGAGATCCGCGCAGAGCCTCAGAGTGGTATGGCAACAAAATAGGGCCACGTACAGCGGGTGCCTGGACCTAAAACCTCACCCGGATATGATACAACACAGCAAATGACGACGCACTTCTCTCCTGGACAGCATTCTCCCCAAACTGTACGGTTCCGAGATAGATTGCCGTCTAGGCTGACGTCAATGCACTATATCTGAAGGCAACCCAGTTCCGTTCGGGGCATCGAAGGCAGAATGGCATCCAGTGTCCGGTTGACAGTAGGGGGCTCGTTCCCAAAGGAGCCATGGTACAGTGGCTCCGTCCCCTACTGGCGGGGCCCTCACTCACCACAAGCGCCGGCAGTGCCAGGTGCAAATGCGCTGTAACCGAGGTTCGGATGCGGCTCGGCGGCTGCCATCTATCTAAGCATCTATCTGACATCTTTCACTGTCTTCCATTCCATGAAACAGCAAACCCCAATCTCGTGAAAAATTGGTGATGTTTCGAAAACACATCGCTGTCAAACGGAATGATCCAACTATTTCCCCATACGGATGCCGGAGCGCTTGGGATGCTTGATCTTTTCGCGAGAGGAAATGATCATCAGGAATATGCCGCACAGCATTGGCAGCGCTCGACTTGTCTGCCGGCCAAGTCGACAAGCTGACGTATATCCTTGCGGCTCGGCGCTTGGAGGGCTCGTAGCGGCCTGGAGTCCGGGGGACTTTGGGGGACAGCTGCCAGCTGTGGAGTGCTGTGCGGGGAGCTTCAGGGAGCCAAAGACTCGTCCCGACTTGGCGCTCAGATGACCCGGCTACTCTGGAGCTGCCGGGAGATAACCAACTTGCGATTTCTGTGCCAGAGTCGAGCAAAACAGATTTTAATTACGCAGATAGATCCGGACGCCCAGAAAGTCGTCTGGATGGCCGGCCAGTTTGACCGTAACAGGGAGAAAGGGGTGGTGAGAGACGCCCGACCCATAGCGCCTGCCATTTGTCACACTTGGTCAAGCAATGGCCGGCAGCGAGCGCTGAATAAAGGGGGTGGCCAGCACTGCAAGTTGATAGTCCATGCCACCGTGAGCTTTCGTTCCTCAATTCTCCAGGTACTAGACATGTCAATTTATTGCCCATGTTCCAGCAGCGGAATTTCCCGATAGCTTGGAGACAACTGACTGGTCTATTGTGCCTTTCAATTGACCAGCAGCCCAGCTGACTCAGCACAGCCCCTTTTCCAGACTCAGCAACCCCTATTTCTCCCGATTAACCTAGCACAAGAGCAATCACATCCAAGTTCCGGGGGCACAAATAGTCAAACAGCAATTGTATTCAACTCATCGAAATCGCACGTGTGCTTCAGCACCATGGCACCCAGAAGCGATCCTCAGAGAAGTCTCCGAGAACACCATCGAACACCGCTGGCGCCAGCTACAGGGCCTGGCTGAAGCCAGTCCCAAAGTAAAACACCACATAAGGCTTAGGCCTTGGTGGCTGGGGCAGGCGTCTCCTCCAGCTGGGTGACGTTGTTCTTGTTGCCATCGATGGAAGCAGTCTCCAGGTCGTGCTTCTTCTTGTCGACGTCCTCGTGGAAGCCGAAAAGGTCGTTCATGGACTCCAGGCTGAGACCCTTGGTCTCGGGGATAAAGAACCAGACAAAGACAGTCATGGCGAAACACCAGGACGAGAAGAAGATGTAAGTACCGAAGCCACCGACACCGACAGTCTCCAGCATGGGCGGGACGGCGCGGCTGATGACAAAGTTGAACAGCCACTGGGTCGCGGCGGCGAAGGAGACGTTGGTGGCGCGAAGACGGGTGGTAGCAATCTCGGAAACGTAGATCCAGCACACGGGGCCCCAGCCGAACTGGAACATGCTGGCGAACAGGAAAACGCAGACGAGAGCGACGTAGCCGGCGGCCGAGACGGTACCGTTCTCCGGGTCGGGGCGGGCAACGACGATGAAGATACCGATGTACAGCATGGTCGAGCCCTGGCCAACACCGGTCCACAGGAGAGAGCGGCGGCGACCGAGGGAGTCGGCAACGAAGACGAGGAAGACGATGACGGCGATGAGCTTGACGAGACCGTAGATACCAGTGGCGAAGAGCTCGTTCTGGGTTCCCTTGACACCGAGGGTGGAGAAGATCTTGGGGGCGTAGTAGTTGATGGCGTTAGTTCCTGTGGAGGTCAGCAACCGGGTCAAAGATGGATGCGAAATCAGTGTTTGACATACCGGTCATCTGCTGGAAGAACATGAGCAGAATAGAGATGATGGCACGCTTGCGGTTGGAGGGGACCGTCCACATCTCCTTCTGAAGGCTCCACCAGCTGGCACCGTTGAGGATGGCGTTCTCCTCCTCAATGGCGAGCCTGATCTCGTTGAACTCGTTGGCGACGTAGGGGTGATCGGCAGGGAGGGCGCGGATCCTGGAAAGCACGGCAAGAGCCTCTTCCCACTTATCCTGCTTGGCAAGGTGACGAGGGCTTTCGTTGCAGAGCCACATCGAGACCATCAGGAGGAGGGGGGGAACTCCCTGGATGATGAGAGGGACCATGTATCGAGGCGTTCCGGACAGGTGGAGCAGGGAGCCGTAGTTCATCCCTGTGAAAGTCTTCTATTAGTTGCTGCTTTTGAGAGGGAAGGGGAGCAGAGATTCGGCGTACAGTATGCGACAAAAATGCCCATCACGATGAAGAGTTGATAGATACCGGTGAGACCACCGCGAATGGCACGAGGAGCGTTTTCGGCGACGTAGAGAGGGTTGACCATGGAAGCGAAACCAGTTCCGAAGCCGGAGATGAATCTGTCGAGAGAGAAAGGTAAGACAAACTGTCTTGATGGGAGAAGGGTTGGACGTTGCAGCTTACCGGCCAATGAACATAGCGGGGAGTTTACCGGAGGCAGCAGCTTGGAGAATGACACCGACGACACTGATGCCACCAGCGCCCCAGATGAGAACGGGCCTGCGACCGAAGCGGTCGGCGGCCTGGGCAGCGAGAAGAGCTCCGACGAAACAGCCAGCCTGGAGGGTGCTGACAATATCGGCAGAAAGGTTGGCCCTCTGAAGGTCCGTCATATTCGTGAGGTTGTAAAGTCTGGAACATGGGTCAGCCAAAATTCGGTAATACTGGTCGGTGAGGGCGACTTACTCCCGGAACTCCTCCATGCGGAGAACACCACCGATGACTCCGGTATCGATACCGAAGATCAGACCACCGAAACAGGCCTTGAACAGGTTAGAAGATGCTCGAAGAGGTGGCGCGCAGCCGAATACTCACGGAGCAGGCGAGAGCAAAGGCCCTCCATCCGTAAATCTCGACGGGATCCTCCTTCATGGCGTCATTTCTGACGACGTACTGAAGAAGCGTCATGGCGGGCGGCGGGTGAGGAGCGTGCTCCTTCTGGTCGTTTGGGTCCTGGTTGTCGTGAAAGCCTGTCCTGGAGATGGAGACTCGATCGTCCTGGCTGATCCGAGACGAGGAGATGGCGATCTGGCGAGAGAGCGAGAGGTGACCATCCGGCGGGTATCCGGCATCATTTTATACCTGACCGACTTGCTTGCAGCAGGCGATCCCTACCTCCTTCGCCGACATGGTTCCGAGCGGCAGAGAGCAAACAGCTCTCAAGGATCCATCCATCCATCCATGCTGGGATCCCTCCCTCCATCAGATTGTCGATGCGCGGGTTCCCCGCCAACGAGCACGGCTGCTGCTGCTGCTGCTCCACGCTGACGGACGGGGGACAGTGGGGAAAATTGTGGTCTGTCTGGGCGACATTGCAGATGAGACTCGTTCGTTTTCGACCGAGGAGAAAGGGCGCGGCGACGGTGGATTGGCGAAAAGGTGGAAACCGGAGTTGCATGGCCCAGCATTGGCATTTATTGGCAGAGGAGCTTGGCTGGCCGCCAAGGGCGAGGATGGGCGGGGACGGACACGGTTTAAGAGTCAAGCCAAGGCATGACAAGATTCCGGGGACGACGCTCAATGGTGGAATGGGGCCCCCATGGGGCCACGGGGCGACGGTCCTGGGGGTTTGGCTGCGCCCAGCCGCCGGCGAGCCTGGGGGGATACCAAGATGGAGGAATTCCAGCCCACGTATCAGATATTGCTCCGTCGAGGGAGCCTCCTGGCTGTATTTTCGTGGCAATCATGGTGGTTTTGTTTCCAAGACCTCATCGACGCGTTGCTGTGAATCGTTGACAGCATCAGCCGAGATGTTGGCCAAGGCTGACGCCCGCACTCTTGCCCCGGACAAGCCACCACTGGCCGCCGCACCTATCAAGCGCCAGACCTCGTCGCCCGGGTGTCGTCGTCATGGCCCTGTTGGGTGTCCTGGGCTTAGCCTCGCCCTGACGGCGCCAGCAGCGCCCCCCCCTTCCCCTCCCCTCCCTGACAACCTTGACCGCCTGGTGAGGCAAGTAGGGGGCCCGTGACACCCCTTGCCGGAAGACTGCTCACGGCGGGGCTGGTTTTCCGGCCGCCAACCGACGAGCCACCTAGGACGATCGATGGTAATTGGCGGCCATACTCGACCTTTGCCGTCGCATCCTTGGCACAGGCAGTTCAGCCGGGGGTAATCACGTCTCCACCTGACGCAGCAGCAGAGATTAGAGGGGAGACCAAGGCGGAAAAAAAGGACATTCGGTCGTGGAGGGGGGAGAGCTGTGGACACTGGAGGAAATGGCCTTTTGGCGCACCAACGGCTGCGCTGTTTCTCAGGAGGTTGGGCGAGTCATCGCCGTCTTAACGCCGAGCTTTGCGCGATGCTGTCGGGCGGATGGAGGATGTGGAGCAGTCGTGCTTTTAAGCTTGCGGGTGGGAGCCGTGGCTTTTCCGGGGAACAGAACACAAGCCTTTAGGGGGTCCACAGAGTATAAAGTGCCGGCACCAGCCCACTACACGAGCTGAAGTCTCCCGTCGTTAGCAGATCCGGCGGGGCGAGATGCCTGTTGCTGTTAGGTAACTCATCGCAAATCGCATCGCCGAGAGACGATGCACTGGGGACTTTGGTCATAGGAAAGCTTGTTATTTGCAGTGGTTTGCTAGGTCTCGGGTTATTGCTATTGGTCATGGCGATGTTTGTTCCAAAGGGGCGCATGAGATGCGACATTGCGACGGGCGCAGGTCAACCTTGCCCGCTCGACCACCAGACCGTGATACCCTGGGATGTGTCCATCATTGAACACGACCATTGTCGTTTTAAATCCAGTCAGGACTCCAAGCATTTTTTTCAAACAAGCTCTTTCTGAGACGCCGGGAATGATGAGTCGTATGCAATTTTGCCGGCTGAATCCACGACACCAGGATGGTTGGTAACGCATGTGGCCGCATCAGGCTATGACGCATGCCTATCACTGGAACACTCCTCTGCAACATACCTCCCAGGTCGGACACGTCCATGCCGTACAGCCGGATGCCAATGTCAACATGCATGAGGCAGCCGGTGCCGGTAGCCGGGGCAAATGTGATGTCATGTTGACCGCTGTGATGGGTTTGCCGGCATCGCATTTGCCCCGACCACGTGGCTCAACGTGGCCTGATTTCGTACAGGAAAGCTTCACTATGATACAAAGATTCCCTAGGCAGGTGAATTCAAATGTCTCTACCACATCAATGGTTCCGGGCTGCAGGCGAGGGGTCATGGGGATCCTCTGGCCAAGGAAAACAAGTCAGGAAAGTCAACAGAGCTTCCTTGAGAAGCATGGCCAGCACCCTGAATGAGTAAAATTGGGAAAGAGAGCTGGAATATGCGGGGCCTTGGCCTGTAGTGAGCTGCCGCTCAACATGGACACGTAGCTTGACGACGGATGCCGGCGCCGTCCGTACAATACCAACTTGAATCCCATGCTGTAGCATTTAAATCGACACACTGAGTCAATTGAACAAACAGCAGCATTCAACTTTATTAGCAATGATAGTTTCCGAAAAGAGGTGAGATTAAATCCTCCTGGCCACTCGGCTGGGAGCGGAGGGTCAGCTCTAGATGGGCCTCAACAGCCGCTGAATCGGAGGCGGGCACTTCCAGCCGCTGCCCCTTGGCACGGGCCTTCTCAAAAGGCCAACCAATGGATTCCTTGGCCGAAAGAAGTTGTTGGAGCCTATCTTCATTGGGCCCATCTCGTCGAATGGTGAAGTCGCAGGCACCGGCGACGGTACCGGCTGGCCATAAAATGGGTTTATGGGCCAGGCCTCGCCCATTTTCGCGTCCTTCATGCAAGCCAGAAGGTTTCAACTTACATCACATAACTGAGAAGTTACGGCAAGCTCAAAGATACTTTCTTGCGCAGTCTCGAGTTCCTCATCCGTATTGTGCTGGCACTCATCCTCGCTCGACTGAACCACACGTTGGTGCTCCATTTGATCCGTGTCGTTACCTTACCTGGGTAAACCCGGAATATATCCTGACTAATACCTCGTAAATCATTCAATCATCGACTTTGCCCCTCTCCACATGGTAGATGGAATAGTGCGCAGGCTCATTTGATGCTGAGTATTAACCCTCCGCAGCGGTAAGGGTTAACCTTCCGAAGTCCCATATGTTAAGCCCCCGGACAGTGATTGTGTACTGTCCAAATTGCTACCTAATTGCAAACCGTCCGAAATGATGGCCGTTATGCTATTCTAAGCAGATTGCTTAACTACTGCAAGGCCGGAATTACCAATCATCTCTCATACGAGTGCCGACGACTCGTGATAGAGCATCGAGCATGACAAAGAAGTTGAGTCTACAAGAGTTTGTTCGGATAAATACAATGCAACAAGAGAAAACAAGTATATAAGTCCTTCCTGTCTTGGCGTTGTTTGCGAGTTGAGGATCCCATCAATTGGAAGCATCAACTGTCCAGGTCACCATCTTCTACATTCTACCACACGCAACCAGTCGCATACCAACCTCTTCACGATTCTCACCCTCATCTCAATACATTAAATTCAAGATGCGCTTTCTCACCTTTGCTACTGCGGCCGGACTCCTGGCATCGCTAAACGGAGATGCCGTCATGGCCTCCCCGTCAAAGGCCCAACCTGCGACATGTTCACGCAACCTCCCCACGCCACCCTGTACCCAGCAGGGGATTTTCGAGAATTTCATCCAAAGGACCTACGCTGAGAAGGACGCCGTAAACGCAATTCAAGAAACCATGGCCGAAGACTATATCCAACACAACCCCTACGCCCTCAGTGGTCGCCAGAACGCCGTCGACTACATTGGCCCGATCAGTGGAGTTGCCAACTTCACGATTCTGCGTCATTCCTTCAGCAACAGCACCGGATGGGCTCACACCAAGATGGAGGTTCCTGGACAGCCGCCCGTCGCGGTGGTGGATATTTTCAGGCTCGAGGGGAGCTGCATTGTCGAGCACTGGGACGTCTTCCTCTCTTTGCCTGAAAACGCGACCAACCCCTTGGCGTTGTTCTAGACTCCTGAGTATTAGGGATTATGAAGGCCTTGAATCTCCAACACGTTTTGTTTAGTGATGGATCTCCAGAAGGTCTGCGCCATTCCTCGCCGCCGTGTCACTGGCGAGGACTCATTTACACTTCATGGTGAAAAGGGCTGATCTCGGCTGAGGAGACACGCTGTAAATTATTGTGGAATTGACTTATGGAGTTATTCAGAATAGTTAGATGTGGCATGTACAGCGAAATGCATTTCTAAATGCGGCTGTGAAAAGATCATGAGTCAATGTTGGGGATATTCGAAAAGATTAGTCCTTGACCTGGCCCACCAAGAACGGGCAGCAATTGAAGTGACTGGGGTCTTTCGGCGTCGGCCGCTGCTACAGAGCGGAAGAGCTGGGCACCACTGGCAGTGAGGGCACGAACAAGAAAGAAGGCGTATGTCAGACCGGGAAAAGCATTCGGAATGAGCCGTTGTGGGAAGGGTGAAGATGATGTCGGGCACGCCCTGATCCGGATCATCACAGGGACCTTGGGTCCCCACGACCTCTGCCCAGCCTTCATAATCCATGTCCTCAGGGTCGTACTAGCACCGTCGAGGTAAGGCGCGCCGACCGCGGACGCGATTCCGTCTTTTCAGTGCACCGTTCAGGCGAGGCCAATACATGCATGCATGCCAAGAAGATGTATTGACGGTTGGTGCCCACGCGGGTGACTCATGTCATCCTCCGCGCCGATTTCCCTCCTTTTATTTTGTATCCGTAGCCCCATAAAGATGCACGTGTTGAACCCTTCCTTCTCTGTTGCCAACTCACGACATTTTGCCTCTGATCCCGCCGCAGGTGAACTCTTTGCGCCCAGATTACAAACCCGAACCTCATCTCTGCCTCCGATCGCCAAACAAGACTTGATCTTTCAACGATCGGGACCTCACAACATGCCGTCCTACTCCCTTAGCGAATTCTTCGATATTCTAGCAGGCAGGCCTCACCGCTGCTTGCAGCCGTCTCCAGTTTTCCACCTGTTCCCGTCACTGCCTCTGGAGCTCCGCCAGCGTATCTGGGACCTGAGTATAGAGCCTCGCCGGGTCCCCGTGGGAGGCTTCCCCAATATTTCTTACTATGAAGCTCCACCTCCTCCCTTAGCACCGCCGCCAGCCATCTTCCAGGTCAACAACGAGACCAGGTCCTACCTGAAGCGATACTACGTCAAGGCTTTCGCTACAGGGTCGCCCCATCGCTATAAATGCATCAATTTCGAAATTGACACTGTCTTCTTAAGGCAGTGGAATGTACCACATTTCTTGGATCATCTTCAACTCGTCAGGCACCTGTCCATCGAGGTTGACGAGAGCGAATGGTGGTATGAAAACTTTTGGATTGATCTAACGGATTGCCCCATCCTGGAGACCCTTGAGCTCCGGCCCTACGACAGGCCCGTAAAGCGCGATCCCAGCACGGCATGGAGCGTTCCCAGCACGGGCAGCCTTGAATGGACCCTGGACCAATACATGGAAGAGTGCTACTACCGCGATGACCCGGTGAGCTTCAAAACGACAATCGTCGGCCCATACCCTGACAGCCCTATTCCCGAGCTGAACCCAGACAACTATCTCAAGGCAAGACGCGAATTTGTCAGGGCAAGGGTTAGGGAGGACCCTGAGGATTTCGATCCTGAATTTGATCCGTGGGACTCGGATGACTATCCAGATCGATGTGATGTGAAGTTGGTTGGCGGCATGCGCCGGGGTGTTCTTGTTCTTCATCCGAGCGCCGGGCTACTAGACGGTTTTAGGTAGGAGAAGATGACGCATGCAAGATGAATGTCCCAGAGCGTCATGTAGTGACCATCAAACCAACAGAAATCGCTCATACATCCCTTCGTCCATTCCTTCACCGTCTGGAAGGAAGACCTGCCGTCCTCACTCCATTCATCAACCAACCCCTGTCATACAATGACACCTGCGAAGGTCAACCAACCAAGAACGCCATCTCTACTCGTACACTGGGTAGGCCTCTCTAAATGGGGCCTTCAAGCCTGACCTGAACAAACAACCGGCTGGTCGGTTGGTCCCGATCGGGCCTGGAGACAAGCAATGGATGATCAGGTCCATGCATAGATCCATGCACAGATCCCCTTGTTGGCACCACCCGGACCTACATGTTGCCTACTTGCAATCTCCGTCGTGGGTCAACAACTGCTGTTGGCTGTTAGCGCGCATCCCTTCCGCACCTCTCCCACACTCCCCTTCTTTTCGCAAAGACAGACTCTTCTTCGCTCGAAAGTCTTTCCAAGCCAAGTCCGCTCATTCACGGCGCCTCTCCATGTGGCATATTGCCACTTTTCACTCGTTGAACCACAATACCCGGAGACGATGAGATATCAGTCGATCATTTCGGCAGCCATCGGGCTTGCCATGCTGCCTCAGTACGCGGGCGCCTCAGCAGCGCGTCGCCTCGAAAAGCGCGCCGAGGAGAAGCCCGGCTTCCCAGTCAAGCCCGGCACCATCGCTACGTGCATCCGCTGGTTCGATAACTGGCTCGGTGATGAATGCCAAGTCGTCCGCGACTGGTACTACGGCATCTCCCCCGAGGATTTTCACCGCTGGAACCCGTCCATCTCCCTGGACTGCGAGGGCTGGGAGGAGTGGCATTCCTACTGCATCGGCGTCGAGGGACAGTCCTCGTCAGGCAGCTCGACGTCGATTCACCCGACGCGCACCAGCGCCATCATACTCGCGCCCACACCCACGCCCACTCCCGTACTTTTAGGGTGGGAGCCCATGGGCTGCTTCATCGACAATCACACACTGAGGACAAAGTCCACTCGCGAGGGCGGCAGCACCCTGACGGTCAACAAGTGCCAGGCCGCCTGCTGGCTCGACGGCTTCGATTTCGCCGGTCTCAAGTCGGGCATGGAATGTTGGTGCGGCACTTCCGTCGGGGGCGACTGGACCAAGAACCAGGCCGACTGCAAGACGCCTTGTCCAGGGAATGGTGCGCAGAAGTGTGGCGGCGACGAACTTTTCAGTGTGTTCGCGGCGGTGCTGGAAGAGATTCCCCTGCCGGAACACCTTTTCATCACGACGTCGGCGGCCGTGACCACGACGAACAGTGCAACCGCGGTGGCTGGCTCAGATGCAGCGTCGGCGGACACTTCGGAAAGTGCAGTGGCGGAAATCACCTCGGACAGTGCAGCTGCTGCGGCCACGTTGGACAGTGCAGCATCGGCGGCCACCCGGGTGCTCCAGGGCTGTTCTAGAATCTCCATACTTACGGCGCTGCTGACGGGGAGTGGAATAACCCTAGCACTCTGCTACTAGAAGCTCAAGCACTCCCATGGGATGACGTTCGACCCGGGAAACCTGGCAATACACCGATCAAGCACCACCCTCCCTCTGCTCACGTTGTGTCTCCTACCTGTGTTTCATGCGTTCGTCCATAGCATCTGACCTCCCTCGCAACAGGAAGTGTCAGCGAGATCCCCATTGTGATGACTGACATGTTAGCTGGGTACTTCAGACGGACAAAGACCCGGATAGAAACTTCGCTTCCCTGATGATGAATGAGTACTGTTCGAAAGGTGCCTGTGGGTATCTGGCGACTTCACGCCGGAATTCCTCATTGCAATTCAACAGGCCATTCCAGGCAGTCTCCAATGCATGCCGCCGCATCCATATGAGCCGTCAGCCTGCAGCAGAGACGTCGTCATCGCTGTCCGGCATATCCATGCCAGCGTACGATTCGGGGTAACCCGCCATGTCTCTTCTTCGTTCATCGCGCTCTTCTTTGCGATAATCTTCCGGGGTGAGCATGGAAAACGGGAAGTCCTTGCAGTCAGGGACCCGGTTGAGGATAGTTGCGCGGAAACGGACTGGGGCATCGGTAGGATACCAGTCCTTCATCACGGTGAACCAACCGGTCCATGACAAGTATATATCGTCGATGGGCTTGATCTCGATGTCTTCCAGAGACGGTATACGGTTTATGGGGCCCACGTGAGCGGGGAAGAAGAACCCCGGCCCAGAAGCATAAACCGATAGATGCTTGATAGGGGGAAGCATGTCGGGGTCAACGGAAATCGTCGTGTCGGCCACACAGATTGTATCCTGATCATAGTTGACCCAGATATACTGAGAGGATGACTCAACGATGAAGAACTTGGTATGGTATCGTACGAGGTAGGATCTGGACTCGAAGCAGGCGTGTAAGGCTGCTGGTGGCGGCACCGGCGGAGGCAGAGGCGGCACAGTTGCAATCGAGAAGTCGTAGAATGGTCCAACAGGGACACGGCGGGGTGTCAGGCTGAGCTCCCAGATGCGCTGGCGAAGCTCCAGGGGGAGAAGACTGAAAAAGTGGAAAGCGGTGGCCATGGTGAGTTGCGTGCCAGTGTGCGTGCAGGTAAAACGGTGCGCGCGGAGGGATGTCGTCAGTTGTTTGGTTTGGTCATGTCGGGGACGCTGCTCCCGTCGGAAGAGGGGACTTCAAGTCGGTAGTCTCTTCTGACCCGTAGACCCAACGCCCGGGAATGTTCCGAGCGCCTGTAAAAGCAACAGCTGAAGAGAGCCTGGACCACTCCGCCCCGAGAGAGAATGCCGAAAGGGTCGTGGTGATCTGGGCCGGCGGTGGGGTGAGTGCAGAAACGTCGTTTGCCAGTTGATTTGTGTTCTCGGTGGAGGACGCGACCCTCGGTGATGACAAAGCACCTCTCAAACACCTTATCGCTTCTGCCACACCGAGTGGCTTGGTCGGATCACCCCGCCCCAACGAATGACCAAACCTGCACCGCCGACTGCCAGTGTGGTTGAAAGATGCCCGCTCTGCTCTCTGTCGGCTCCGGCCGAATCAGACATTTGAAAGAACATGATGACCTCGTCAGATCCGTCCCGATGCCTATCGGCGCTTTCAAGGCCACGATGACGCAAACGCTTCCTTCACCGGGGCCGCCCGCGGGGGTCCCGTGACCAACAGTTCAATTGTGCAGGTTCTGGGCCAGCGACCGGGCCACTGTGGTTCGACAGCGAGCCGATTGACGTGCCCCGATGTGGCCATGCAGCGCTGGGCTAAGCCCGTTGCAGCGGGCTTCCACCTGGAAATCACCCCACCACCGGCTCATCGTCTCACACCACCTCACGAGACGATGCTCGCACCACGCCACGGTCGGGATTCTCAGGAAGAGTTCGAGATATAAGTATTCTATGATTTTTGGCCTCTATTCGGGATTTTGAAATGCATCGACATCGACATCAAACATTACTCGGGCTTCAAGCACCAACGTCAACCAGTACATCACCCAACACACCACATTTCACCACCAAACAACCCCTAAAACCGCCAACATGGTTGCCCACGCCGTCGCCGTTCCCCGCTACCCCAAGGTCCTCCCCGTCGTCGTCTTCGGCACAGCAGGTCAGTCCATTCACCAATGGATCCTCCCACCCAGCCCACCCACTAACACATCCTCCCAGCCGCCGGAGTCGTTGCCTACGTTCGCGCACAGCTTATGCACGAGAGCGACACCATGGACCGCTTCTTCTCCAAGTACAACAGCCCTCAGAGCGAGGAGTCTCGGCGGAGGGCCTTTGAGGGCCACGTCGAGCCGCGGTCCAACATTCTCAACTTCCTGAGCTGGAAGAACATCAAATAAGTCTGCACACATTACACGCAGCAGAGACGCAATCGGTTGGAGCATGTGAATTTGGAGTTCTTCTCAGGCGCGCCCAGTATACGGGCTGCGCCACGACATTGGATGGATGCATCAGGGCGGCGCGTAGATCTGGGCAAGACTTGTCCACGGGAGTTTTTGCTTTGTATTCAATACCACTGGCCCGAATTGAACAATCTTCCACTCATCGAGTTCGAGTCATCGCTTTGCCGTTCATCTCTGTTGTCTGCTGTGGGTAGGTCATGGTCTTGAGTAGTGTTGTTGCTTGCAACACCAGCGCCCTCCCCCCCACCACTTGCATGGCATGCAATCAAGCTCCCCTTTTCTCCTCAAACCAAAGCTACCGCTTCTGAGTCAAACTTCCTGTACACGGCCTTCGAGATTTCAAGAGCATCTCCGCCGCTGAATGGCGTCTAGGGCCAGCGAGATGGGGTTGGCCTCTTCAGTCAATCAGCCCTGCATGCACGCAGCTTAGAGGAAGTAGGAAGCTATTTACGTGTAAGTGATAGACTTCTTTGAATGATTAGTCGCGGTGTATAGCTTACTTGCTGTTGGATTGATAGACCTCTGCTGGCTTAGATGGTATGCTTGCCGCCCAACAGGCAGAGAGATGCGCCTCAGTGGCAAGACATCTATCCGTCGCCGTCCAAATATATCGGCCATTTATAAAAGAGTCAAACCTACCTTCAATAATATTTCGAAGGCTGAGAATGTCTCGGCGACGCAGCTGCTCAAACTGGGGATGGTTCGGATAGATGCGGCGTTCGCAGCGACCCAAATCCAGCATCCAGCGGGACAAACCTCGGGCGGGAAACATGATGATTGGGATCCAATTCCCCGACAATCCGAATTCATCAGGGAACAGTGTCCCCTTCCGCAGCGATCGACCAATTTGGTTGCACTGGCTGGCTCCGTTGTGGGATTGAGTCACGATCCTGGACCCTCGGAGCCCCTGGTTCCGCGACGGCGTGACGGTGTCCGCGACCAAACCCCCGAAGCCCCGGGCACTCGCTCCATTTCATGGCCTGTCCGTCATCTAGCTGATATTGTTCCTGCATGAGGTGATTGATTATGTGCTTGGCTTGAGGTCGTCTTCTACATGGAGCCAGTGGAAGGGCCAAGTCCGCAATGGACCAGACTCATATAACACTTTGAGGCAACGCTGGACGGCTCCCCGTCCCCCTCTGCTAGGAACTCACTTTTCCTGCTTGAATCATTCACTTCACGGCAAAATGGTGAAGTCGTTTGTCTTTCTCGCCCAGATCGCGCTCGCCGCGGCGGCGCTGATCAAGCGTTGCGAGCCACAGCTCCCGACCAACGGTACCCGTGTCTTCGAAGCTGAAGCGGCTACTCTCTCTGGCAACACCCGTGTAGCCACCGAGTTTGCAGGATTTACGGGTATGTTTCAATAAAACACCATGGAAACCTCTGCTAATGGCCCGCAGGAACTGGCTACGTGACTGGCTTTGAGGCATCCGCCGACAAGATCTCCTTCACCGTCCCCAGCACCGGACAGCACCTCTACGATCTCACCATCCGTTACGCCGCCATCTATGGTGAAAAGTACGCACAAGTCGTCCTGAACAACGGCGCCCAGGACCAGGTCCACTTCCCTGCCGGCGAGGCCTGGGCCGAGGCCTCGGCCGGATCGGTCCTCCTCAACGACGGTGTGAACAAGATTGACATTATCGCTAATTGGGGATGGTGAGAACTCCGCTAGTACACGTCATTGTCTCACTTCTGACTTCCTAGGTACCTCATCGACTCCATCACCGTCACGCCCACCGCACCTCGCCCACCGCATAACGTCAACGAGAGCCCCGTCAACCCCAACGCCGATGCCGACACCGTCGCCCTGTACAACCTCCTCCGCGCCAACTATGGCAAGAAGATCCTCTCTGGCCAGCAGGAGGTGGAGTGGGCCGACTGGATCCAGCAGCAGGTCGGCAAGACCCCCGCGATTCTCGGCCTTGACTTCATGGACTACTCTCCCTCTCGTGTCGAGTTCATGGGCCAAACCTCGCAGGCCGTAGAGCAAGCCATCGCCTTCAACAACAAGGGCGGTATCGTCACCTTCGCATGGCACTGGAATGCTCCCGTCGGCCTCTACAACACCGAGGAGAGGCCCTGGTGGAGCGGCTTCTACACTGACGCCACTGACTTCAACATTGCCACGGCCCTGGCCGACACGACCAACGCCAACTACACCCTCCTCATTCGTGATATTGACGCCATCGCTTTCCAACTCAAGCGCCTCGAGGACGCCGGTGTCCCTATCCTCTTCCGGCCCCTCCACGAAGCCGAAGGCAAGTGGTTCTGGTGGGGTGCGCAGGGCCCCGAGCCCGCCAAGCAGCTCTGGGACATTGTCTACGAGCGCCTGACCAACCACCACAACCTCAACAACCTGATCTGGGTGTGGAACTCCGTCGCCGAGGACTGGTATCCCGGCGATGCCACGGTCGATGTGCTCAGCGCCGACGTCTACGCCCAAGGCAACGGAGTGAGTGTTCGACATGACGTCTTGATGTGATAACCACAAGTCCGACTGCATGGTGCTAACGTTTGGTGTTAAAGCCTATGTCCTCCTACTACAGCCAGCTCGTCGATCTCGGCAACGACAAGAAGCTCGTCGCCGCCACTGAGGTCGGTGCCGCGCCTCTGCCGGACCTCCTGAAGCTGTACGAGGCTCACTGGTCGTGGTTCTGCGTGTGGACTGCGCCCTTCATCAACGACCCCGAGTGGAACAGTGCTGCCAACCTTGAAACCGTGAGTGATCGATGCCCTGATGTGTGCTGCTCAGAGTTTGTGCTAACCGCCCGCCACCGGCCGCCAGATCTACAACGACGAGTATGTGCTCACTCTCACAGACATCCAGGGCTGGAAGGAGGAGTATGCGTGAGGGACCGGGAAGGGAGTCAGCCGCGATGACTTCGGTCGATCCCCGAGTCGGCAAACGTCCCGGGGCTCATCCGGGGTCGGGCACACCCTCGTGGGAAATTAGTGCGAGGGGGAGACGGACGAATTCTCAGCACGGGGAAGCTTGAATGTTAGCTTATCTTAAGCTCGATGGGAAGTGCCGTTGCGACCGTGCAGCGGGCAATGTCCGATGTTGAATGGGAATAACTTCGGATGGGAGTCCAGATGCTCATCGGCCCCTGTGTTGGGAGGCGGCCCTCCGAGTAGCGCGACAAGCTGAGCTGGGTCAGCGGAATGTGCTTGTCATCGCCAAGTTTCAATGCATCATTCAGCTATCAGAACGACGCACTGCCTCGGCCGCACGGTTGGGATTTTCGACGCCAGGCATCGGGAGCAATGTCTTCCATGGAGCTTGACAGCCTTAGCTGGCTTTTCAAAGTTGACCCATGGTGCCTCAACAAATGTGTTCTCACGATGATCGTCGAGTAATCGACTGCCGTGTAGCTGCCAAGGAGCTTGTCATCATGTTAACCATGAGTTGACATCATGGGGAGCTTCGCCGAGGTGTGGTTTCTTTGTTCTCCATGTTTAAGCATCCGGAAGTTCAGGGTTCCAGCTGAGGCCGGTGCGCCTCAAAAATCCGATGTTCCTCGGAGCTCTCCTGGCCATGCCGCACCGGCGGGGTGCCTAAACCACTTTTGAGTTGCCATGCGCGGTAGCTAGGCCGAAGCTCCCGCAACCACGATGGCAGTTTGGCCAAATCCGGCTTCATCTGATTTCTTGCCAACAACTTTGTCCATTGGTGTCTACCTCGGCGCCGGCAGCCTACCTAGTGTTTCGCTCTGCCTTGACGTCGACACCAGGTCA
The DNA here is from genome assembly GCA_014635975.1 of Plectosphaerella sp. P0831. Classification (NCBI taxonomy): domain Eukaryota; kingdom Fungi; phylum Ascomycota; class Sordariomycetes; order Glomerellales; family Plectosphaerellaceae; genus Plectosphaerella; species Plectosphaerella sp. P0831. Next base: position 25,492 of record JACAFV010000010.1, on the reverse strand, counting down.
TCTTCGATCGACAGGAGCAGCCATCAGAGGGTTGCTCCCGCGGTGTCAGTGTCAGTCTCGAGGATGGTGCCGGTCACCGACATGACAGCGGGACGGGATGCTTGTTTCAGAACGTTGACAAAGGAAACAATCCAAGTGAAGGCCTGGAATCCGGGCTAATTCTACATGGGCAGAGCCAGACGAATGTACGAATTCCACCTATTAGCCATGAATCATACATTCCATTTGGCCGAGCTTCTGTCGTCCCTGTCCAGGCACCCGGAATTGACTCTCCTCCCCTGGCGGCCACTAAAACCGAGCTTTACTTTGATAGAGTGCGCTAGCTCAGCTGCCAGAAGCTGCCGTAGGTCTGGCCCAGCTACTGGACCGCGGGGAATTTTGGCAGGACATCTTCATCTGATATCGAGTCTTTCCAGTGGGTGTCTGGGGCGCCTTGGCCCAACAACTTGTGTAGGCTTCAATAGCGGTGGTCCATCAAGCTATTTCGACGATCAGATCGTGTCTGGACTCTGTCACCTACCAGAGATGAGGCTAGCAGTCGGAATATCCGAAGACCGCTCATCGCGCAATGTTAACCCGGCAGACCAGGGAGTGGTTGCACACCTGGCCTGGAGATGCGATCATGATCCTGTAAAAAGTCCAATGGGCAGACGATGGGAACTCAGACGAGGTCCCAGATCAGACCAGAATCGTGTGCATCATTGCGTCAAGCGTGAAGTGAGAGTTCAGGGAGCTTCGGACAGGTTGTCATGGGCGTTCTGCTCGAACAACTCATGTCCAAGATGAACAGATGACATGTATAAAATAGAGTTCACTGTCCCTTTCCAGAGATGTCCTGTTTCTGCATCGCACAGCCCAGTCTCACTCGGACACTGAAGCTACTCATCGATCCTCATACTTCTCTTGAGAACACCCATCTTCCACTGTCATCATGATGGTCCCATCGTTCAAGCTCCTCGGTGCCAGCGTCGCCTGCCTGGCCATCTTGGCTAACGCTGCTCCCACTGCTGAAGGTGGCGTCAACGTCGCCAAGGTAAGTGTATCCCGAGAAGAGATCAACGCATGCGATAGCTGCTCATTGTTTGCACAGCGCAACCCCATTCCCGAGGCCGCCGACACTGTGAGTCTCAGTCCCTCTCAAAGGAAAGACCCCAGCTGACACATGTTCCAGGTCGTCGGACAACTCGATACCCGCAACAAGCACGGCGACTACTACAAGGGCTGGAAGGACGACGACGATGACGACGACAAGAAGTACGGCCACGGCGGCAACAAGGACTACGATGACTGGAAGAAGAAGGACTATGACGACAAGAAGAATGGTGGCAAGAAGGATTACGACGACTGGAAGAAGAAGAACGACGACGACAGGAAGAAGCAGAACGATGACGACCGTAAGAAGAAGGACTATGACGACTGGAAGAAGAAGGGCGATGACGACCGCAAGAAGAAGGACTATGACGACTGGAAGAAGAAGGATGATTATGACAGGAAGCATGGTGGCAAGAAGGACTACGACGATAACAAGTGGGACGGCAAGAAGAATGATAATAAGTGGGATGGTAAGAAGGGTGACAACAAGTGGGACGGCAAGAAGGATGATAAGAAGGACGAGTGGAAGTATGGAGGCAAGAAGGCCAACCAAAAGGATGATGATGAGTGGAAGTATGGCGGCAAGAAGGATAACAAGAAGGATGAGTGGAAGTGGGACGACAAGAAGAACGACAACAAGTGGGGTGACAAGAAGAATGACAACAAGTGGGACGGCAAGGAAGATGACAAGAAGGACGGCTGGAAGTATGACGACAAGAAGGGTCACCACGACAACAAGTGGGATGGTAAGAAGGATGACAACAAGTGGGACGGCAAGAAGGGTGATAAGAAGGACGGCTGGAAGTATGACGACAAGAAGGGCCATGATGACAAGAAGTACGATTGGAAGGACGGCAAGAAGGATGACAAGAAGTGGAGTTACTGAGGAATCAGTTGACCAGCGGTGCTTGTTTTCAACAACAAGCACATGCAGGCTCGAGTTGTGGTAATACTAATGGTAATGGTCGATGGGTCTTGGGGCTTGGTGGGATATTCGGCTCGGGTTTCAGTTTGGAAATACTTTCTTCTTGTACATATTCCTCCAATCAATATGACAGTTTTGCTCGTCACTTTTACCTTCCACGATGTCTTCCACTCAAAGCCTGGTGTTTTAACCGAGGACCTCTCGCAGGCCTGGCCTGGTTATGTACTAATCCTGAAAGGGGTCTCGGGGAGTTGCCCCTTGCCGATGGAGAAACACCGTGTTCAAGTACGGGCTTGGTGGCTGTCAGCTGGAGGGCCCTTGGCTGCATGACGTCTAGGCTAAATTGAGGTTGGCCTGGCCCAGGACAGCTGGCCTGCCTGCTGCCGAACCGGCAATTGTGTCTTGGCCGAGTACTCTGGTCTCGTCTCGGCCCCCAAACCCACCAGCTTTTGAGACTTGACCACATCTTGAGGCCGTCATGTGCGGTGCAATATCCCCAACCCTCCGATCGCTGCCATTCACCAGGCCTAACGCCGTCCATCTGTACATGAAAGGCCACGAGGCCAAGTGGATATGAACCACAACGTGGCAACGGGACCGTCGGGGAGGATACCGGGATACCGGACAGGGGAAGAAGAGGCGGGTCGGGCCACTCCCATTCACGGTCCAGCGCCGTCCTGGCGTGTGTTCCCCGGTGGGTAATATCGGCAGGCTAACCCAAACGTGCCGCGGCGTCGTCCTCCCTTGCTGTTTATCAGGGGGCATCAACCGGTCGTGATTGGCCGTCGCCATCGCTGGTTCATCAACGGCCTGCTTGTTGGCGCCGTGCGGGCGCGGGGTAGCGATTGGACAGCAAGGGGCTCAACACACCAATTACGGTGTTGGTTTGAAGCGGACGTGGCCCCCTTCGAAGGGTTTGAAATCTTCCTCCCCTTTTGCGAAATACACCACCCCCGCCCATCTCAACGACGACATTGACCCGCAAACACCTCACCATCATGGCGGAACCCCAAGCTGCTGCCGATCCGGCACACGCTGAGCCAGCGGGCCCGGCGCTCGAGATTGACGATGATACGGTGAGTGTGGCAGCACAGGTCACATCGGGCACGCACTGATTTGGCCTCTTGGCATAGCAATCTGTTGCAGACTCGCTGGCGAGCGACACGTAAGTGCAGACCCTGGAGATCTTTTGGGCTTCGCGATTGACCATGGTGCAGCTCCGAATCTCTCACGGCATCGCTGAGCTCGAGCGTCCTCAACTATCCGATCGAGCACGGTCGCCGCTTCCACGCATACAGGCATGGCGGTGAGCCAATCTGTGCCCCTATTGTTGAGGCTCGAAACTGACGATCAAAGCCTACGTCATGCCCAACGACGATGTGAGCTGCTGCGACAATGCGACGCGCGCCTCGGAGTGCTGACAATGCGACTGCAGCGGGAGCTGGACCGCCTGGACATGACGCATCTCATGAACGTCAAGGCTGTTGGCAACAAGCTCTTCCTCGCCCCCCTCGAGGAGGAGAAGGTGCAGAAGATCCTCGATATTGGAACTGGAACCGGCATTTGTGAGTACATGTATGTCAGCCAGCAGGACAATTGCTGACGTTGGATTCAGGGGCTATTGAGATGGGTGAGCTGTACCCTGGCGCTGAGGTGAGCGACAATCCCGTACAAACACCAAACCATGGAGCTGACGTCGAAAGGTTCTTGGAAACGACCTGAGCCCAGTGCAGCCGGCCTGGTGAGTCCACTTCCCCCTGTCCGATGTCCTCAGTCTGACTTGCCCAGGGTCCCACCCAATGTCAAATTCGAAGTCGATGACGTCGAGAGCGAGTGGACACACTCTGAAAAGTTCGACTTCATCTTCTGCCGCTACATGTCCGCTGGTATCTGGAAGTGGCCTGAGCTGGTCAAGAACGTCTTCGGGTATGTTACATCTCATCTCTACTGTGCCGTCCTCCCCGCTAAACATCAACAGCGGCCTCTCGACCGGTGGCTGGGCCGAGTTCCAGGACTACGACATGCGCTACTACTCCGAGGACGGCTCCCTCACCAAGGAGCACCACACGAAGAAGTGGATCGACACTCTTCTCGCCTCGGCCGCCAAGGTCGGCCGCGAGCCCCTTCCCGGCGTCAAGATGAAGGAGTGGGTGACCGACGCTGGCTTCGTCAACGTCAGGGAGGAGGTCTTCCGAATGCCCATCGGACCCTGGGCCAAGGACCGCGACATGAAGCAGGTTGGGCAGATCAACCTGGTTCAGATCCTCGAGGGTCTTGAGGCCTTTTCGCTGCGGCTCCTTTGCGATGTTGAGGGGTGGAGCGAGACCGAGGTGACGGTTCTGCTGGCCAACGTCAGGAACGAGCTCAAGTCTGGGGCGTTCCATGCGCAGATCAAGATGTGAGTGCACCAAATGCAGAGCATGGAATGGAATGTGCTAACAGTCTTGCAGCCATGTCGTGTACGGCCAGAGGCCTTAGGACGAAGCAATGAAAGTGTGTCACGGAGTTCCAGTGGCAGCGGGCCCCAGTTTGGAGTTGACGGGCAAACTAGATGAATCTTGGAGGATGGGAGGTTCTGTTAGACTCACTGGGGCCAATGTATCGGGCAGATTTCTCCTCCCTGGTTTAAAAACCCCTTCGTCGTGAAACACACGTCTTGATTGCGCTCAGGCACGCGGCCTTGTCCCAGTCCTTCCCGGGCCATCCGTGCTTAAAGTGCAGATGACGCAGCCAAACCGCATCGTCGTCGTTGTTGCCGAAATCCTCATTGTCGCTCCATGGCTCCCCGCGCTCGTCCATCTTCTCACCGTCATAATCGGAGAGGGGGCATTCCCTATACCGATAACTCCAGTCGGGCACGATATGAACGTCTTCATCGGGAACAAAGACCTCCTCGCATCTCTCCAGCATGGCCATCCGGGCTTCGAAATACTCTTGCGGCGGGAGCCTCGTATCGTTTTCCCCCTCGAACTCAAGGCTCTTCTGCTCGAATACAAGACCGTTCAACGTGTCCAAGAGGATAGCGAGGCCATTGCCTTCCCAGCCGTCAGAGATGCAGACAACATGACTTGGCGGTGGCAGAGGGGTATCCTCGTCGATGATTTGGTCCGAGGGGTCGTGCGATGAGTCATGCCATCCCCACTCTGAAGGGCTGAAGGGTTGACGGGGGTTGACGTCGGAACGGTCGCAGACTGTGCCTCTGTAACCAATACTCGTTTCGTGGTTCCAGGTGGCTGGATGCAAGTGATGTAGGGGAGGTGGCGCATAACATCGATGCAGAATGGCATCTTGTTGAAGCGCTCTCCGTGCTTGATATGCTGCCATCCGCCGGGGGGAGGTAGAAGGAGGACATCGGGAGAAAGCCTCAGGCGTACGAGGAAGTCGTAGAAGGTTTTGATAGGGGCGACGAGTCGGTCGCGGTGGCTGCGAAGGATTTCAGTGACATTGCCCTGGTACAGCCCTTGGAGCTGGCGGCAGCTTTGGCGGAGGGCAATGACGCTCTTCAGATTGTGGAGGCTTGTGAAGATTTGGATATGAAGCTCGGGTGGAAGGTCCAAGATGTGAACGTTCCAGGAGATGACGTCGTCAGGCATGTCGGCGCCGGGGACTCGAGTCCAGGTTGATTTGACTAATATTGAAACACCTCCCGTGGCCTCAGGTGAAAGGGGATACGGGGAGACCTGTCGCCGCTTCCACCATTACGTCGATTGAACCGTCGGTTCGATTCAACAAGCTGCCTGGATAACATACGCAGACATACCTTGCGGCAAGAGCACCAGCATGCATTTGGACAATGGAGGGTCAGCCCACTTGCTTTTCTCCGTTTATCCCAGCCATCTGCCGGGCATGAATCCCCGAACTCGCCCGGATGCCGCTCCCCGTAATACGATCGACCCTTCCAGCTCCTGCAGTCATGCAGGCCGAGCCAATCCCGCCCGATAAAGGTCATCCGTCGGCCCAGGATTCAGTTCAGGCTAAACGGCAAAACCAGATGCTGATGCAGTGCTACACGCGCGCCTGTTGTAACCCCGGATAAGCCTCCGAAAGCTTGAGGTCTTGCACGCACGGGACTCTCGGCACTCGGCGTGGCATCGATACAACACACGTCTTACTCGTGATAGTCGTGAATCGTCCAGTTGAAGTATCGCCGACATGATCCCACGCCGTGGACCCACCGGTTCCAACCATGACTGCTGACTCCATCTCCCGTCCCCTCCTGCGGGTTGTGTCCGGAAAGTGCCCGGACGGAGGAGGATGCGGGGTGACGGGGTGGCGGGGTGACGGTGTCTAAGCATATAAGTGCGTCGATGATGCCTGGGAAATACCACTGGTGGCCCGGTATTCCTCAGATAGGTCCTTTGAAACTTTTTCATACTCGTAGGTATCTCTCTGGTGCAAACGTGTCTTTCACTCGAGCTGTGGCTCGAGATCACAGGCACCACCAGATCGCTGACGGCTTTTCCACCAGAGCACCAATCTTTTCCGATCTGATATCACCGCTTTGCATCAACCAAAACCCATCGCCACTTTGTTCAAATACCGACAGCTAAGATGGGCGGCGGAGGCGATGCCGGCGGCCAATTCTACGATGCTGCGCTCCAGCAGCGTGAGCGGCTCATGGGCTCCAGTGGACCCAGCGCCTTGGTGAAGAACTTCAAAGTCTTCCGCATCGCCATGTTTGCCTGCATCGGCGGCGTTCTCTATGGCTATAACCAGGGGTGAGCAGTGTCATGGGCCATCATGCCTTCCATAACTGACAACAACACCAGCATGTTCTCGGGTCTCCTGGCCATGCCCTCCTTCAAAGAGCGTACGTGTACCCATTCTCTCACTTCCGACAACGTTGACCTGTCCTCCAGACATGGGCGAGTACAACCCCTTCGACCCCGCCGCCGATCAAAGCAAAAAAGGCTGGCTCACCGCCATCCTGGAGCTCGGTGCCTGGCTCGGTGCTCTCCTCTCCGGCTTCGTTGCCGAGTACCTCTCCCGCAAGTACGGCATCATCATCGCCACTGTCGTCTTCATTATCGGCGTCGTTATCCAAACTGCCGCCATCTCTCAAGCTGGACCACACGCCACACTGGCCGGTCGCTTCATCACGGGTATGGGCGTCGGTAGCCTGTCCATGATCGTCCCCATCTACAACTCGGAGGTGGCGCCACCCGAGGTTCGAGGAGCCCTTGTTTCGACGCAGCAGCTTGCCATCACCTTTGGAATCATGGTGAGTTTCTGGATCGACTACGGCACACACTTCATCGGTGGCACCGAGCGCGGCAGTCAGACCGATGCGGCGTGGATGATCCCCACGTGCCTCCAGTTGGCACCCGCCCTCGTCCTTCTCGTCGGAATGATCTTTATGCCCTTCTCGCCTCGCTGGCTCGTTGCCCAGGGTCGCGAGGAAGAGGCTCGTCGCAATCTTGCATCTCTGCGCGATCTGCCGGAAGATCATGAGCTCGTGCAGCTCGAGTTCCTCGAGATCAAGGCACAGGCCCTGTTTGAGAAGAGGACGACGGCGGAGAAGTTCCCTCACCTGGCGCAGCCGACGGCCTGGAACACCTTCAAGCTGCAGTTTGTCGCCATCAAGTCTCTGTTTCAGAGCAAGTCCATGTTCAAGCGTGTCGTGGTGGCTACCGTCACCATGTTCTTCCAGGTTCGTCGAGTGTTCAAGCTAGGTAGCCTGAAGATGCAGATAGGCTAACGGAGTACTAACAGCAATGGACTGGCATCAACGCAGTTCTGTGAGTTCGAGAGTGCACCGAAGTTAAACTTATTCACTGACTTCGCTAGGTACTACGCTCCTCAAATCTTCCAGCAGCTCGGCATGAGTGACAACACGACGTGAGTGGCGTTCCAATAACAACATGTACCAGGCTGACTTTTCAGATCTCTCCTCGCCACTGGTGTCGTCGGAGTTGTCATGTTCATCGCGTGAGTGCACAGCCTCTGCTTGATTGATGCCGACTAACCCTTGGAAGAACAATCCCAGCCGTCCTTTGGATCGATAGGGTTGGCAGAAAGCCGGTCCTCATCACTGGTGCCATCGGCATGGCCATCTGCCACATCATCATTGCAGCAATTTTCGGCACTTTCGAAAACCGCTGGGAGGACAACGCCGCCGCTGGTTGGGCTGCTGTTACGTGAGTGCCTTCAATGTTTCATGGGAAAGACCATTCTCTGACTCGATAAGCATGATCTGGTTGTTTGTGATACACTTTGGATACTCGGTAAGTCCCCATATGTCCAAAGCATCGCACTTCTAACAGAGTCAGTGGGGTCCTTGCGCCTGGATCATTGTCGCCGAGATCTGGCCCCTGAGCTCCCGATCCTACGGTGTCGCCCTCGGAACTTCCAGCAACTGGATGAACAACTTCAGTAAGTCCATCTCGCTCATGATGGTTACTTAGATTGTGTTCTGACATCTGCCAGTCGTCGGCCAGGTCACCCCGGACATGCTCCAGGGAATCCGTTGGGGTACGTACGTCCTGTTCGGGGTTCTCACCTCACTCGGCGCAGCATTCATCTACTTCTTTGTTCCCGAGACGAAGAGACGTACCCTGGAGGAGATGGATGCCGTCTTTGGCAGCGAGGGAACCGCCGCAGCTGATGTCGAGAGGATGCGCGAGATCAACGAGGAGATTGGGCTGACAGCCATGCTTGCTGTGGCTGGTCAGAGCGAGGCAGAGAGCCAGAAGCTGGGGGGATCTGACCAGAAGGCTTGATATCTCATAAGGTGAAGGACTGCGGAGGTCATGGTTCATCAGGACATGTCGACGATCCGATTTGGACACTCAATTGGGTTGCAGACTACCAAGATGGATTGATCTTGAGGCTGATGCTTTGAAGTCCTACTGCTCATCCAGCTCGGGATAGTAGCGGTAGATACCCAACGAGTACTTTTGCCTGCGATCGCTCTCCAGATAGGCCGTAATCTTGGGCCGCTCCTTGACTGCCTCATACAGCTTGAAGACAGCACTGTAGTCACCGCTATCCTCCATCGTTTTCAGTGCCTTGGGGAACGCGTGTTTCACGCCGTCGAGGCACTGAAGTGCCATGCGTCAGTTGAATTCAGATTGCTCCTTGTACCCATTGCTTACCTGGAAGAGTACAATGTCTGCGTAGGTCAATTGCCCACCATAAAACCAGGGCCCCTCCCCGCTTGCCTCGCCTGCGAGCACCCTCTCAAAGTAGCCCATGTACTTGGGCAGGCGATTCTTCCTGTAGTCCTCTGCGCGACGCAGCGACTCGGGCAGCTGGTCTTCGTACGTGAGGTCCATGGAAACTGGATGGTGCGTGTCGTGGGTCTCATTGCTGAGACCATCTAAGACGGTAAGAGCCAGCTGATTGACGACATAGGCGCCGTCGCCGGCATCTTCGCCATCGAGGCGCGGGGCAAGGCCGTGTCGCTGGCCGAGATACTGCAGGATGTTGGGCAGCTGGCTGATGGTAAGGTCGCCGTGCTTCAGGATCGGGGGCGCAAAGTGCGGCGGATTCGAGGCATCGCCGGTGTTCTTCTTGGAGACCTGGACAAGGATGGGATTCACATCGCTTGTAGTAGCCGTGTCGGTGTACGACGCGCCGGCTTCTTCGAGAACGAGGCGGATGTGCTCGCCGCGGCCGGGGATGCCGGGCCAGTAGAGCAGGTCATACGGGATGTCTTTGGCCGTCCTGGCACGCTTCGCAGCGGGTGTCATCTTGGGTTGTGTCGGAAATCGGAGCTGCGAATATGGTTGAGATGGAAGGCAAAAGTAGGAGATTTCGGGAGGGCGTGAAAAGTATAGGGAGCTCAAGCTGTTGAGGTTCACATTGCGGGGTAGCTTCAGCGTTTGGCGGAGCAGCATGATGTCACAGGTGACTCGGTGAGACGATCAGGGGCGAGAAGGAGAGCCGCCTCTACGTCAGTCAGCCACCCATGTCAGGGTCTCGCTTGCACCCAGCACCAAGGCACACCAAGACACGGTCTAGACTTCCAAATTAGACATTTTTCTCGTAGTCTGCTAGCGACGGAGAGGTGTGTGGACAGATGCCGCGGTACATAATCGTCCACAGCAATTTGCTCCCCTGAGCTCGGCGCGGGTACTGCCGCCGTGATGGCGGCGTCTCCACTGTCCACCACCAGCAAGGGGCAGGTCAGGGGTTCACCATGGACCATGATTCTTCAACTCGATTGACACCAAGCACCCGTCAGGAGAACTACTGCAGGTACACTCATATCAATCGTCTCATTAGAGAAACCGGCATGCTACCAATTTCGTCAAGAGCGTGGCCTGGGACCACTGGTCGAGACGGGACATGCACGTCAACCGCTGCCAAGAGCACTCCGAAATCGCAACACCACCAGCCCCTCCATTCTGGCTCTATTTCTATCTTTATCTCAAAATCTGCCGGTATTGGGCACGTTTCCGGGGTCATCGGACTGTCCGCCCGCTGATTGTGCGCAATTCAGCATCCTGCCTCAAAGCAAGGGAGACTCCCTCGCATCACGAGGCAAGGCAGAAGGCCACTTTGGGATGGGTGTTTGCTCTTGCGCCCCTCAATCAGGTCACTGCGGGCATCGCCGCCACCCCTCAAACGGTTTGCGACATTGCAGGAGAGGTGCTCTCAAAGAACATCGCAAAGCACGGCCACGATGCGGCGTTGGCCATAGGCTCGAGGCGTCCAGGGTACGTTGAGGGCTGGCTGTTGCCAGGTCATTCTCAACCATGTCGGAGGCGATCCTTGACTAACATTGCTGGGAGAAAGGAGCGAGCAATTCGAGTGGCGAGGGATGGTCATTGCGTCGAATCTCTGTTTGTTCGAGGATATGTTCAGCGGTGATGCGTCCCAATGTCATTCTTCCTCTCGTCTTCCCTTATCCTCACCGTCTTCTGTTCCAACTAGCGGTGCTATTTTGGCTTGCCAGTCTATTCTGATCCTTCTTCGATCTTTGGGCTCCTCCAGGACCTCTGGAACACTCATCCCAGCCGTCACGGCAATGTCGCTGGGCGCCCTGACCACGGCGTTCGCGCCGGAGGCGACGTCTTGTTTGGATCCCGATACCTTCTGGATGGAGGAACGAGGCGGAGATGAGGCCAACATCCAAGGCGGCCTGCCGTTCCTCCAGAGACCCGAGTGCTACCCGAAAGGCTTCATTCCGGTGTCGACATCGTACTACTCGCCTGGGATTTGTCCTTCGGCATACACTGTTGCGTGCTCGTCAACCATGTTGGAGGAAGGGCGGGAGATCACGGCGCACGTGTGCTGTCCAGAGTAAGCAGTGCACAGCAAGAGACTCATGGATGACACCGTGCTGATATTAGGACAACAGCAGATACTGGCAGTACACCTGCCCATCCGATAACGCTGCGGCCGAGCTGAAGAAGGCACCATGGCTAAGCACGCTGGGATGTTGGTCGAGTCTCACGACAACTGGCGTCAGGGTTGTGACCAAGGCTGGCTTTGGTTCGAATGAGATTGCGACAACAACTTTGAGCAAGGGAATCTTTGGTGCCCATGCCATCAACGTCAGGGCGGAGCTGGGAGAATCCGGTCTTCCCGTCGAGACTGTGAGTTGACATGCATCAACCGCAACGACATTCCAACCATCTGACACCGTCCAGGGCGCTGCATCCGAACCGACGTCATGCACCAACACTGCCGTCACTCCCGATGATTCGGGAATCCGCATCTCCCCCGGAGCCATGGCAGGTATCTCCATCGGCTCTGCCGTCGGCGCACTCCTCATCGCGGCGATGTGCTGGTTCCTCGTCCGACGCCTTCGTAAGAGCCCAGACGACCCAGCTGAATGGAAAACTTCAGCTGACGGGGCTCCCAGGGACGAAGACCTATACAAGCAGGGCGCAGAGCCCAAGAAGGTGGTCGACCATGATGTACCAATAGCTGAGCTGGGCGACTACTGCAACAATCGCATGTCCTGGGAAAACACATGGGAGAACATGACCGTGTCGCCAGCTTCGGCGTACACAGTCACTGGGTATGGAAGGGGGACGCCTGTGAGCAAGGTGGACAGCTACTCAGGCATGAGCACATATTTGCCGTGAAGACGTGTCGATGTGGGAGGTCATTTGGGGCTGAAGTTTCCAAAAATCATGTACAAACAAGATAATGTTTCCACGATAGGTTGTGAGCTTTCCTAGGTTCCCTCAAACAGAATTGGTCTGAAGGGGTACTTGATTGTGTTTCGTGATGAAAACATTCCCTGTCCTCTAGCCAAAGTGGTGAGAGCAAGCTCTGTGTTAGGAACGTTGGGGGGCTCACTCCAATCCCACACCCGGAGATTGACCCTCACACCTCTGCGTCAATCACAAAACTCCGTCGCTGTAAAGCATGTACACTCTTTCTGAATCTATAACCAAACTGCTTGCCTTCCAGTTTGATACTCAAAGACAATATTGCAAGTAGTTATTTACCTCTTGCCAATCCGTGCCTTCCCATGCCCTCTGTTTGCCCCTGGTTCACAACGAGCAAAAGATTCTTACTTCTGCGTGCGTTAGCACTCCCAAACGGCTGTAAAAGACTCAAGTCTATCCCTCCCAGCCTTCATCTCTCTTGTCTCCCATCATCAAGCCAACAACTCCCAGGTTCTCTGGCATCGCCACTCACAGTCTCAACGTGTCACTGAATTCATCACTATCATCAGAACCTTCTCATGGCGTCTCCCCCCACGGGAGCATGCGCCCAGTGTGGCAAAGATGCCACAGCTCGCTGCCTCGGCTGTATCCACGGCCCCGATCATCCTGGAAGCAATGCCTCCGATATCTTCTACTGCAGCAAGGCTTGCCAGACGCAGCACCGACCGACTCACAAGCCCCATTGCACCCGCATCGTGAAGCGCAAGGAGATTACCCGTGCAGGCCGTCTACTCAAGCAAGCCTTCCTCACCTACAAGGAGGTCTTCTATGAGCACAACATCAACAGGATGACGCTGAACAACGGCATTCTGACCTTCTACCGACCTCCTTGGAACCCTGCCCAAGGTGCTCTCCAAGGTACCTGGGGTCTGTTCCCCAACAACGTCGCAAACAACAGAACGGAGAGAGAGGCTGCTCTTTCCGTCGATCAATGTGACACGGCTATGGCTCTTTTGTGCCCACTCTCCCATAAGATTCTATCAGGTAAGCTTCATTTTCGCAGTTCTCCAACCTACACTGGACTCAAGGGGCTAATCTTTGAGCTGAAGGCACTGGCTGGGCCATGCGTCGTGTCTCCTATCGGGTTGAACAGCCTGTCTTCCGTCCAACGTTCGACGGCTGGGACCCCAGCAGGTCCATCCAGGCCCTCAATGGACACGCTGTCATTGCGGTGAAACACTCTGCACTGGATGAGGACTTCATCATTGATCCATCTGGTGCGCAGTACGGCATCCCCGAGGCGTGCATGCCCATTCATCAGTATGAAACCCAGTATCTGAGCCGTTGGAGGGGCACTACTCCGTACAACGGGACTGAAGTGGAAGACGTCGATAGCATCCTGAACGGAACGACCCGCCCAGATGTCGTCATGGTTTACCATTCGAACCCGGCTGCCATGGCCGATTTGCGACTGGAGAGGCGAATCCGTGTGCACTTTGCCGACTTCATCGCTAATCGGGCGGCGCTCGACAGGACCATGCTGGGCGGATCCCACGCCGACTTTGAGCAGCGGATGAATGAGTTCATTGCCGACCTCAGGATCCACCTCAATGGCTTTGTTTTCTAGGCCGACACTTCACAGGGCCGAGCTCTCCATCTGTTGCCTTTGTGGAGATGTCGTCGACAATCTTCAACCCGGGGAGAAGGCTCGTTGGTCAGGTGTGTGGATGCATTGAGCTGGAGCGTGGGATGTGGGTGTGAACGGAAGGGGATTTAGTGAATTGGGAGATCCCTTGACAGATAGCCAGGTAGATGAACGATGTCTGCCTACATACTAGTACTGACGCTCTGAAGCCAGCAAATCGACCGCTCCATTTTCCGTGAAGCCGCTTGTTGTTCCACCGCGTGCACCCTTGCAGTGGTGGACATCGTAACCCACAGTGGACACATACAGGGGCTCAACCCCTACATGGATCGATCGGGGATGCTACAGTAATCATGAATGATTCCACCGCCCGCACGCCCTCCCCAGACATGACGAGACGTGTGGACGCTCAAAGTGATGCTTTCGGCGGCATGTTGACGAGAAAAGCCCTGACTTCGGGCAGACATCGATCGCGGGTAAAATCCATCCCCTAAACCAAAGCAGCCAAGCTCCCCTGAACGTGCCGTTGAAGTATGGCGCCACGTCTGGCTCGTCCGAACTTTGAAAGTGTGGGAGGGCATGGACCGCGGCTGACCTGACGCTAAGCCCCTGAACCTCGAACGGCGTGGTGCATCACCTCCAGCGAGTCTTTTGTCAGACGGCGGTCATCTTTGCACGTCCCTCCAAGCGACGTCCTTGTAATCAAACGCCATACAATCGACAGCATACCGGTTGATGCGATCGAGCTCCATCCTGTTTCCGAACATCATCCCCCCGAATCTCACCCCCAAAGGGTCAGGCAATCCCCGTGTGCAGGATATGACAAACCACCCACGCTCTCGCCACCACCTCAGCACCAGGCTCGCACGCCAACCTGCCATTCTCGGCCAAGCACCACAACCGCCGCGCCTCGGCAGGTAGCGCCACGCTGATCAACCCAGAAGACTCTGAAGTCTGGAAGTGTCGGCCGCCTGGTCCAACGCCAACACCTCTGGCAGCATCGGCCGGTCCCGACCCGGTCATTCCATCTTCCCTGTCGGGACCATCAACAGGACACACACACCGCGGCTATTTTCCAGGTTTCACCACCATGCGGAACCAGCCCGCCCATCTGTCTATCTGCGGCACACCCACCACCTCGACGAAAGTGTGTCCCGGAGAGCCTTGGCCGTGGCGGACATCTCTCGGTGTGCAGTGGTTGCAAATTATGTGGCTTTTTATGGCAGAAAGGTGCCAAGGTGATGGATTTTCAGCTCGCCGCCTCGTGGCAACGGTGCTTCACATGCCGTGCGCTGTTGCGACCGGGGTGTTCGACACACCCCAGGCATTATGCAGGGGGTAGCCGATCACATGCCGCTTGGAAGGCTTCTCGAAGGACGCCCAGAAGAACATCGCCGTTGCGTCTTCATTCCAGGCACTCACGCAGGCGAGAATCTTTCGCGACCACACCATCTCGAGTCAACCATCCCACACAGCCGCATCCCAAGAGCTTTCGTGAAAAGCCACTGACACATCAGACACTTGGTGTACTTCCTGCCTGCCGCCAAAGGCCCGACTCTGGCCTCCACACTGAGACGGGCACGATGGAGCCAACACGCTGATCACGTCCCTGAAAGGCGTCGTCCCCCGCGCACCACCCCGGCCGCTTGACAACCAAGTAGTGCTTCATGTGGCGCCTGCAGGTTCCACGCGAGACACATCAGGTCCGGGGCGAGGGCGAGACCCCCCCTAGACCACACACCACTCAACCGTGCCGTCCAGGCCGGGGAGGCGAAGCACGGCAGCGACCGGGGGACGGACGGGAGGAGAAGCGTCGGACCATATATGCATTCCTCGTCCTGAACATGTGGGTTCCTTTCCATTTCTTCCTTGCAAAAGACAGCCCGAACCTCCGCTCGTCTTTCTGTCGCGAATCGTCACATCGGTACAAAACATGAGAACCGAGGCTCTGTGGGCCGTCGGCCTCCTGGCGACCACGTGGGTCTGTCCCGGGGCGGCTCAGTCAGTTGAGCCTGCCATTGCCATCCCGATGGATCATGTGCCGAGTTGTGCGGTAAGCCTTGACACGGAAGCCGTCTACTGCCATATAGCTGACACCTCGTAGCACTCATGTCTGTTCCAGGCAGTTGAGGACTCGCCTTGTGATGCGTCAGATAAGACATGCATCTGCTCAACAGCCTCCATCGAACATGAGGCAACACCATGTATCAGATCTGCGTGCAGCTTCAGAGATGCACTTGGTAAGCATCTTACCCTCTTCCACAGCCCATCCGCATCCCTAACACCCCCAGCTGCCAAAAATGCAACAACAAGCTCCTGCGACCAACCCATCCGGGACCGCTCCGGCCTCTACAACCGCATCAACATCACCCTCGGTACCATCACTGCCGTCCTCGTCGCCCTACGCTTCTTCTTCCGTGTGCGCTTCGCGCCCTCCCCACTTGGTCTCGACGACCACTTCCTCCATATCGCCTTCGTCACGGCCCTCCCCAGCACCGTCATGAACACACACGGTCTCGCCTCTAATGGACTCGGACGTGACATCTGGACCATCAACTTTGCGACCCTCATCACGTTTGCAAAGTTTTTCTACGTCATGCAGATCATGTACTTCCTGCATCTCCCGTTGCTCAAGACAGCCATGCTCCTCTTCTTCCTGCGCATCTTCCCAGAAGAAAAGTGCAAGAAGGTACTGTGGGCTACGTTGGTCGTCAACACCATCGGCGGTGTAGCATTTCTTGGTGGCGCAGTGCTGCAATGCCTGCCTGTCAAGTATGCCTGGGAGAGGTGGGAAGAGCCGTCGTATGAGGGTCGCTGCCTGAACGTCAACGCCATGGGGTGGGCGCACGCAGTGTTCAACATTGTGCTGGATATCTGGATGCTTGCTGTCCCACTGACGCAGATTCGGAGGCTGCGGATGCATTGGAAGAAGAAACTTGGCGTCGGCATGATGTTTGGTGTTGGCACATTGTGAGTTGACCCCTGCATACCCAGGTCCTACCCCTACTAACTTCCAATTCTCAGCATCACTATCGTCAGCATCCTACGCTTGTCATCCCTCCTCAGCTATGCCAACTCAGACAATCCGACCTATGATCAATGGGCTGTGGCAAACTGGTCGACGATTGAGATCAACGTCGGCATCATGTGCGCCTGCATGCCAGCGTTACGAGGGCTGCTGGTCCGCTTCTTCCCCTACGTCTTCGGCTCGGGCGCCAGTCGGGGTCGAACTGATGAGTACAATGCGTATGGCGGCTCGCTCCCGCTCAGCTCACGGAACCTGCGGTTGAACACAGTCGTCACTTCACGAGGGGCTGGTGGCGGGACGCTGACAACGGAACATGTGGCGCCAAAGACGGCCGACGATGCTGATACCAGCGACGGGGCGAGGAGTGTCAAGGGCATCACGTACTCGAGATCATTCACGATCGAGTATGAGCAGGAAAATGACGAGTCGAGCTTGGTAATAATGCGGCCAGATGGAACAAAGGCAAAAGGGAAGGATTCCGTAGTATGAGATGAAGTCATAGAGTTTGTATTCGCATGCGTTCATTCGTTCCGACATTGGTCCTGATATCATGTCCCATGTCACATTCGCCATTCCGTGCACCTTGGATATCTCCAGATCATCCCTCGCACGGTCTTTGACCTGACGTCCTGTCCGTTCCTTGGTCCTGTCGCCTGTGGATAAATCCCTAGCAACAACCCTCCTTGAAATGTCATATCCTGTCCTGCTTTTCCAGCTGCTGAATCTCCTGCTTCTCGTCGACGATGGAGTCGGCACGGTCGTCGACAAGGATGGGCTTGCCGGTGAGCTGGGCCCAGACAGCCTTGTGAACGGGGCGAGCAAAGAGGGCGTCCATCTCCTCGAGAGAGATACCTGGGGCGGGTCAGCGTCAAGAACAGAGACGAATACAGCATCGGAGCAGACTTACCCTTTGTCTCGGGGACGAAGAAGAAGGACCAGATGCCCATGAGGACAAGAATAGAGCTGAAGAAGAAGTAGGCGCCGTAGCCGAGATCGGAGATCATGTAGGGCGTGGAGCGGGCGATGATGAAGGAACCAAGCCAGGTGTCGGCAGTTGTGAGAGCCACGCAGAGCATACGGATATCGAGAGGGAAAATCTCGGAGGCGTAAGTCCAGGTGATTCCCTGCCATGTGGCACAGATGATGAAGGCGTTGAGGTAGACGCAGACCATCGCCAGATAGCCCCAGCCGTCGCGAGTGACCATGCCGGCGGCAGCAGCGGCAGCCGGGTCAGCCTTCATGACGTATCCGCCAATGTACCACATGGGAATGCAGCCCAGAGCAGCGCCCCAGATGAGACCCTTGCGACGACCGACCTTTTCCACAACGTAGAAGGTAAAGGTGATCATGCCGAGGGTCTTGGAGATGCCGTAGAAACCGGTCGAGAAGAGACGAAGCGAGGTACCCTGGATGCCGAGGGTTTCGAAGATGCGGGGCGCATAGTAGGTGATGATGTTGACGCCGGTGAAGCTCTGAAGGAACATGAGAGCCAGACCGATTCCGAGACGGTTGCGGGTACCCTTCTCGAAGAGCTTCTTGAACTGGGCCTTCTTGGACATGCGCATCGTGGAGCGGGTCTGGACTTGGTCGCGGATCTCGCCCATCTCGCGGCGGACGTACTCGTCGTCGGGGCCGAGGCCGCGGATCAGGCAGAGGATTCTCTCGCAGCCCTCGAAGTTGTCGCCACGAGCGAGCCAGCGGGGAGATTCGGGGCACCAGGTCATGCCGATGAAGAGGCAGACGCCGGGGACGAGCTGGAGAGCGAGGGGGATGATCCATTGAGCCTGGAGGTCGCGGCTGATGGTCCTGTCGCAGAGGTAGTTAATCCAGAAGCCGAGCATGCCACCGCCTTGTGAGGCAATTTCGAAGATTCCGATGAGGCGGCCGCGACTGTAATGAGAGGTGTCAGTTGGGGCATCAACAGGCAAGGATTCGCGTGGACGTACATCGAGGGGGGAGCAGTCTCAGCGATGTAGACGGGGACAGTGAGCGAGGAGGCGCCTATGCCGAGACCGGCGATGGCACGGCCGGCGTAGATGAAGTTGAGGTCGCCACGGGCGGCGGTCATGAGGGTGCCACCGAGAAGGAAGACGAGCGAGGCGAGCATGACGGTCTTCTTGCGGCCCCATTTCTCGGCAATGGGGAAGGTGCAGAGGGCGCCGAAGAAGCAACCGGCCTATTTTGTTAGGGAAGGGCATTTGGAGGAAGGGGTTTCTGGGTTAGCCTACCTGGAAGGTCGAGACAATGTTGCCCTGGATGGTGTCACGCTGCGTCTGGGCGACCTGATCGAGGCCGAAGTCGCGGCGGAACGAATCCAGAGCCATGGTGCCACCGATAACGGCCGTATCGTAACCCACTGGATCAAGATCAGCTTCATCTTCTCATTTCTAGGTATCTTCGTGTTGTTGCACGGCCGAACGGTGGCTTGTTCGTGATCGTCATTGACCACATCTGGCTAATCAGAGGCCCGGAAATGTCACGCAAGTCCTGGCTGTCCAACAAAATGTGGCCAAGCAAGTTTTGGGGTAGAGGCCTAGAACCCCTGACCGGGGAACTGTCCGCGCCGGGTGGCGGGCTTGGCCGTTGGGGTGTTGGGGGTGTTGGGGAAGGCGGCTCGGAAAAAGGAGTGCGGGAGGACGACAGGGTTGGGTGGACATACTGGCAAGGGCTGACATGGAGGCGACGAGGGCGATGAGGTGAATGCGCCAGTTGCGCACCTCGGGGGGATCGAGCGTGCCCGACGCGTGGGTGTTGAAGCAACCCATGGTGAAAGGGCCTCAAGGGCGCTGAGCTGACTGGGTGATGTTGTCTGGTCTGGTGCTATACGAGACAGGTGTTGCTGTCGTTGGGATGTGCTGAGGCCGACGAGGAGGGAGCGCGCACTGAGAGAGAGGGCTGCTGTCGATCTCGAGATTCAAAAACACACGGGCGACAGCGTGCGTCTTTATACACGTCGGCTGCGACACGGCAGTTGGCCGGAGAAGTAAAAGAGAAGAAGGAGAAGAAGAGCTCTCGCCTCGACTTGTCCATGTAATTTTTTTCCCTCCGCAACCCACTCACCCACCCCCCGGACGCAACGTCGTCGAATCTCGCCCTCGCGCCGCACCCCACATCAGGTGTAACTGGGCGGCCGTATTTCCTGTGCGGTGGGACCGTGGACACCACAAGGCCTCGACGGCGCTGGCGCGAGTCGCGAACCCTTACCCCGCGCCCTACCCTGTCGGTTTGTCTAGTCACCTCCCCCGAGATGCGGCCTGCCCCACGGAGGGGGCAGAAGGGGGGAGGATGGGCGGGGCAGTGTCGTCGAATCATGGGGGAGACAGAGCGAGAACGAGAACTGGAAGAGAGATGGTGCGCCCGCTCAACGTAGTGTGTGTGTGCAGGGGCGGACGGACGATGAGGGGGTGGGTATCTGGGGGAGGATATTCCGGGGAAACATCGTGGAGGGACAAGGAAGGCCAAGGACGGACGAGTGATGGACAGGTGATGGTCAGACGGGCGGGCCAGGGATCGGGTGTTGTTGGAAGTAAACTTGGAGGTTTTGGTAAGGTTGGCGTGCCCGCCGGACTTGTGTCCTGTGATGGGGGGGCAAGGGGGGGTGGCATCCTGCGCGATGATCCTCCTATGGCTTGCCCCCCAAAAGGTCATGGTGCGTCTCTGGCGTCACCGTCGGCGAAGATCCGCCTGGAGGTGTCGTCGGACCCCTGTGCTGCGCTCGAGGTGTTATTGGATAGGGGTATTTTCCTCGGCGAGAAAGACGAGTTGAGCCGCTCGTTGACAGTTTGGGGAGGGCAGGTGGCCTCGGCATTCCCGAGGGACGTTACCTCATCGTACCGCAGGGGGGGGACGTCAGGCAGTGGGTGATGGTTGTGAGTGACGCCATGGCGAGGTGAGAGAGCATGAGGCAGATGGTCATCGAGTGAAGCCATTGACGTGTCTTGTCCAGCCCGTCTATCTGGCCTGGATAACTCCCGACGGATGAGCAAGTCGAGTCAAACCAGTAGTGAGTGGTATGGTCAACATGAAGCGACGGTGCGCCGTCGAGAAGCCAGCGGGACCTCAGGGGACATGACACCATGTTGGCGTACCCCCACCACACTACGGCGACCACAGACACCAAGGTTGCAACGGTCATCACATTAAGGATTAAGGTTGCTCCGTAGAGCATCCAGAAAAACAGCACATCTTCCACCCGACCTCGGCGGAAACCCGGGGTCATCCATCGTATCCATCGTGATGGACATCCTGCTTCTTGTTTCTCCCCGGAATTCAAGCATCTGGAGTGTCTGGAGGATCAACCTTGGCCCAGGGTCTTCTACCTCAAACCCAGGTCCCCCGCAAATACTCACGTAATGCAATCCTCGACAACCCCCAAGGTTGCATCGAGTCCCTCATCTCTCCAGGCCCGTTCGCGCCTGAAAGCCTCAAGACAAACCCAAACAATCACATCTCGGCCACCGTCCGCCCCCCGGAATGTGGCCGAGCAGGCATTCTTATAACAATACCAGACGGCGCCTGCCAGGGGTCGTGCACATTTCCCCACCGCAATGGCATGATTTCACGATACCCGACGAAAATAACACGGGCGCCGTCTGATGTCTTCCCCACGGGGGAGGGGCCACGATGTCTCCTTGCAAGGCTTCAAGGTCGGAGCCGTGTGCCTTCTCGCCGGATATTTCCTCGGACGAGAGCCGCCTGCGGGTGGCTGCAGGTGTGATGATGCGCCGAGTCAGCCGCATGCTTGAAGTTTGCCCGCACGGGGGGGCTGGGCTTGGGCTGGGCATCCATCGGGGACAACGGCCGAGGACGGACGATGGCCGGTGATGGCTTCTAGTTCTGGAGGCCGAGTCACCCCTGTTCGGGCGTCTTCCATTGGTCACGCGACAGTCTCCCCGTGGGACGTCCCGTAGTGCACTAGGAGCCCTGAACAAGGCGGAGGCGGGAAGATCACCGGGGGAGACCTGTGACACACCCCTTCGGCAGTTCAGCGAGACTCTAGTCGCCACTCAGCCACGCCACATGCAATTTAGACTTGTTTTTAAGGCTTCTCGCCTCTTCCGCTTGCCATTCCCGCCGCGGAACTTGCAGTGAAAGGTGCGTGGGAGGTGGTGCTTTTCCGTGTCCACTGCCCCCAACGGCGCCCTTGGACCGGCCGCCAAGCCGGCACAGCAGCGTCTCCGTCCCCGACGCAGCCCGCTGGAGGTGACTCTCACTGCCCAACTGCCACTGAACTTGAACGGACAACTTCCGCCGCCCAGCTGGAGACCCCTAGCGTCGGCCACTGTCCGTTGCTCCACCCGTTGGCGTCCCCCGACTGCGCTGCGACATACCCCTCACCACCCGGCCGGCAGTGGCTGAGAGGTCCGAGGCGCTGGAGCGCGGGCTTCATCTCCGGAGGACGGACGGCATCCGAGGCGGCAGACGGGACGGCCTGGTTATAAAGCGGCCTTCGGCGTGGCGGTTGATGTGGCCGGACGCTGAGTGTGAGGTGATGATGTGGGTGGTTGCTTGCTAGGACTGGGCATTGGGGAACGCGGGGTCGCTGAATGGAAGCTCCTCCTAGCGCCCCGGTGGATATGCTCACCGAAAGCGTGACCAAGATGCATCACTTCTTCCAAGCATCGCCAGGAGTTGCGTTGCAGCAACAGAGGGCCAAGTCATGTTGGCTAATAAACCTCCAGGCTTCAATCTGGTCATCGCTTGAATTACATCTTCATAACCTCATGACCACTCACACGCACAGCTAGTCCCCCCGACCCTTGCCACCCGCTTGAATAGGGGTCGTCTCGTCCGCAAGCCCAACGCCCCATGGAGTTTCCTCTTCCTGCGCTGCATGAATATGTCCATATCGAACTCGATACTCCTGAATCGTCTTCGAAAGATCCGCCGCGTCCATGCGAGAAGACCCGGATGGCAGGTTTACAAACTTAGAGTCTCGCAGCAAGGTGGACGCATATCCAAGCACCTCTGGGCCGGCTGATAAGTGCGTGAACAGAATGCTGGCGATACCGCCAAGTAGAAAACCACCGCAGCAGATGAAGCTCAGCGTAACACCCAGTCTCGAGACTTGGTACCTTTCGGCAAACTCGATCGACTCTGCGTCGTCGGTTGTACGGTTGGACTGCGTTGGACTGAACTGTTTCTTCGGGCCGAAGTCATGTGACGCTGCAAAAATGTAGGTATTGAGCATTTGAGACAGTCGCCGGCCAAAGAGAAAGTTGTCCACGTTTTCGAACTTGGGGACGTCGATGGTTTTTTCTGAGAGTTCCGCAAGGTAGTCAACAACCAAGTTGTCCAAATAGAGACCGCCCACTGCAGGC
This sequence comes from Plectosphaerella sp. P0831, assembly GCA_014635975.1. Taxonomy (NCBI): domain Eukaryota; kingdom Fungi; phylum Ascomycota; class Sordariomycetes; order Glomerellales; family Plectosphaerellaceae; genus Plectosphaerella; species Plectosphaerella sp. P0831. Next base: position 2,415 of record JACAFV010000010.1, on the reverse strand, counting down.
ATTTGCGCTAAGATTTTCTCAAAGACTCCCGGAAAATTCAGGAACGAGATGAGCTCTGTAACATGTTTCTTTGTTGATAGTCGCTGAGCGGTTGCTGCGCAACTATGACGTGCTGATCCCTCCCTCCGCTCGCAGAGGATCCGAGTCTCGACGTACTTCTGACGTACATCGCAGTAGGCTGAGAGGGAGTTGGGCAGTACGACGTTAGAATGATCGTAGCTTGCGAAAATGTAGAGCTTGGTCGGGTTGACCTTAATACCCGGCTCGTCTGCGAAAACAGCTGGTGTGTCAAAGATGTGTTCGAGGCTCTTGCGCTGAGAATCAGTATCCAAGCCCAGGTGTTTAGCGAGCCAGGTTTCGTTGGTCCAGGTGTTTACGTCCACGAAGCGGTCGACGGCGATCATCCAGTGGGCGCCGTTGAGGTTGAAGTCTTGCCAGCTGATATTCACGTCGGGCGACGCGACACGACGTCAGCGTCGTAGAAGTAGAAGGAGATCCATGTCCAGTTGACTTTTCCTTGACAAACATTCCCGGCTCAAATATTGTGAAGTTGTGGCAGTTGAGTTCAATATAAGTCGGTTCCACAATCATAGTTGTGTTGCCGGCTGGCACATCGTGGACTTGCACTCCAACAAGCGCTGAGAAATGCTCGTGGCTTTGATCTGATATTGACGGAAGCATCCGCCAACCGCCGCTGGCCACCCCAGTCTTATCGCTCTCTTCCATGAAGAAGGGGATTTTGACGTTGTCCCAAGGATCCATGGCGCTTTTTCGGATGTGGTCTGGCATCGTGAGATGCGAAACCATTGTGGACGCTATGGTGCCGAAATGGTCCGAGTTCATGGATTGGAATTGCTGGACGACGATAGTACCGTGTCGCAATTGTGTCCCTGTAGGTCATGCTGATACGCACAGTGTCCTCGACCATTTCGGTATAGAGTGTCCGTAGTAAGGCCTGTGTACCGAGGGGAGAAAAAGCCCACAGGACAACTAAACCCGCACCGAGAAGGTTGAAGGTCCCCAGGGTGATCTGAGTCAAGATGGCGCCCCCAAATGTTCGGCTACCGAGCATCTGCTCCAGAAAACCCACTGTGGCAGCGCGCTCCATCTTGCAGCGGCCGACTTGATATGTGAGACGGCCGATGATGGCCGCAAAAGCAATAGGAAACACTGAAGCGAAGGCAATGATTGTGTTCACCCATGTTTGGCGGGTCAATGGGTTCACGGCCTTGTCATCGAGGTTGAAGACAGCGATGACAAAACCGAGGCAGATGAGGGGAAGGGTGGCTGTCAGTACATCGGTGGCAATGTCGGAAAATCTCTGCCGTATTTGCCAAATTCGGGGACATTGTTCAGCTGTTGGCGAACCTCCGGGTCGGCCTCGAGTGTGGTTTGCGAGGTGCTGTTGCGGCGTTCGGTGGAAGAAACCTCCGTGAGGCTCTGACGACGAGACATTGTGGGTGTTGGAGTGATGGGTCGGCAATCTTGTGTGTCGGTCTCTGGTGCGACTTGCGAGATATCGTCATGGGGTTCGAGGGGGGACACCTCCATATAGCTCTGATCGTGAGGCATGATAGCAATGGGGTGATGGAGAGCAATGAACGCGGGTGTGGAGAGGCAAAAGAAATTAAAAGAAAGAAGAGGCAAGCATCCCACTGAATATTTGCGTGAAAGCCCATCAGGCTGTCCGCGTACTACTTGTTGAACTTCGCCTCGCTCTGTCGTCTCTGTCTCACGAAACACGGCTGGCAGGAGAGTGTGACGTCAATTGCGCGACCACACTGCATGATCGAGAACCAATAGTGAGTCCTCCCGGTCGATTCAGGCCGCGTCAGGATGTATGTGGCATGGGATTCGAGAAATGGACAAACAAACCAGGTTCGTCAACCAGCACCTCAAGTTCTCTCCACAACTCGGCTCCATCGATGCAAGAAAATTCCTCGGCTTATGGCTACCGAGTAACGTCCCTCACCCACTTCTGGCGCACCCCCCCATTTGGCGCACCCCAAAATCCACCCATCAAAAAACCACCACTACATTCAGCCTTCTTTTTCC